>CM060970.1:122326838-122701838 GCA_030765045.1 Tenodera sinensis
TCTTTTATTCCCGCTTCTACAGTGCAATTCTTGTATACATATTCCCGGTATTTCAGAAACGGCTCTAAACATTTAGTTAAATTTTTGTATGCATGCATATTATATTCACAGTGTTTTCCCTACTCACTTTTAGGTAACATTCACATCTCTTTCTCTACAAACTCTTCTATAAACAATTTTGCATAAAAAACGTGATTTTACACAAAAGAAACATTTTTATCCCCAGTTTTAAAATAAGTCATATCATGTTCAGTATGTTTGAAATATAAATGCTATTACATTCACTGTTTGCTCCTCTCACTTTTAGGTGACACATTCACATCTGTTTCTCTACTCACTCTTCTACAAAGAGGTCATATAATTTCTTGCACTTTTGAAATAGAAATGCTACCTATTACATTCACACTGTTTTCTCTACTTACTTTTGAGTAACTCATTCATAACTGTTTCTCTACTCACTCTTCTAGAAATACGTCATACAATTTCAGGTCTATCTAAGTAAGTATATTCTCCCACACAAAACAAAAAGGCACAAAAACAAAGCCTAAAAACGCCGAGCGAAGCTTGGACACCCATGTACTGTCATTAAAGCGCGCAATTGTGGTGAAAAAAAATCTTGGATTTTTTGTGAAGTTAACGATTTTCGAGATATTCCTTGTTGATTGGTTTGCACTTTAAAATAAATTTCTAAAAAGAATTCGTTATAAGCGTTTCCTTTCAATTTCTTGGTCGTGCAAGGATAGTGCATTTTTAAGGCCATCATACTATAGTGAACTTTTTGGACTATGGCTTAAACTTCCCATATTCCCTCTCAAACCACAAGGTAATGTGCAATAACACAAGTGCTTATCTCGATAAATATGAAGTACAAATCACAATACGTTTTTGTACACATAAAGTATACAAGAGCTAGGAAAGCCATTTAAATACAACTCATTCACATTTGTTACTAGAATGCAATAGAGCCCCTAGCTATTATACTGACAGTAGAGAAAATAAGAACGCATAGTTAAGCAATTCTAATTTAATTCAACTATTCGGAAGGGCGTAACATTTTTTTATTCCAATTCTAATACCAATTTGTTGGCAGCCGTTGTAGCTCTAAGGGTCCTTGAAGCGATGAAGCGAAAGGATGTCACAGAGGTAACATATTCCTTCGCTCTGAAGAGTTCGTTAAAACGAGAATGAATTCTAAGCGAGTAATGTGAGGAACGAATCCAAAGTAGGTTGGAAATAACAAGCAACCGCAAACCTTTGTGTGATGTGAAGCATATCGAAGAAGGGATTATAGAATGCCTTTACTTTTCCACAATAAGAAACGTTGTCATTTACAACGCAATTAGTATGTCCATCACCTCTTGGTCATTTTAGCAGTGTGTTTCGGTGGAATAAACATAAAATTATGTACTTTAATATAATTACAAGCTGTCATATCAAGTTAATCGCGCATATACCGGGTGGAAGGGAAGTCATTAGGTTAATTTTGACCAGTAATACATCTTGGTATTGAAACCGAAATTATAATGTCAATATATTTGATAATGGAAAGAAACAAAAGGAGATTCTAGTCAATAGTGAAGGGGAAAACGAAATAAAGCTGAATATGTTAAAGTCTCAAGAATGGAAGCCTAGGCAGATTTAAATAGGTGATAAGGTTACAATTGTTGTTTGTACTAAGCCATAGTGATTCAGCGGGCTGATTCCTATCTTACCATGACGTGCTCTAAAGTTAGCCAATGGAAATCGCTTCCTTCGTGTTGCTGGCGCAAAAACAAATGCAACGCAAGACACACTCGTCTTGAATCGAGTCGAGATAACGCACGTGCAACTTGGGAGTTGTACGTAAGCTAGCGCGTATATATAATTCGGCGGTTGCTAAAGGGTGACAAAGTTAAAGTGTTATAACGCTGTAGTTGAAGTTACAAAGTTACATTCCATTTAAATATCGTCGGCAGTTCTCTACAAATCTGGAAATTTACAAATAAAGTGATATGTTGGTTAATTCTTCGTTTGGTTCCATTCCTACCATAACTCACGCACACCCTGTAGATTAGGACCTCTTGCTAGAGCTAGTCCGGACAACAAACACGAGATCTTATAGGTCTTAAAGGCGACGTCTTCGAAGGAGAGGAGCGTTTGCGTCAGTATTTGGAACACATTTTGTATGTTACGTTTTTGTCTCTGGCCATTTTCTAAGGAGATATTTTACGTTTCTCGAAAACAAGCTGGCAACACTGCAGATTATGTGTCACTTTCCCTAGCTCAGTACATAAACAAACACTGTAACGGTGCGTCTTGAAAACAAACTCAGTGTCCTTCAGTGTTTACTGTGCGAGCATAGACCAACCACAAGCGTTAGCTCCCAAAACATTAAACGATAGCAAAAGTGCCTGACCTGCTTACATTCACAAACTAGGTCAATTCCCTGACCAACTTCAACACAACGTTGTCCACTTACCTGATATCTGAGAGAGCAGCTTGGAGTATTCCTTCACGTCTTTTAAGTGATTAATTATTTGGAAACCCTGTGTGATGTTCCATAATTGACTGCCGAAACTATGTCAAGAATAAGTTATTCTACGCATCTTGCTAAATGAGAGATGTTAAGCGATTGTTGCGTCCTGCGTGGAACATACAACAATGGCGAAACAAATTTCGAAACTCAACCGGTGCACCCGTCGCTTATTAATTATGATATAAAGAAACAAGTATACAAAAAAAAAAAAAAAAAAAAAAATTGAACGAGACAGACACGTAAACCAAGACGAATTACAAGTTATTTTCCATATATTATACACAAACACTATTTTAACAATAAACTAAACTAAATACAATTTAATACTAAATGGTGACTAATGAACAGCGAAATATTTAACCTTGAATAACATTCATGTAGTCTACAGTTTTGTATACCATTATGTAATTGATCACACGTTAGACTTGCAAAGAATTTAGACAAAACTGCAAGCAGATCCTACTTCAATGAAACAGAAATGACATTGGATTCATTCAACATTATTAATCATCGTCTACACTGCTTTTTACACTATATTATGTGCCTACACAAAACATACACTGGATGCCTACACAAAAGTTCCGCCATTTAGAGTAATTAATATAAGAACTTTAGGGTAGAAGTTTGCTGTTCGTTTCATTGAAAGTGTTTGTTTTCTTAGTTTGCAACAAAATATTACTACAACACTTCTTTAGTAGATTGCACAGGGGGAATACACATTGACAGATGAAATATAAAAAATCTGATGCGTTGCACTCACATGACTTTCTCTACTCTTGTACCAACCATTCTAACAAACTCTTATTCCTATAATCTCCATGTTAGTTAAGATAAACATTGGTACAAATTATCTTATTGCTTATGTCCTTGCAGGTACAAGGGGAATATTAGAAGGCTTTGTGCGACAGTCAAATGTTTTTGACCTTTGAGATTCCGTTCTCTTTGCACGATTAACATATAAAAAACTGAACAACGTTGTTGCATTTCGCTAAAGTTCAGTTTTCCGAAACTCACAAACATAACAAGGAATATCTCCGAAATGGTTCACCCTACAAGAAATTTATTGAGAAATAAATTGTGTATTACAGCAAGATCTACATTTTTTGTATAGTATGATTTGGTCTATCTCTAACGGTTCACCAGTTATGCAAAAGTCGTCCAGAGTAAATACGACTACAGGGGCTATAGCCAGAAAATTCAAAATATACATTTCATTTGTCATCAAAATATCTCAAACATATGACATTTTAATCAAAATCGTTAGAGCCATTTTCAAGAAAATCAAAATTTTCGAAAACATTTCCATGTAAAGGGTAGTTTAGGGTCGGGATATTTTCTTCAAAATCTTCGTGTCACATCCTTGAAAAACATTAAACTTAAATACCAGGTTTGGTTTTTAACCGACTTTTCGTTTTTGAGTTATGCTGTCGACAGACTGACAGACTGACACACAGACATACACACGGACCTTTTTCTAAAAATGCTTTTTTGGATTCAGGGGGCCTCAAAACATATATTTGCGGTGAAATCTCGACGTCGAATTTTTGGGTGGAATACAATACTTCCCCTACTTATCAGTAGAGAAAGTAAAAATAGGTAACCCTAAACCAGCACCGTAATTGAAATATATGAAATACGTAATCTTAAATCAGCACTACAAAGCAACTTTCATGCAGTCTACAGTTTTGTATGTCGCAACATAGCAGTCCAAACTAAAGCTACACATTTAAATTACAAGGAAAATCGTTTGTATATACCAGCATCATGCTACCCACTGTTGGTATTACAGCTCCCGTTAATTGAGTTCACTCAGATACCTTCCACTATGTACACTTTTACAATGTTATACACACAAAATGTATACACTGGCAATAGCACAAATTAATTAACTACTGAACTTAGACGCTTCACGCTGCAATTTTCCTTTTGTTTTTGCTGAAGGCTTCTCAGCAGCAATATGTTTTATTTATACAGTTAAATCCTTCAATGGCGTCAGTTGTTCACGGTGAATGCTTCTTATGGATTTTTCTCTGAGATATTTATCTTTTGAAAATGTAAATATCGCTACTGATGGTCTATATTCTGTAGTTAGATTCACACCGGGGAAGACACAGTTACGGGGCATTATGTTTTAAGTAAGAATATATGATGTATTGACCGCCTCCGTAGCGCAGTTGGTAGCTGCCTCTGGCGCAGAGGACACGGGTTCGATACCCGGTACCAGCATGGGGATTTTATGCCCTCTGGGAGGTCTGGCACGGGGTACACTCAGCCTTGTTAGGTCCCGGGGGGACCAATTGAGGAGCTACTTGATGAAGTGGCGGCCCCAGGTCTAGAAGACTGCATAACTGGCCGGGAGGGCTCGGGGCGCTGACCACGACCTACCCTCCAGTACTGCACCTCACCAATGACTCCTGTAGTGGGCAGAGTTGGGGGACGCAGCGGCTGGGCGGTAGGCCTTGGCCCTTCGTGGGCTGTCGCGCCGGGGTATATGATATATTGACCACAATAATATCCACTAGTGGAACAATTTATAGTTTTAACTCTCACCGCAGTAATCGTGACACAAATTATATTTGCGAACTGATAAATTGATGATGATGATGATGATGATGATGATGATGTAGTGTTATATGCAATACAACAAACAAAACTACATGGAAAGCACACGGCACAGCTCACGTGGTTATCGCGATTATTCCCGTTTCCTAAATTATCCCTATAAGGATTTTCAAATACTCTTTCTTCACTAATGTGAAGACAAACAAATGGCAGTTATTAAAACAAACAGGTCACAACCATAGAACATAGCGCGTGTAAATCCTCAGATCAACACGAATTACCGGCGCCATTTTTACTTTCTCTGCTACATTTAGCAAAGTAGAGCAAGTAATGTATTTAACCCAAAAATTCGATGTCGATATTTCACCGGAAATATGTTTTGAGCCCCCTGAATAAAAAAAAAAAAAAAAAAAAAAAAAAAAAAAAAACACGTTTAGAAAAACGTCCGTGTGTGTGTCAGTCTTTGGGCAGCATAATTGAAAAATTAAAAGTCAGTTAAAAACCAAAATTGGTAGTTAAGTTTAATATATTTCAAGGATACGATATGAAGATTCTAAAGAAAATTTCTCCATCGTAAACACTACCCTTTACGTGGAAAACTTTTCGAAAACTTTGGTTTTCTTGAAAATGGCTTGAGATATTTTTATGACAAATGAAAAATATATCTTGAATTTCTAGCTTTAGCCCATGATGTCCTATTTACTTTGCATGACTTTTGCATAACTGGTAAACCGTAAGAGATAGAGCAAATCATATTATACAAAACATGTTGATCTTGCTAAAACACACAATTTATGTCCAAATAAATTTATTTGTAGAGTGAACCATTTCGGAGATATTTCTCGTTATTTGTGTAAGTTTTGGAGAACTTACACTTTTGTCACATCTCTATTCGTTTTTTTTATATGTTAACCGTTCAAGGAGTACGGAATTTGAAAGCTTTAAAAGATTTGACTATCGCTCAAAGGATACTGTATTTTCATGTTCCAGTTGCAGTGTAAGAAAACGAGCAATAACATAATTTCTGCAAAATGTTTATCTCAGCTAATACGAAGAAGATGTAGGAATAAGAGTTTGTAAGAATGGTTAGTACAAGAGTAGAGAAAGTCATGTGAGTGCAACACATCAGGTGTTTTAGATCTCGAACGCCAGTGTCGTGCACTGGGCATACTACCTGAAGACCCTAGGACATCCAACTTTTACGACCTGGGCAGCGGCCACAGCTAAAAGGGTTTACCAAGCGCAAGCAACCGCAGCAGCTGCCGAAAACACCGGGCTGACAACCGGACCTGGGAGATGTTGAGAGAAATGAGGAAGGGACGGAAAGGGAGCCGTGGAACGAAAGTGAGTGACCCAACGTTCACTGGGGTGAGAAGGGGAAACCACGGAACAACCCGTCAATATGTGCGATGCCGGGCATCTAACCCCAGACCACCCGAAAGCAAGTTCCCACCACCCCTCTTGATCCATAGTTATATTAAGTATGATTTGGCATCAGAAGGTAAGCTTCTGATACAAGTTATGGCAAAGGTTTCTTCGATGTTTTAGTAGGAAACATCGAGAGAAATGTTAAAGGTACCAGCCGTAAAGGACGAATCATAAAATGGGTTAGAGCTAACTTCACAGGAAGTTTGCCTTCATACTTAAAAATGGACCTGAGTAACACACCTCTGGGAGATTAGTGAGACTGAAGACTGATAGGAACTTGCAGTGCCCATATGTTGTCCCCATTAGAAAGATTCTGCAAACTAAGTTTAATGTCATCCCATTATGTTCACGTTAACTTGCTCACCTCCGGTCCACCCTCCCTCTTCCTCTGTCATCTCGCTCTTCTGTGACAGTTGGTTCTTCCCGAAACTGCAATGTTTTCCCCTCGTCAGAGTAGACCGATACTTGATGCAGGTTACTCACTGCTAAAGACGTTCTGGAACATACATATGGCAGTAAGTAGGTTAAAATTTGCCAAAGTGTACCTAGAAACTTTGGCAGGGTAGTCGTGAAGCAGGCGAAAATTATGTTGATAAGAGCGTGTATTTCCAAAACTCGTGTCCTACGTGTTTTCTAGTGATCGATTATCGGCATAGTGCATGATCTTCGTGCTCGGATTAGTGCGTTTTTGGCGGTCACCGCAGGAGGTATTATTGTTATTGATATTGTTGTTGTTATTGTTATTATTATTATTTTATTATTATATTATATATTATTTTATTATTATTATTATTATTATTATTATTATTATTATTATTATTATTATTATTATTATTATTATTATTATTATTACGAAATTGTTATTTTAAATCTCAAAGTTATTAATACGTCACAAATTAGCTAATATAATGCTTCAATGCTTACAGTTTCTCGTGCTAATATTAAGACATGTTTAATTATGTATCCTCACTCAGTCGCTAACTTGCTGCAAATACCTCATTTATTTAAGTAGGTACCTTTAAATTTATCAGTCATGTGAACTGGTGTTGTCTTCTGTGACGCCCTTGGACAAATACCCAAGAAGAAATACCATAGTTATCACCAGGGAGTGGGGTTTTAATAGATAAACATAGGGATGATATTAACAGCACGGAGTATAGAGCCGGCAGCTAGCGTGAGGGTTGAGGAAACGACACGCCCACCCCTGCACAACAGGCTGTTTCTTGCGACTGTCGCATGTTATATTTGGTTTTCTTTTTTTCTTCTTTCTATTGCGTCTGTCCAATAACACATAATGGTTTACTATTTGCTACGGACGGGAGCTTCCTATATGAAGAAAGCTGCCACAGCGTCCTGTATGCATGTGTGGCCTGGGCTAATGCCTCCAAAACTGCCCTCAAACAACTCCAAACCCTCCAAAACCTCTCCCTCAGAAAAATCCTCTCTGCTCCACTCCTCACCACCACCCAAACTCTTCACCTCGAAACTCATATCCCGTTCATCCCGGAGGCAATAGACAAAAGAGCAATGGCGGCATGGACGCGCATTAGGAACCACGAAAATGACGTGATCGCTAACATCGGCAAAGGCGAGCCGAAGCACCGCAAACATACTAGGATAAAAATGTTCTAGAAGCGGCTCGGCTCGCCGACTAATGCGCGTCCACGCAACCTCGTCCCTAAGCCACATACATGTTCCGGCAGAGGCCCTCGCCTCGGAAAATATTCAGGAGCTGCCACCGCGGGACAGTGTATATAGTGTCAAAACTGTAAATAGTGTAGTGCGCTGGGACGCATATTTCTGGTGTGCCCAGTGAAGATGTGTGTGTATGTGTGTACGAGTGTGTGTGTGGGTGAATGCGTGCGTGTATGTGTCTGTATATAATTTGTAAATATGTACATATGTATATATAACCCAAAGACGAAACAGACAAAAGACAAAAGAAAACTATTCTCGGTGACCTACAGATGGTCACCGTATGGGTTTTTGTATATAGCGAAAACTGTAAATATGAACAAAGTCAACTGTAAATCAATGTAAATATAGCCTGTAAGCCGGGCCCAATGTACCGGCACCAGGCCAATACTTTTAAAATAAACTAAACTAAACTAAACTAATACAGTAAGCATTTCCAAAACTAAAACTTGTCTAACACATAGTCTCCACCGAGTTGCGGAAGAAATTATATCCTCTTTTCCGGATGTAAATGCTTTTATAGCCAACACGAAAACAATATTTCGCAAAACACCCTCCAAAATCAAGATACTTAAACAGATGGCACCTGGAATTCCCTTGTCTCCACAACCAAATGTAACTCGGTGAAGGACATGGCTACAGGCTGCAGTATATTATACTCAATATTACCATAGAATTGTAAACATAATAAAAGTCGGTAATGTCGCAATACGAAGCAAATAATTACACCAACCTTGTTTGAAGGTCCTTCATACATTGAGAAGAAATTTCAGTAATATAGTAACCGCAATAACATGTGCATCAAAAATGCTCGAGACTATTAAGACAATAAAACAAGTTTCAGAGACACAGAGTCATATTTTTGTACGCTCCTGTTACGTCTGGAACGTAGTTTTTCAAAATACTAAAACTTTCCGCGAGTAAATCGGATGCGACTTACTTTCCACGACTTTAGGGGATACATTATTGCACATAGCAATAAGTGCTCACGATGATGTCTCTGGCTAAAATTCTAGACATTAAAACCGCGCTTAAAATTAGTAAACATTCATTATTTGCTGCCTAGTAACGCCCCTTAACCCTGGTATTGAAGCAGGGTGCACTCTGTGCTGTCTTCCAGTCTACTTGTTTACAAGAGCACTGCAACGTCGCCGGCCGGCGCTTCTACTTCCCATTGTAGGTGCACAGTTAACTTGATGGATTTCTTACTAAAACCCCGCTCCCTGGTTATCACAACTGTAGCAGCTGGTAGCAGATTCACTCAAAGACGGAGATATTGGAGACAATATTCGTTACAAAGGCGAGAAGGTCCATAAGGTGAACTTCGCAACAAGCGCCGTCATCGCATCAGAACGGCAATTTTAGCTACTTTGTTCTGCAAGAAACTAAGAGCTCCAGTCATACTCCAGGGCTACCTAACGTCGTCTCTTTGGCGAACCTACGTAATACGTGGTTATACCCCACTCCACTCTTCCAGTCGGATTGACAGTATGCAGCGACGGACATAAACAAGTAATTGCATGGCTGTTTCTAAGTCAGACCTTGAATTTTCTGCGAAGTTCCTCGGAAGTCCTCTTCATTCTGGATAATTTTTGCATAAATGATGCACAGTAAGAGACAAACAAAAGCCTATTAAATAACTGTGGATCCAGTTAAAACACCAAGTATATATCAAATACTTGGTTTTTCTTTTGAGTGAACCATTTCAGAAATATTCTGTAGTATTTGTATTTGTCAATACTTATACTCGTACTTTTCTCAAATATAAATATGTTATTCGTGTTTTATCTTTTGGTCTTGCTCTTAAAATATTTCACTATCGCTTAAACGTAAGCAGTATCAAAGAAGTCGCTACAGAACAGATGTTTATCGCATAAGATTTAAAAGTGCTTTCGTAAATCAAACACAATGTACATACAATCAAACCGTCATTGCAATACAATTGAGTGTTAAAAGGCTGGCACAGTCCGTATAAAGCGGAAGGTGGTAAACCCGAACTCCCCTCTTTTGCAAACGTTGGATATCATTAAATATAAAATCAGCACCTTCATTATCCTGGGCCAAATTATTGGCAGTCATGGAACAATCCCAAAACACCTTCTGGTTTTCTGGCAGCAATTTTCCATCCACAAGCAGTTTTGTATACAAGTTGGCCTCATGGCATTAAAAGTCTCTATACAAATTAAAAAAATCATTTGTGCACCACCTCTTCAATGGCTTGTATGAATTTGTATTCTTATTATCATGTATATTCAATTATTTTTGTTTTATGCTGTTTAACAACTTAAATTAGTATTCTGCCATTTAGTGAATGTATTTGTAGAGGGGTTTATTAAATGTGTCAATTTCCTGTTGACAGTTGCATTGCACTATTTACCCAAAGCTGAACGTTAACCTCTGTGCTAGTAGATTTTACTTTCTCTTCAGTTGTGAAATTAATGTAAATGAAGTCCGATTTACAGCAATGATACTGATGTTGGTAGCAACATTACATATTACTGTAAATCAATGCAATAATCCTGACTTTCCACTTACAAAACATACATTCTTGCTTTATTTGAAAGAAACAAAACAGATATGATAAACAACATACATATTTGGAGGAATTGTTCCCTGGTGCCAATGCTAACACAAACCTTCCCAAATGTCCCTTGCACAGATGGAAAACAGTCGACTCACAAAGTCGCACAGAATAAACACATTATTGCAGATGTGCCTGCAGTCATATTTTAAAACGACAATACATGGCAGCCATCAGCTGGAGAGCTGCAACGTTGCCAAGAAACAAAAGCGATCCAGTTTATCTTAGTTCAGCAAAAGCATAGAGATATAAACTGTATTAGCCTACTTCAAGAACAAAAGTAATTTGATCTTTAAATGAATTCACTGTTTGCTGCAGCTTCGAGTGTAATGTCTTCCTATGGTAGCTAATTCAAAACTGCCCAGTTGTGTGCCTGGAGATGTCTCTGGTGTCCCTTTCTCTGGAGCGAAAATTCACAATGGATCTGCTTATTGCTGCTTCTCTTTCGACATTTTAGAAACGGCCACCTCACTTATTTTAAGGGCCAGTGCAGTTTTTTCCTTACTTGTTGGAGAATAACGGGTTCACTGTGAAGGAGCATATTTTCCTCTTCGAAAAGTTGCCAAAGAGAACGGGAAAATCCTTTGCCTAAACCAACCTTTACATGGAATTTTTTCGAAGATTTTTATTTTCTCAAAAATGACTATATAGATTTTGACTTACATATGTTTAAGATATTTAATGGCAAATAATGCATATTTTAAATTTTCTGTCTATAACGTATGTAGTCCGTTTTACTCTTGATGAATTTTGCATAACTGGTATACAAAACATGTAGATCTTAATAAAACAAACATCTATATGCATTTTAGGGGAATGGACAATTTCAGAGATATTCTTGTTATTTACGTGAGTTTTGCGACACCAAATGTTTCTCAAATTGAATGTCGTTATTCACTTCTTTATTTCTTGACTACGCAAAGAGAACAGAATTTCAAAGCTTTAAAACGTTTGACTATCGTTTATTACTTGCTCTACTGATAAGTAGGGGAAGTATTGTATTCCACCCAAAAATTTGATGTCGAGATTTCACCGGAAATACGTTTTGAGACCCCCTGAATCGAAAAAAAGCATTTTCAGAAGAAGGTCTGTGTGTCAGTCTGTGTGTCAATCTGTGAAGAGCATAACTCAAAAACGAAAAGTCGGTTAAAAACCAAAGTTGGTATTTAAGTTTAATGTATTTCAAGGATGCGACACGAAGATTCTGAAGAAAATACCCCTACCCTAAATTACCCTTTACATGGACAATTTTTCGAAAATTTTTATTTTCTTGAAAATGGCTCTAACGATTTTGATTAAAAGGTCATATGTTTGAGATGTTTTGATGACAAATGAAATGTATATCTTGAATTTTCTGGCTATAGCCCCTGTAGTCGTATTTACTCTGGACGGCTTTTGCATAACTGGTAAACCGTTAGAGATAGACCAAATCGTACTATACAAAAAATGTGGATCTTGCTAAAATGCACAATTTATATTCAAATAAATTTTCTTGTAGGGTGAACCATTTCGGAGATATTCCTTGTTATGTGTGTGAGTTTCGGAAAACTTAGAACTTCCATGAAATGGATAATCATTTTCTTAAATCTTAAGTGTGCAATATCAATAGAATCTCAAAACTTTAAAACATTTGACTATCGTAAAAAGTCTACTGTATTCTAAGTTCCCGTTGCACCTAGAAGGAAATAAACAATAAGATAAGTTGTACAAATGTTTATCTCAACTAACACGAAGAAGATATAGGAATAAGAGTTTGTAAGAGTGGTTAGTTCAAGAGTTGAGAAAGTCATGTGAGTGTAACACATCAGATTTTATCCTATTGTTTTCGCATGTTCTTATGTCTATAAGAAAATCAGCTGTAAGATAATTTCTGCAAATGTTTATGCCGATTTACATGAAGATAAAGGAATGACACTTCGCAAGAATGGCTGGTATAAGAGTAGAGAAGGTTATGCAAGTGCCAGACTTCAGATTCTTTATTATTTAATCATTGATTGCCAAGAGCTAAATTATGTAAAATAACGCAATTTGTTGAATTGCTAGAATGTTACTATATATTAAACTCTATAGTATGTATAACCATAGTGTTAATATTTAATTTGAGCATATTGTTCAGATTGGAGAATAGATATTTTGTATTGACTGCAGTTGTATGAAGCAGGTCTTTCTAGTAGGAGGGTAACAAATGCCTACTTTTGTTTTGCAGTTTGGATGTCAGAGGACGTTCCCTGGACAAAGCCACACATTGGGCTGACGAACGTGCACTGGGAGGCCGAGCATTCTTTCAACTGGAGGAGTCCTGGCATTTGGCTGTCGAAAACGTGCGGGAATCTGACGGAGGCTCGTATCGCTGTCGAGTCGACTTCAAAAGCTCTCCCACTCGCAACTCCATTGTCAACCTCTCCATCATAGGTAGGAACTTACACATTCAGTACATTGAGAATGATAAACAAGGAATCTGGAAACTGTTTTGCACACAATACAGGTCTGAAAGCTGTAGTTCCATGATCAGTTATCCAAGATGGATTTATCGGGCTTCTTTGTTCAAATCAACTAGCTATTATACTAGTATAAATCAGATGAAGAGGCTAATGGTATTTTTATGTATAGGAATATTTTGGGGGAGATGGTATGATTTCGTGGCCGTTCCTGTAACGCTGACATTGCAGGTAAATACATCATCCCGTATTCACAGCTACCAACTTAATGTACCCTCCTGTATAACGTACCATAAAATAGGCTCATTTCGGCCTTTTTAAGTGTTCTTGCCAATTTTGGTATGGAGATGTTGATGAAAATTTATAATTAAATTTGAAGAGATTCCCTGATGTGCGTTGTACCTTTGTTATACAGAAAATAATTGCTATGTGTGTTATTGTTTATAATAGAAATTAGTTGAAATGTGGCCTAAGTATCCTACAAAATAAGCTAACCTCGGCCACCAAAAAATATAGTGGAAATGCATCATTTAATGCCGTGCTTATTTTGGAACGAATGTTACGTTAACAATTAAAGAAATTCAGTAATAAATACTGTATTTTCTTTTCTTTAAAGGTTTACAATAGAAGAAAATAATTTTACGCCAAAAGTGTTTTTAAAAATTGTATGAATTGTGTGTTGAAGAGCGAGTAGAGAAGAACGTGTTAATGGTTGCATAAAAGAAGAGTGGGGAAAACCATTTGAATGTAGTACGATGCATTTCTTCTTCAAACTTATAGAAAATTATATGTATTCTTTGTAGAAATGGTAGTGGAGGTGGTTTTTTTGCAAAAGAAACGTGAGTAGAGAAAACCATATGAATGTAATAAGTTGCATAGTGAAATGAGTAGCATGAAAAGCTTACCTATAAAAAAAATTTCCATTTGACAATTTTAATCGCATTCGGATAAATGCTATAGCAACCCATCACAGAGTGCTACAATTAAAATTGATTACTGATATTTCTATATTAAATTAAACAAAAGCGAAAAGATTTGTGACTAGAAGGCTACACCACTAAATACAGTGAGATGGTAATAGAGCCTTAAGTATTAGATAAACATGCTTAAAGAAAATTAGCAACACTCCAATTGTGGTGCTAATAGACAGGGGAAAATTATTCATACACCGCTAGAAATGTAAACATAGAAACCACTAATGAAGTGTTCGCAATAAGGAACGCCTTCAGTGACAAGCTGAACCTCTTACGTGTTGGTTCAACAGAAATATTGAAACAGAAACAACGTAATGGAAATGCAAATAAATAGGCAAATAGTTATTACACTTCAAAAAGGAAAATTATTTTCAGAAATTCCTGATATTTTCGAAGGAACCCAGGGAACTGTTCAGTCCATAGTATGATATAGAGAAAAAAATTCTGTCATTGACAGTGAAATGAGAGTTGATCACAGAAGCTAATGCAAAGAGAAAAAAATATCTTAACAAGGATGGTAAAAAAGGATGCCAAATTGACAGCTTCTGAATTGTCTGTATGTTAGTGATCAGTTGAGGGAGGGGAACATACTAGGGACTGTTCACTATATTGTACATAGTGCAGACTGTGGAGCTAGGGTATCTGGAATAATCAGCAAGATGAACAAGAAATTGAGACTTGATGTAAGCATGAACACAAGTTCCTGCGACAAAGTACTGATCACAGATGGAAGTAAATTTAACATAGAATTTTAATGTAGAGAACACCAAAGAGTAAACTTGAACCCAAATTATCCAAGCCACAGTGAGGCATGTGGGAGAAATTATGGTATATGGGCAACATTTTTTTGTTGTGGGTAACGGATAGATTTCACTACTTGAATATCCTGTAGGAAAATCTGCAAAAAAGTTGATAGCTTGTATTTAGACCCAGATTACAATCAGTAATAGGACAATTACTGTAAGTATAGAGCAGAAAGTCTTACGTAGTTGTTATACCATACTCTCCACGTTCTCAAGTTCATAGAATAGAGTACAAATTTTAATCCAATTGGACATCTTTTTACTGCACTTGAAGGAAGCGTCAGAAAACAAAATACGAAGTAAGATGGCTCTGAAATAATATCTACAACAAGAAATGGCAAAATGTTACATCAGTCTCACAGACTACCAAAAAACTGGTTCATCTCGTGCCAAAGAGGTTAACAGAAGTGATACATACAGGAGGAATGAATGCCTACAAAGTATTAACATTATTGTTATTTTTATGTAAATTCATTTTTTTAATATACGAATACCTTTTTCCCTATTACGCGAAGCCAGCTGGTACAAAATTATTCACCTTCTGCAGAAGACTAGAAATCCTTGTATACCTGCTGAATTGGAAGGAAACCCCGTACTCTGGTTTTGAGCTTTAGCTCCAACAAATAGTTATTCTGCATAAACAACGGTACTTTTTTCCATGACTGTACATATATGACATACCGTGCGTTCTTAGACCGTAGGCGGCAAGATACGGGGCGAGGACTGGCGCGCTCACCGCCAGAGTTACGCGTAAATGACCGGCAAGTCACGGGTGTGGAACACTAACTACTGTACTAACTTCCATTAGACTGAGTAAACGTGAATTTTGCGAGTAAACCAGTGTTGTTTTCGAATATACAGGATGGAAGGGAAGTCATTACATTCCTTCACATATGTGCTTCATAGAAGCATTACAAACAAAAAAGTATAATGGCATTTTGTTCTTTGATCAGTCGATTTAAAAAAAAAAAAAGGAGAGAGAGAGAGTAAATGGCTTTTGTTCCAAATTGGATGCGTAATCCCACAAGAATATACGAAAATAAGTTTGTTATGTGTAAAATGCGCAGAGCAACTTATTTCCGACATAGCTTCGGTAGTAATTATGAGATATCACACAGGATTTCGAAATAATTAATCACTTAAAAGACGTGAAGAAATGCTCCGAGCAGCATTTTCAGACGCGAGGTATGTCAACAACGTTGCGTTGAGCTTCGTCAGGGAATTGACTTGGCTTCCGGATGTAAACAGGTTGAGCACTTTCCCTTTCGCCTACAGTTTTGGCAGGTAACGGTTGTGATTGGCCTACGTTCGTAAAGTAAATATAGAAGGAGGCGTTCACGAGACGCGTGGTAGCAGTAGTGACGCGTGTTTGTTTATGTACTGAATCGGTAAAAGTGACACACACAGTCTGTAGTGTCGGCAGCTTGTTTTCCACAAAACGATCTCCGTAGGATATGGTCAGAGACAAAAACTTAAGGTACAAAACCACTGGTTTAAATTAAGGTGACTTCCCTTCCACCCTGTATGAATCCTCTGGATTTTTTTCTTCTGTGGAAAGCAGGATCTACAAAACAGTAACTACTGCCCTCGAATCTTTGAAAGAATGAATTTATCTGGCTGCGGAAGAAATACACAACGTGTGCAACGTAATTGGTTATAAAAGTGTGAAGCTTGCACGTGCGCCAATGGTGGACATTTTGAAAAATACCTGTGAAGTGGGTAAACTATTTGGTTCTTGCTTACTCTTTTGCTGTCACCTTAAAAATATCATTTGGCACACTTTGTAAGAGTCTACAAATATACTTTTGTGTTTATAGGTCAGAGAGATGGTTTGGTTTATTAAATTATAGCAGTATCAACTACGAAATGATTTAAGTTTGATGTTGAAGGAAATGATAAACAATATCCTTAGATTGTGAGGTTAGGTTACAGTATGCGTTACTGGAGAATTCAGGTGTATTTATTATAACATAGCAGACGTGGCATGGTACGTATTTATGTTTACACTCACGAGCCGCGTGGCTCAGTGACGCGTGTTTGTTTATGTACTGACCTAGTGAAAGTGAAATCTGCAGCGTAGCCAGCTTGTTTTCGAGAGCCATAGGAAATGGTCAGAGACAAAAACGTAAGATACAAAATGTGCTCCAAATACCGAGATCTAGCACTGGTTTAAATTAATGTAGACTTCTCTTCAACCCTACATAGGGAATAAGTTCACGTTGAAGGTCACCAACTTCAGCATCTGGTATGACGCAGATAAGTCTAATGCAAGTCAGTACAGCAGTTAGTGTTCCGTACTCGTGACTTGTCGGTGCTTTACGCGTAACTCTCGCGAAGAGTACTACCAACAATTTACGAAGTTTTCCTCCCCCCCCCCCCTAAAACAACATGCCCATTATGCTTTATATTTTACACTTACTGCAATTAGTTATAAATGTATTCAGGTGTGTTAGGGGTGTCCAAGTCCGCAGAATTAGACACAATTCGGAATGCATCATAAATGAAACAATTCTACTCGTAAATTGAATATAAGATGCAAAATCTCACACATGCACAAAAAATCTTATCGCATCCTAGCGTTTACTCTTGTATATCTATTTAGAATCAGTGCTAGCAGACCAGGGATTTAGCTTGGCAGAGGCGGACTCCCTTGGTTAAGTGTGGTAACCTTGAACCGGAAAGTTTCTTCCAAGCTCGGCGGTAATAGAAGCGTCTGGAAACTTACCGACGTGTTGGGGTCACGAAGTATGGGTAATATTAATGGATAGATTGGTGTGCATCGCCCACTTTGACTGTGGGACGTTGAATTGTAAACAACAGAGAACCATAAAGTCATGTTGAGATTAAAATGAAGTAACACGGAAAAAATTTTTTCATTTAACGTACATTCTTTTTGTTCCGTTACACATTCATACCTGCATATGACCGTAGAGTTGCCATGGTCATAAGTGTAGAAAATCTAATTAAATGTTGTTGTTTAACGACACTGTTAATTGCCAAGATCACATCAGCAGGAGTTATTTTACATGCCAGTAAATCTACTGACAAGGAGCTGTCATTCCTAACCACATATAAAAACCATTGGTCTGGGCCGGATTTGAACCCGCGACCTTGGGATCAACAGAACAGTGTCTAACCAACGGAGCCAACCAGACCGACTGAGAGAAGCTCTAGTGAATCTCTGTTATTAGTGTATTGGCATAACAGCAATTAAGTTATTTTAATGGGATCTAGCGTAGATATTTTTTAGCCTAACTGGCCAGTATTTTCGACTTGTGCTAAAACTGTACTCTCTATAACGTTAATAAAACATATAAGTGCATTTTATCATGCCCCAGACCTTTTTACGGGCTGGAGAATTTTAACCCTTTACCAGGTACCTTAACTTGTATAAATGTTTCCAATATTTCTGTTTTCTCAGAACGACATTTTCGATATGACTCATGCAGTATATTTTTCTTTACTTTTTAATGAAACTTGGAACAATTGCTCTACTGTACTATCCATGGAATACGTAGGATCCATTTTGGGCTTCAATGTAAAACTTGCTATGAATTAAAAATGTTTACTTTTTAGGCTGCAATATCTGTATTATTGATTACAATCAATATTTTTTACACAAAGCACAAAATGGGAAAAGCGTTGTCAAGTCACTTCTTAAGAGTTCAAATATTAATATGACAAAGTGATACTGATGAAAAAATATTGTTGTGCAAGGAGTACTTTATATCTTTCAAATAGCGAAATATAAAAGATAGAAAATAACTCATAGCTGAAAAAACTACACCATTATTGAAATTTACACGGTATTATATCTAAAAAACAGGGTGCCAACATTCAAAAATTAAAAAAAAATATTGATAAAAAATTATAGAAAATCATACCTGTCCAAGGTTTCCTTGATTCCATTTTAAAGGTGTTTTTATTTTCATTACAGTTGAACGCTGTTTCTGACGGAAATTAGGCAAACAAAAGCAAAAATAAAAAATAAATAAAAAATATCGAAAGGACGGTTACATGTTATTGTATTACTGGTCCTCTGGTACTGCTATTTTCGTAATATGGGTTTCTGATAAAATAAGTTACTGTTTTTCCACTTTCCAAGTTGAATCTGAAGAAGAATTCGATAAGCATAATAGAGTCACATGAATAGTTACTCTGAAATCTTCGTTATTTTCTGTAAAAAATACTTCCACTTCGTCCAGTTTTCCAAACTATGACTTCACTCGGCTTGCACTTCCACTTAATCTAGTTACACATTTGCCAAGAGGTTGGTTAGTCTACTGTGGTGACTCCTTAATATGACGTAGTTCCACTATTCCCTGTACATACATCTTCATGTTGACGTAGCGGCATAAATAAATGCGCCCGACGTAGCCTGCTCTTCCGGACAGTTCACTCACTGAGAAGTCAAAACGTCTCCAATCCCGTACAATAGTACTCGTTGCACTTCGTCATGGTCATCAACTCGCTTGAAGTCCAACGCATGCACTCACCCGCGCACCCATTGACCCGTTTTGCGAGAGTACTCATTTGTGTAGTCGCAGGAACCTCCCAGAACATTCAAGATGTGAAACATCCAAGTGGTTAAAGTTCGCTGGCAATAACGCTGAACTTGTTTACGCTGGGCGCGCCGTAGTTTACACTTTCGACTGCCCAGCGCCTACCTCTCGATAACCCTGGGCATAGCCACTATGTGAAAATGTACTGGATCATCTCCGGGACTACCTGCCCACCAGAATAAGATGACTGGGTCTGAGGTATGAGAGGGGGCTTGAACTGCTAATCTGCTACGTTGTGGATTTGTTTCCTATTATACATTTAAAGAGCACGTTGATTTTCAATCGCAATTCCCATTGTTCCATGTTCTAATGCAGGCTTTTCAGTTCGTTGAACATTTTTAAACCCATAGAATCAGATTAAATGCTCGTTTTTGGCAGCGTCATTTAGTTCACCGCTAGCCCGTACTGTTGCCTTGCCTTTCGAAGTGAATAGACGTAAATCATTGGAGCGTTTAAGCGCGTGGAAATCAACCAACACACAGTTATTTCAGGTGTGTAAATACGAGCACGCCTTTATGCGACTGATGACCAACATACATTGCTCGGTAAGGTCTCACTGCAAATAGTGAAAACATGGGAAATATTTATTAAAAATGTTACTCCCATCATTAGCGTCAGCCTTTGTAAACAAACCCAAGGCATACCCAGGTACTGAAATCTCAGTGCTCTATCGGCGGCAAAGAACTGAATCAAAGAACTTTGAGCCATTATTAGGCGGTGTGAGGTACTGCTGCTTCCAACTGTCTCATCAACATGTGACTTACGAAACGCTAATTCGGGTTCAAAATTGTTGCATCCACGACTGAGGAATCTTGCTTAAAATGGTCTTTCCAACGTGTGACTGAACATTCTTTCACTGTGGCAATTATTCTAGTATACTGTATTACAGAAATGTTCGAATTTTATGAAATACGTGTCAGTCGTTCGAAATCCTACAAAAACCTCGGACATAAAATTGGTTCAATGTACACAAAGCGCTGTAATCTTTCAGTTCAACCTTCAACGTAATTTTCTGTGGAGATGCTTGAGAAGGAGCTAGAAGATGAGCTATTTTATACTGTTTACAGCATTATACAGCACTTGTTTAAATTACTCTGGTATTTATTTTTATTTAGCCGGAACCACAGTGCTACCAAACACTGTGCATACGTACAGAACGCTGAGAAGACCACTAAATAATAAAAATGCAAGTATCATACCTGCCAACTGAAACAGCAAAAAGCTTTTAGAGTAGTTCTTGTAACATGCGAATTCTATAGATAAAGAACGTACTAGCGCATTATTGCGTGATCAAAGCCATAAGGTGCAAAATGTGCTTAATATTCTTCACAGAGTTACAGAGGGACCTTTCATAATCGATCCATCAGCATATTATTGTCCTCAGCTTGCAGGGCTACAGAAGCTGTTTCATTTGAACGTGTTTTTCTCTGCGGAAGCGACCTTATGGCTGTAATAAGCAACCGCGGCACAGATTTCACGTCTCACTACATGTCAAGAACTGGGGTGTATGATCATTTTCTTCTTTTCGTAAGGAGGAAAAAATCTATTTATGGAGCCCCACTGTGCTAGGATGGCATAGTGAGGTCTGTAGGCTTCGCCCGAAGGCACTACACACTAAAACACCTCCACCGGAGAGAATTTAGGAGAGAGTTCAGCTGTACCGCTATTGCACCTGCGAATTCAAGGAGCGGGTATATTGGCTGGCCACAGAGGCTAAGGTCGGGCGAATGAGGGCGCTAGGACGCAAATATGACCTAACCTCTGATTACACCCTTGGAAAGTCGAGTGTGATAGTATAAAGGAAGTAATTGGTGTATCATATTAAGGAGTATTTAGGATGCTAGTGATATCTTCGATGTCCACTAATGTGAGCCGGCGGAGGTTGATAGGCGGGCGTGGCCTCTATCCCAAGTCGTTCTTCCAACATCGTCTCAAGAGCTGCTTCTGACTGATATAGGCAGTTCATTCACCGTATTCTTGGAAGGTATGAGAGCCTCCATTGTCGACGTGTAGCAAGTCAGCACATCTCTGAATTTGGACAGTTCCCCATCCAGGGCGGCGATCTTTGTGGTAATGTTTGCCTGTAAATCCTCCAGGTTTATAGAAAGACATAGAGCTGTTGTTGGGCCCAGCGGTAGTTGTTGCACGTTATGCTGTTGAGGAAGAGGTGGTGGTGTGTGCTGATGCGCGCGGCTGTTGCAGCTGACCTCGAGGCTGCGATGGCAGGACAGACGATGTCTTCCTGCAAGGATGCAGGGGGCAGAGCACCTGACCAGTAAGCTGGCCGGTTGTTCCACAACTGTCACAGTAGCGGCGGTGGCGTAGGCGGAGGTTGTGTTGCTGCAGACCGAAGCGAGGCATGAAGCACCACAAAAGTGGCAATTTGATTGGGCTGCGCAGTTTTCCTAGCGTTCGTAGACACAGCAGCGACGGCATGGAGCCACACCGTTCTGTTTACTAGCCTCGACCCGGAGCATCCGCCCTAAGAAGGGCAAGGTCGATGCTGTTGATCTCTCTTCCATGATGTCCACAGTTGTTGCGATGCTTGATTGTTGCTTAGGAGCGTCCCATTGCTGCTCACTCCCGAAGTTGCGCGCTCACCGATTCAGATTCAGATTTCAGATTTTGTTTATTTCAATTTTGTCTGGTGCTGGTACAGCAGGCCCAGCTAACAGACTTACATTTACATTTATTTACAAATTTTTTTTAAACATTTCATATACAACGGATTTTCCAGGAGACCCATACAATGGCCGTCCTTGGGTCACCGAGAACAGTTCCCTGTTGTATTGTCTTTGGTTTTTGTTTCTAGTTTTTGTTATTGTTTTTTCTTTATATACATATATACACTTTATTTACACACATGCACTCCCGCATTAACTCTGGCATATCGTGAGGTATGCCCTCAGGCACACACACACACAGACACACATCCACACAGACGCACATTAAAACACTATTTACAGAGGCTATTTACACTCGCTTTATACACATTTCCGCGGTTTTCCTGGGCGGGCAGGTTGTAGCTCCTGACTGGTTCCCTGGGGTGCAGGCCTCTGAGGTAGCTTGTGTGCGGCCTGAGGCCCGTGTTTGCATGGACGCACATCAGTCGGTAAGCCAAGCGACTTCTAAAACATTTTGATTCGTGCATGTTTTCGATGCTTAGGCTGACACATTTTACCCTTTTTTTTATAACTGACTGGGTATTTCGGTAGCTACACTATTTTGTGCTCTCATTGGGCCCAGATTCTGGAAAATTCCATGAAAATGACGGTTAACAGCGACTTTCAGCTCAAGGTAACACAAAGGACTATTTCCCCTCACTTTTTAATATACCCAACTTATAAACGTGGCCATAGAATATGGCCACTTGCGTTGAAACTGTAGGTTCCCTATAGCACCAAACTATAAAACTACTTGTATTTCCGTGACAAACGGAAGTTTCCGCCCTCAAAACTTTGAATCTGCATATAAAAAGTGGTACAATGTGTGCGGTGTGAGACGTACAGCCAAACAAGAACATATTTTTCGCCTAGATGCGTTTAATGTCGGGAAAAGGATCCCTCTGAAACCTGCCGTAAGAAGAGGACGACAATTTCCACGTGGGCTCTCTGCTCCGGGAACCATCCAGCTAACTACAAGGGTTGTGCGGTATACGAGACATTGTAAGCCAGCATTATTCTGCTACCCTTAGAACCTTGCCAACTCTGCTTTAAACGCATCAAAATTTCTACCACCAACTCCTCTGCAGCTCCTGATGTATCTACTTCAATCTACGCTCAAGCAGTCAAACGTAATGAATCTGATATCAGCCATATTGTGAAAGAATCCTTTCTTAGATTTGAAAACACCCCGAAACAACAAGCAGAACAGAAGTCTTCACTACTCGCTATTGTCTGTCGTTGCAGCCAAGTTCAAATAATGAAGTTCGGATGTAGAACAGCTCTCTGGGACGCTAATGGCTTAATCCAACGTACGCGAGAACAAGTGTTTCCACATACGAAAAATTGAAGCTATTAACAGTGAAGCAATAAGATTCTAAAGTAAGAAGAAATTAGAAACTAAAAACTTCACTTATCTTAGTAATGTTGTAGTTCTTTTTGCTGACCCTGGGTTTCAAGTTGTCTCCAACTCATTCTCAAAGTCATATAAACAAATTCGTTACCAAAGCTACAATCTTTTATTTTTTTCAATTTGTATTTACCAATCTCTGTGTTATGAACTTTGAATTACCATCTATAGATTGTATTTATAAATTTTTATTTTCAGAGATTGGTAAATAAAAATTGAATATCAGTATTTGTTTTTCAGAAAAAAAATAAATAAATAAAATATTGTAGCTTTGGTAACGAATTTGTTTATATGACTTTGAGAATGAGTTGGAGACAACTTGAAACCCAGGGTCAGCAAAAAGAATGTGCAACATTACTAAGATAGGTAAGTGAAGTTTTTAGTTTCTAATTTGTTCTTACTTTAGAAGTATTTCCACGTATGCATAATCTAGATGTAGTACTGATTGAACAAACTCAATAAGAATGAACTTAAAAACTGGCTCGTGAACTTAACTAAACTTTTAGACCGCTCAGATTCCACCATCGAGAATAAATTGAGGGGAAAAAATAATTTTAAAATTTAAAATGTTTTCTGAGGCAACCGCAGTAGTGAATGCCAGTTTCATACATTAGTACTTAGGGTTTTTTTTTTTTTTTTTTCCGCTGGGCGCAGGGTTGCCTGATTTTGCAGGAGATCCCCTGCTTTTCCGCAATTCTACTCATCTTCTATTAAAACTGAGCGCACTTCAAAATCTCCTGCTTTTTATGTATTTTCCATTTTTAAACACTATTTTCCTTAACATCATAATTCGCTCTTCCAATAAAGATATATGGAAACAAAAGATTACTATAATCCCCTGTATACATAAACATTTTACCAAATCTGTTGTTTCTGCACTGCGAACTACCTTGACTGCTACATTTAACTTGAACATTTGGATTCCACTAAAATAGATAAAGTTGAGCACATGGATCCAAAAGTATTTCTTCCTGTGGAAAACATGTAGTTTGATGTCAAAGTTCAAATACCTATAATAAAATCATTCCTGCCCCACAAATATGTACAAGTTTCCAAATTACGCTGTGTTGATTTTTACGTTGAGTCAGTTTACGACATACTAAGCCCTTTTCCATTAACTGATCCTCTTCTTACAATGTCGGAAGTATTAGAACAGCTAAAATCCAAACAGGTAAGTCAATTGCACCACTTGCCTCTCGGTTTCCTAATTTGCTGAAAACAGAAGAAATACTGACATTGGATGAGGCAGCAACCCTACAGCGCAATAAGTTGGATCGAATATATTGTGACTTTTGGTGGGGTGTAAAGTAAAGACGACAGATGTAGTCTAGGTAAAGAAACACTTTTATTTCCGTAAACAGTAACTTTGTACACTCGTTGCAAGAGCAAGAAAGTCTTTTCCGATTCAGTCACAGCACGGCTCCAAATTCGTCACAAAACTGTCCCTTCTCCGTCGGCACGACTCCTCAACGCTTCACATACGTCTCTTCTTTCCGTCGGCACGACTACTCACGCACTTTACCGCTATTTATATCTCCCAGGCACTATTCTGGAAAGTTCAGTTATTGCGGTGAAATACAAAGCAGAAGATTCCAGAAACCTTTATCCTTTTCTCTCTTTCGGCAAGCGCCCCAACAATGCGGCCATTATCTGTCCCTTTCCTTCGGCCCCTTTGCGGTAGTGCCGACAATAATGCATTGGGTGACAATATTATTATCGTCGTTGTTGTGGTTGTGGTTGTTGTGGCTATTATTTCTATTGTTGTTATTGCTATTACTGTTGTCATAAATATGTATACACAAAGCAAGATTGGTTTTACTTCGGCAGACACCGCAACACTTGGGGTCCGGTGTGGGGGGGCTGAGGCTTTGAGGTTTAATTACTGCGCCTACTCTGCGTCATGTTTTCTGTCGCAGCCTACTTCAGGTTGGTTAGTACGTTAGTACCTGAACATAGGCTACTCGTAATAAATAAATTTGCAGGTGCACAAATGAAGCAAATATTTATGTAATATTGTTCACTATACTGTCCTTAAATGACCACTACAAATATCTGCACTATATTTTATCTCATTCCATTAACATGGCCTCTCCATTTTATTCTGTTCTATTTTATTCCCATCTAATTTTGTTTCATTTCTTATTTTACCAATAGTAATGCAGTCTGTTTAACCCATAGGTTACTAGCTTTTATATTTTCAAAATGTCTTCTGCATCATGTGGAGAGCCTGGTTAATTAGGATAATTGCATTAAAATATTATTTTGTTCACAAGAGTATTAAGTTTATCTGCATGCAACTGTTTTAGATTATGTGACAAAATGTTGAAAATGTTGGATTAAAACTACATGATATAGAAACTTTCCCTTTGGGTATTCTTAACTGTGAAAGGAGTTGTGTTTTACACAAAGCACAGGAAATATTAAGATTGTTGCTTCAGCTCCTAATTGCCTTGTTGTTCAGAAAATTTTCCAGGATGATAGAGGAACAGCTATGCCCTTTTATTCATCATGCGTACAGAAACAAATTGTATTTGTTGGTTTTAGCTGTTTGACCTGGCAAACATCCGTTCGGCGTCCAAAAGCGGAAAATAAACAGAAATAAAGGCAATGCAAAATGAAAATCAGAATGACTGCAAAGAGGTAGGGGGAGGAAGGGAGGGGAGGTCGAAAGAGAGCAAAGCTTTACGTTACCCTTCTTTGGAAATAATAACTACCTTTGATACGAAGTGTATTTTCAAATGTTTGCATTTATTTTCAAGCAAAACTTAGGTAAGAACCAACAAGATTGCACTTCCTAAATGCAAGAGTGATAAAGGCTAAGGAAGCCCTATTTTCTATGTATGTCTTATTTTATGTAAAATAAGTATGTCAGAATATTTTTGTTTCCTGATAAAATTAAGCATAAAACAATACCATTGGCATGAATTACTTATCAATAATTGAGGCAGTATTTGCAAGAAGGTTCATGTGTGTATACTTGGCATTTTGAGAACAATAAAAGAATTCAAATATTGGCATTACTTCAACTTTTATTTTATAATTTATTTGTTGAACACAAAATAATAAAATATTACACGTCAAACAAATTCTGCTTAACATTTCTTTTACGTATTTGAATTAACAAACAAGAAACATTTGAGGTGGCGGCACGCAAACGCGAAGTTATCAAAAGTTAAAAAAAGTTAAAAAAAAAATCATATCGAACATTGAGGCTGAGAGCCGAATGTCGTCGTGAAATTCAAACAAACTCGATCCTGTCCAATGAAATAAGCATGCAAACATATAGGTTATACAGCAAACGTGAACCTGTCTATGGATACGTTTCGTAAAACAAAGTCCATATGGCCAATAGGAAGTCACGTGATACAAGTAAGGTGCACGATTTTTTGCATGGCTATCACTATGCAATGACCCGCTCCTCACGTCTGTGACGTCACAGGAGTGGTCTAACAGCAGGCGTTATTGCACTATTGGGATGTATTTTAGGCATTTAAATCATTCAAAGACCCGCATGTTTTCATAGTGATAAAACTACACATATAATTAATTATTTAACTGGAATTATACTGTCATACTTGCTAAAGATTTCTTTCTTCATTTTTATTATATTATAGAAAGAGTTCATGTTAAAGTGTTGTAAGCTGAGTGTTATCAGTTTTTAATAATTAAATTGTAATACTTCTATAAAAATCAGAGAGTTGCACTCACATGACTTTCCCTACTCTTGTACTAACCATTCTTACAAACTCTTATTGCTATATCTTCCTCGTTTTCGTTGAGATAAATTTTTATACAAATTATCTTATTGCTTATTTCCTTGTTCGTGCAAGTGGAATATTGGAATACAGTAGGCTTTGAGCGATAGTAAAATATTTTAAAGCTTTGAGATCCCGTTCTCTCTGCACGCTTAACATATAAAATGAACAACGATGTTCCATTGCACGAAAGTTCCAACTGATACACAAAACAAGGACTATCTCTGAAATGGTTCACTCTACAAAAACATTTATTCAGACATAAATTGTGTATTTTAGCAAGATCTACATTTCTTGTTCATTTCTTGTATCTCTTACGGTTTACAAGTTATTCAAAACTCATCCAGACTAAACAGGATTGCATAGGCTATAGCCAGAAAATTCAGAATATATATTTCATTTGTCATACAAATATCTCAAACACATGTCATTTTAATCAAAATTGCTAGCCACTTTCAAGAGAATCAAAATTTTCGAAAAAATTTCCATATAAAGGTGGTTTAGAGTGGGGCTATTTTCTTCAAAATCTTCGTGTCGCACCCTTGAAGGACATTAAACTTAAATAGCAACTTTAGTTTTTAACCGAATTTTCGTTTTTTAGTTATGCTGTCCACAGACTGACACACAGACCGGCACACAGACACACACACGGACCTTTTTCTAAAAATGCTTTTCTTGGATTCAGGGGGCCTCAAAACATATATTTCCGGTGAAATCTCGACATTGAATTTTTGGGTGGAATACAATACCGCCCCTACTTAACCAGCAGAGAAAGTAAAAATGACCATTTCATATAAACAATTTCGTAAAAGTAACATATAAAAGAGCCTTGTTTAATAATTCCATGCTTTATGAACTCAAAATCTGGAAAAACTATCTTTAAAACTTGATTTCTGTAAAATAAATTAAATATATAGCATTTAAACTGAAAATATTAAGAATAAACCACATTGACCTTCTGAAAATTGTTCAAATCTGAAAATGTTCTAAGTTATTCATGCAAAAGCGAAGAAGTCTATATTTAATTGAAAATGTCAAAGAAATAATTTCTTTGTAGCTTTCGTTTGTGAATCAAAATAACTTTAATACAATTAACGTGTTTCCATTTTGACAGTTTTCATGATCAAGTGTAGACCACATACATTTTAGGCCTATTCTGAAAATTCGTATGTGGTGGACAAGTTCGCTTTGCAGGGCGGGTCTTCTAGTTGTTTTGCGTTGGTGGTCCTCTTCCGTAGAAGGTGTATGCTCCAACAAATCCAAAATCCAAGTAGGATCCAGATACGGAAGCAGTTTAAGATCTTTATTTTTGCCATTTTGATCGGAAGCAGCCTCAATCTCTCTATGGATACAGCCAACAGTTTCACAATCAGAGTACGACATACTTGCATAAATTGTCCACCTACTGATGAAAAATAATCCCATTTTTCATTTCCGGGGTTTTCTTTTGTTTGTTTATTGTAACTGACTGTCTCATGCAGTTTGCTAATATGTCATCGTATATTTCTATATTTTTGGAACCCCAGAAATGTTCAAATGTTTGCCTTTGTTGTTCAGAACGAAATTTATCACATCTTGATGGGCAGCTATCTAAAGTAACAGCATATTATTTACCTGTAATGTCTTTGACCAAATTATCTTGTTTATTTTGTTATTTGACGTCTGCAATTTCCTTTGTAAATAGGTCTTTTTGTACCGCGTTTATTAGCTAAACTAGCACTAATATTATTCATTATATTCTAAATAAGCACATATAACAATTAAGACAGCCGAACAGCTAAAAAATAATGTAATATATGAAAAACAGCTTGCTTTACAATGCTGTGCTAAAATAGATTACATTCTTGTGTTTAAAATGCTGCCACTACACAGTGATAAAACTTACTTCATCCAAAATCTCTGCTTTCACATTTAAAAAAATGCATTCTCCCGAAAAGGGCACTTTAACCAACATGCCCTTCCTCCTCGATGTTTAAAGTTTCACAAGGATTTATTACACAATACACAGACGGCGCATTCGAAAATCGAAAATTACAAATCTCAGTTCCACATACTTTTAGGCTGACCTACATCAAGAGTAGAAGATGTAGGTTCAACAGCGCTCAACTACATTCATGGGAAAAGTCAGATAAAAAGCTCAATAAAAAAATAAATTACTAGTAAAAATGAAAATAGATATACATAAATAGACAAAACTAAGTGGAAAAGCCAGAATTAAAACAGTGATAATGATATCAAAAGAGTATAAAAACTGGATATATAGAGAGGAACACTAGCAGCACGTGACAGACTGACAAAAGCTTGTCATACAGTGGGCAAAGAGGAACAGGGTCTGTATAAAGTGCACCAACTAAATGCTGGAGATACTGAGAAGTAACTGAGCAAAGATCGAGGAAGTATCCGAAGAGACGTGTTGTCCCAGAAGTATCAGTCCTAACAAAGAAAGCACAAAAGGTTTGTGAAGAAACCAGTTTATTTCCGTATATAGTCTCCTTTCAGCTTGACACTTTTCCCAGCGATGCTTAATAGCTTCGATACCCTGTTTCAGTGAGAACCTTCGTGTTCTGTAAAATAGCCATTAACTACAGACTCCACCTCTTCATTGTTGGTATGTCTTTTACCATTTCTTCAAGTTTGAAAAGAGAAAATAATCAGGGGAGGCTAAATCTGGCGAATAGAGTGCATTTGAACTTTAACTCACTGATTTTGGCAATGTCGATAATGGATGTGTGAACTGGTGCATTGTCTTTATAAAAGAAAACTTGGTAATTTGCTAAATGTGGCCGTTTTTGCTTGATTTCATCACCCAAACATTGCAACTAGTTCGCGTAACACTCGCCATTGATTGGATAGTTAATAAAGATTATCCTACATGCACTACAAAAACTGCCTACAGATGGAACTGCTTTCGCCTTGTTTGGGGCCGACATCATCTTGCGCATAACTTTCTCAAGCCCAAATTTTCAGTGAGTATGAGATGTACAGTACTTTTTAAATACCTGCACTATGTTAGCTCGCGCAGTTTCAGTCGATGGTCATCCAGTACCATTTCGTGGATTTTCTTTACAATCTCTGACATGGTGAACTCATTTGGTTTGACCACTACTATGTTCGTCTTAGTAGCTTGTACGCCGCGCCGACTACCATCTAAAATATTGCCGAAGGACATATTAAGGGAAGGCAAAACTGAAGTTGCTATTTTCTAAACTATCTATCCAATCTGTCTGAAATTTGAACCATATATTTGTCTTGTAATGTTAAAACAGTTTTATGAATTTAAAAGCAAAATCTTCAGTAGTTTTTTATTTATAAATTTTCAAAAATGCAAAATTATGGGTATAGGCAAAATGCAGTACACGATGCAATTTTTTAAAAACAAGAAAATTAAAAAATTGTTATTGCTTCTGAAGCATGAAACTACAAATTTGACATATAGTTTCTTTCTGACATTTTTAGTTTATGATAAAAAATATTTTGAATTTTTATGACTGTATTTTTTTCAATTTTAGGATGAATTGTCATATTAAAAAAAATTGTAAATCAAAAACTTTTTATGATACAGAAAAATTATATGACAGTTTTGTTTACTTGGGTTTTTAAAATAAGCATGCACATTTTTAAACTGATTGGATGAAAATTGCACCGTGGCATGCATTTTCAATATGCAGAAATACTAAAAAATTTAAATGCCTGAAATTTAAGTTTTAAAATTATAATCATATTTTGGTTATGTTTCATACCTTGAAACTGGTTAAAATCTCCCAGGCTCATATGTTGGACCTTCTTGCCTCCTTTTCCTTTGTTCTGCAACACTTTACTTCAAGTTTAGCTTCCTCCTAGATGTTTTGGCTGATTTCTTTGTCGAAGCAGAAGCATGTTGCAAACGTCTAACATCCCTCCCATGGGTTATCTTCGGAGAAGCAGGTGAAATTGAAGTGCCTTTGACTTCTGATGACAACTTCAATGAAGATGAACTACCGAAGTTGAATTCAGCAACTGCCTTAGGCACAGCAATTTGAAGTCTCTTCAATGAAACAAAAACTTCCTTAGGACACTTTCGCCACACGACACTATGCAGGCTTTCATTTGCATTTTGTGTCTTACCAAAAGTGCACCGTTTTAAAATCTCATCAGAGGCTAGCCCTTGATACACTGGCATTATTTTTGAGATAACATCTTGCCTCAAAAATGTTCTCATTGTTCTGGCATCATGATTTGGAATTTTTTCTTTCTTCGCTATAGCTCTGTTATAAAAGCACCATGAGGTAACTCCAGTAGGACAATTTGAGTGCTGGGGATTACTGTCTGTAGAACTACAGTGATGCAATGTAGCAAAAATACCCCTCTTCATATCCTGTACATTGGGAATGTTGTCCAGTATGGCAATTCTATAATAAATTTGCAGGCGAGCTATAATATCTTCTGTCAGACTTCCAGGCTTTTTTCCTCCCAGTGTTACACCTTTCTTCTTCCATTCTTCAACAACTGCTTTCAGACCCTTGCTAAGCCTTTTAGAAACATGATTTATACATTCTTCTTTTTGAAGAGGCACATCACCTCCATAAACCTTAATATTTTGTAGATGTTTAAAAGTTTTAGCATCTCCATCAGACAGAATGGTGGTGTACCTGAATTTAGTAAAGTATGTCAACCTCTCCCATAGGATTTCAGCAGCTTTTGCTTCCATTGCATTTGAGGAGCCATCATAATTCTTTTCACATGTGCCACTTAGTTTGTGTTCTTCTAGCCATATTTTAAATTCTTCCTCATTTAATTTTACTTGATTCGTTGAGCAATATGGACAAAATTTTGACAATATTTCAAAGTCAACTACTAATCCAGTGAGAATATCAATTACAAATCCCATTCCATACAATGATGAATGCCCTCTCTTCATCCAGGTACCATCGTAAGACACAATTATGTCACTGTCTCTTAGGGTAGCATCCATTTCGATGTGAGCCTGCCTTACTGCAGCATGTGCCTTCTTCAGCACCTCTTTTGTGAAGTCAGCATTGCACTTTGCTATGTATGTGACATGCTTACTGTAAGTGGTTGATGAAAAGCATGACATACCCATTCCAATACAAAATTTTTCTAAATCTGCATGTCCTGAACCAATATTTAAAAAAGAAGTAACCATCCTTCGGTTCACTTCGAATGGAGGTCTGGCACTGTCATCACTGTGTACTCGTGGGCTTGATGAAACTTCTTTTATTGTAGTTTTGCAGCTTTCACAGGTTACTAATATTTTGAAGGCAAAGCCAGAGATTTCTAAAGTTTGTACTTTTAGTGCTGGTTTGCTACATTGGGTGCACTTCATGCCTTTGTATAACTGTTCCCATACATTTGCATGAACTAGACTAAAATCAGTGTGAGGCATACCTGGGTCGACAGAAGCTTCAAATGCTGCAAGATTTAATTTTCTCTCACTGGCAGTTCTTGATGGCAAAGGTGAGGTTCTTATGCAGCTTGTAGATGCTTCAGGTTCATTGTGTTCTCTTGAGGTTTCCAAATGCTCACTGTGTACTGCTGCTGTCATTTCACTTTTCACATTTGGTTTCCAACGCTTGTTTATTAAATTTGTAGCCTTATTGCAACGTTTAGAGCCCTTCTTGCCCTTATTGCGTTTATCACACAGCCTATTCATGTTCTGTTCTAATAAATGACTCTCTACTGAAAGATTTATCTAACAAAAAGGCAGCTGTAAACTAACCTGACTAACCTAAACTACAAACGCTACCTACTTATCTTCCCTATTAAAGTTTATACTATCTAAAAACTATACTTATATTTCTTATAAACAATTAAATATGCAGCAATAATAATATCTAAACCACATATATGCCTATTCACCAACAACAATTTCACAAACACAACTCAACAGAGCAACAGGCTTGCAAAACAAAACAAACATCTGTTTACCACCAAAATATGCTTTAGAGCATTCTTTTGTTGATCAGTTGAGCCAACACAGTTTTCTAGACAAGAAAATCCGTTCTCCTTGCTTACCCGCTAATTTCAAAAGCTGAAAATAAAAGCAATACTGTACCAGCTACATTGGAATGTATGTGCGCAGCATTGAAACAGCTGGTAAACACGTGCGCAAGGGCATTTAAAAAGTCACGTGACGACCTTGAAACATACGCTAGGGCAGAAACAGAAGTGGATTATGAAACTAGAAGGATAGGAGGATTTTTTGCAAAGATAAAAAAAATTTTGAATTTTTGAGCGATTTTGGCCAAATTTCAGTTGTCCATTCCCTTAAGTCCAACGGTCTAATTTTAGAAGATGGGGAAGACGAAAATTACAATCTGTACTTGAAACAGAGTGAAATGCCTGATTCAGATCACCTCTTAGTGAGTGACTAACGGCCAGAACCCTGGTGGGGATTAGCGCGTCACCTGATTGTCTAAACAGCCAATCAGCAGCCGGGCACTGCCCGCTCACGGACCAATCCCTACAAACCATCCATCTCGCCCCTATAAATACCCCTGATCGAAAAGGCATTTTCTACCACTTGGCATGAGGGGCTTGTCTACAAGCTCATACAGCAGGAAATCCCCCCTCCATACATTTACTTGGTGGCTAGTTTCCTACAGGAACGTAGCTTCCGGGTGAAGGTGGAGGGATCATTTTCTAGAGAAAGGCCCATTGGCGCAGGAGTCCCCGAGGGCAGTGTACTGTCACCGGCACTTTTTGCAGCTTACATGGCCGATCTCCCGACGCACCTCAACACACACATCTGTCAGTATGCGGACGATCTCATGATCTTCGCTACTAACAAGAACCCGCGCTACAGTTACCGACAAGTACAAGCCCACCTCTGTGCCATCAATAGATGGTGCGAGAACTGGCGTATGTCTATTAACCCGGAGAAAAGCTCTGCGATTCTCCTGGCTAATACGATAGCCAACCGGCTCCCGCTGGACCTCGTGCTTCGGCGCCGTCGGATCCCCTGGGTCACTACGGCGAAGTATCTCGGGGTCACGCTGGACCGGCGGCTGACGTATAGACATCACGTCAGGGGCAAAGTACTGCAAGGCCACGCTGCCCTGCGGCAGTTGTACCCCATCCTCAGTTCCCAAACCATGCCCCTACGCCTGAAGCTTCAGCTGTATCGAGCGATCATCCCGCCTCTGGTCCTGTACGGATGCGGGATCTGGGGAGTGGTGGCTAGGTCCACCTTCATCAGACTCCAGACGTTGCAGAACCGGGCATTAAGGATGATCTATGATACAGGCCGAAGATTTCCTGCCCATATCCTACACGAACATTCCGGTATCCCGTACATTGTCGACCTGATCAAAACTCGCGCTCGAACAATGTACAATAAACTCCAGAACCACCCTAACCCTCTGGTGAATACCCTGGGCCAATACGACCAGAGACAGCCGCGCCGACTACCATCCAAAAGATTGCCGAAGGACATCTTAAGTCCGGTGATCTAATCTCAAGATGGGAAAGGCGAAAATGCAATCTGTACTCAAAACAGAGCGAATCACCAGTTCAGTTCACCTCTCAGCGAGTGACTGACGGCCAGAACCCTGGTAGGAATTAGCGCGTAAAATTCGCGCACAGCCCACTTGCGGACCAATCCCTGCCTACAATCCCTCCCGTTACTATAAAAACCCCTGTTCCAACAAATTTCCCAGTGAAAACATCCCTGTAGTGACACCGTCAAAACCATCGCGCAGGTAAAGCCGTATGACGGCTAGGTACTGCGGTAAAGACACTCGACCGGGGGAACATTCACCTCACCTCCGTTCGACTCGAACTGGCGTCTGGCGTCTAGCCGGCACATTCGTATTGAGTGTAGCCGGACCGAATGGAACCGGCCGTGCCGTAGATGTTGTTTCTACGGACACAATGAGAACACCTGCGTAGCACAGCCAAAATACCACTATTGCGGTGCAGCGACCGTGACGTCCTCCTGCCAGCAGCATGATCTCACACGCCGACTCAGATACTGCGCCACCTGCGGCAGAAGAGACCACTTCACCGGGCAGGCCTGCTGCCCACTATACCCGAGGCCGCGCGCACATACCGCCACACCATCGCATCCTAAACCACCGCCGCCGCATCAGCCACAGACACCAGCAGCAGCAACAACAACAACAACACCAGGAACGACACTGACACCAGCAGCAACAACACCACGAACGACACTGACCTACGCCACTGTCGCCACACAACATTCCAGCAAGGAGATTGAGGGCCTTTGTATGCAGGTCCGAAGCCTCGACAATCGACTAGACAAGATAGAAGATGCCCTCCAACAACTAACCACCGCCGTCACCACATTCATCAACACCGCCGCCGACACCATATCACAGCTTAATGACAACACTGTAACCGACGACACCCTCAAGAACCTCAAGACCACCTTCAAAACTTCACGACGGTCAACCAGCAAGAATTTCGCCGCCATCAAACGCCAGCTGATACACCACACGACCGGTTTCAACGCTGCCGCGAGGCTTCTCAACGAGCTTCGAGCGGTAATAATTGAGCTCGACAACACCGACATTCTCGAATCCTGCCAGCGCAAGCTGGCAAGGATAGAGAACATAGGCAGTACCACCAGCCATGAGATAGGATGTCAGACTGATGCGCAACTCTTACAACAAGTCCAGCAGAAACGTCCACAGTTCCACCCAAAACGCAATACATCGCAATTCCTCGACCATCGAGGTGAACCTTGCCGTACCCTTTGCCGGTACATGGCATGTTCCACCTACCCCGACTAACGAAGAACCAACACCAGTAATTTTAAGTTTAGTATTAGTTTTTTTTTTTTTTTTAGTTTTTTGTATTATATTAATTGTTCAACTTACTAACATATGTAACTTAAAATTGTAATAAAAACTCCCCAATAACTAACCCGCGGCTGAAGAGGGTACACCCCTGAAACAACCTTAGGGCAAATAAGCCCTGGGTGAGATAAACCCAGGGTAATATTAGCCCTTAAATACCCTTTAAAAAAAAAACATTCCCAGAAGTATTAAATCCCTGTAGACCAAACTACCATGCTATCGCGCAGGTTAAGCCGTATAACGGCTAGGTACTGCGGTAAAGACACTCGGGTGAGGGAATAGCTTCCCCACTCGACCCGAACTGCCTCTGGTGCCTCTCTTAAGCTCTGCGACCCAATATTTTACTATTATAGAAAAAGTAGCAGACTCCCACAGAGTAGAATCTGTCTCAAATTTAATATTAGTTGGACTAAGACGTTTCAAATGTAAGAATTGTATCACATAATGACAACCAGTTTTGTTCATGTTTACAAATTCACTGAGAGTATTCATTATTGAACTCTGCCAAAGAAATACTAAACAACATAGCATCGTGAAACATCAAAGGTTGGTACTTTTTACCATGGTCATATGTTTCAAACAGCAGCTATCTATACTTCTGGTCGGGTACTTCTGCGACAGCCCGCGTAAATTATATGAAATTATACCAAGAAGACTGAGAGTAGGGTTTCCATAAAGTGATGAATCTGCTGCCGGCTGCTACAGTAATGAACCGTTAGATCTTTCTGTGAGAGTGTGCATGGGTGGGTGTTAAAATAGAAAACACCAGTTCAGTTGGCTAACTGAGGCTTATAAATAAGAATTTTAAAGCGAGTTACCAACTATTTGCAAATGAATTATATTGTTTTTTAATCTTAACACCGCAAACCGTAACTGAAACTTCGACAAATTTATTGTTCAAACTGTTTCCATAACAACAATCACAAGCATAAGTTGCGGCGAATCGCTGAAAAACAGGGAATCCCCTTTCGACTTCTGCCAATAAGTGATAAACGGAGCGCGGTTTTTAGGCACTACGGGCTGCCAATCGATCTTAGTAAAATAGAACTATAATATAAAAACTTGAAAGCGCCAAATTCAGAAATATGTGCTGTTTTATATACTTAAGCCCCATTTACTTCGTGATTTCTGAAGAGTGGCGATGGATTTGTGACAATCACTAGTTGTGGGTAGCACACATTTTCTGTGTGAAGCAACTGCACATGCGTTGACTAGACAGACTCTGCCTGAACTTTGAGCTGACTTCATCTGAACGCCGCTACTGTGGCTTCTAAATAATTGCTTTGCTTCAACACGTAATATGCTTGGCTTGACTTCTTACTTGCTTAAAAATTTGTAACTAGTGCTTCTTAGATTAGCATTGGTTTTCATATATAAATATTATTTACTTTATCTATACAGCTCATTTGTTGATAAAATTGTTAATTTAATAGTCGAAAACTCAAATATTAAGAGTTAATTAGAATTTACACCGATGGAGCGGATGGCTACGCGGGTACTCGTGAGACTTGCCTTGGGGAGATTCCGGGTTTGATTCCTGGTGGTTGCGCACCCTGATCAAGGGTTTTTCCGTGGTTTTTCCTGGCAGGCAAGGCGAATGCTTAGCGTGGTGTATTCTAACATGGATCTCCTCTTCCCATTTGCTCTCATTTCATCTCCCTCTCACGTTAGATAACTCCGGGGCTGTATGTCGATCTCCGGCTGACAGTTGCACCAGAGGCTTGTAAACTGAAGAAATAACTTCTCGGCAGGCTTAAACGAAGCAATTTGAGCCTCTACTGTTGGTTCGAGATTTCCCAGTGCCAAGTAGAGGGAAGCCCATGAACCACCCTCTAGTCATCGAGGGGAAACAGAACAGTTACTTTTTCCCTTCGTGGTTGTTCTTCGCTGAGGTAATAGATTCCAGGGCAAGGAAGATTGCTATACCTGCTACAGGTTAACTTGCCACGAGGATCATAAAAGTGCCAAGTCACTTCCACTAGCAAGTTAGGGGTGGGGAGTAGAAACATGTTATGCGGTCACAAACGCCGGAAGTCGCTTTCAATTTGTCTTGTGCTGTGTTCAGTGTCGGACTACTCCAATGTGTGCGGTTGTGTCTATAGTATTTGAAATTAGAGTTCAACATTACTTTTGGAATGAAAGGCAGTCTGGAGACCTGGAACATACTTTCACATGCATTTCTGCTATTTATAATTGTAATAGAACTACTGCTGGTTCACAATTGGCTGAAAGGAGTTGAACCTCACGCCGTCTCCATAACAAGAGAGGCAGAACGATGGCCACTTGCTTTTCTTTTCAACATGGTACCTTTGCCCTAATGCACTGTGGGCAGACTTAAGGAGAGGTAAAACAAAAGGGTTCACCCACTCAACTTTTAGACTATCAGACCATATGAGTTGACCTCGAGACCAAGTTCATATGCTCTGTGTCCACCTGCGTTCAGGGGTGCGCAGACGGCATGGTACAATACTGAACACACCTATAATACGTAATGCTGAAGTTAACCTGAAATAATAGTTCTATTAACTAAGTTTGAATAAACCCCACTCATAGCGATAATATACATGAGTTAACACATTCTTGTTAGTTAAGTGTTGCTGAATGTCCGCACTGTTTTCTACTGACAGGGTTATATATAGGGTGTCCCAAAACACCGACAGCGTTTAATATGTTGTGCGGGACGGCAAGCTGGTCGGCTTTCAAATGGGAACCCCTGTTCGGAAATGCAAAGTTTGGACGCTGTAGCACATCGAAGTGTGAGATGCGTGTACGATGTGACGTTGAGGTGATTCCGCACATTTACATCACGGTGTGCTTCAACTCATATCGGCCAATTCAGGAACTGTGTACTGGTACGTGTCACCGAACTGTTAAAAACGTTACTGCACTGGAAACCACGCAGTAGGATGCGCACCAAGGACTGCATGGAGGAATTTTGCGCATGCGCAGGAATTTTATTACGCTCAGGGCGTTCTTCGCAATACATACATGGCCAGAGAGTTGCATACCTTCGTATTAAGATACCAAAACGATGTTAACAAATTGTCAAAACCGTTCCTTCTCAAACTTCGACGGTCTACAGCGTCCAAACTATACATTTCCGGAAGGGGTTCCTATTTGAAAACCATTCAGTTTATCGTCCCACGCAATATACTGTTATCGTTTTTTTTTTTTTTTTTTTTTTTTTTTTTTTTTTTTTTTTTTTTTTTTTTTTTGGCACCCAGCATATTAAGTACAATACTGTCCATACAGAGAGGTAAAAATGACGAATGCTGATCTTCTGTGCACAGTATTTTTAACCTGGTTAAGTTTTGAAAAAAAAATTGTTCGCAGATATACTACATAGGTAGATACAAATATCGTTTCATTTTTTCTGCGAAATAACATAGCGTGAGGAAGTTTTCATTGCCCAATAATTCATATAACTCAATGCCTGTTTATGTGCCAGTTTCATTTGAGTACTGTTTTGTAAGATAATGAGCTATAGTAGTCCTAAAGGACATGGGGTCGATGAATAAGCACATTACATAATATATCTGAAAATGTAATCTTGATTTCTTTAACATGATGTTCCATAATACTAGAATAGCATTCATGAGTATCTAGTTTATAGTGCCTAATATGTTTAATATCAATTAAGCAAATGAGGCAATGGGCTTTGTCATTTTGTAAAATAAAATTTTCACACTCCCAAGCTTCTCGAGAATTAAGTGACGTGACTTGATTTTATGCACGCCTGATAATGTGAAACACGCGTTCACCTCTGTACTGTCACTGCTCAAAACAACAGAAAACGTGGGGGGAGTGAAAGAGTGGCAAAGTACACAGAGCTCGCGCGGGCACCTAGTCCGCATGCCTGCTCTAGTGGCTTAGGAGAGTCACCACAGAGCACTCTCCGGTCGCGTGAGCTACCTTGGAATGGTTAAGGAAGGCTGCGCGTGTCTGTCCTATGCTTTAGCCAGCCCTGAAGCCAGCGATTCCTTCATCTCGTCCGTTCCCCCTTGAGGTGTATACACATAAGGTCCATTGGGGTCGACGTGGAAGGTATCCCCGCCGTCACTTTGTCCTGTGCTATCCTGACATATCCTCACAAGGGTGAATTAACAGCGAAATACCACAGAAACGAAGTTATAAACGGTTATATTGGCAGTTGGACGGATATTTCAGAGTTTATTTCTCAAATGTGAATTAATTACCTTTCTTCTGTTTTTCATCACAGTATTTGCTATGTTACCCAATGACTATTCCGACGATCTTCTCTATGCTGTTTTATTTCATATTTTTTGTGTTTTGCTTTGTGTATTTACATTCATACACAAATACATATTGCTAGTCACAGATATTTATATCCAGGGATTCTGATTCCACTCGTAATTTCAATCGCAATCTGGCCAAACTCATGATTATGCCTTCTCTCCAAAAGAACTGTTAATAGTCGCATTCCCGGCTTTCAAAGCATGTTACAAAACACTGTGATAAATGTTCACCTTGTGTTCATGCTTTGTTTGCGAATCCAAGTCCAAAAACTCTTTGCAGGCTAGACGCTCCTAAGGGGTATGATCAACCCCTCCGACTCTGTAGTTAACATTAGACTTGCATTTATAAGTTACTATTTGCTTACTAATGTTACCGCATCAACTGATACGTACAGGTGGCAGGAAAGTCATTACATTAATTTAAAGCACTGATAGATCTCGCTATTTTGAATATATTTTGTATCTTAGGTTTTTGTCTTTGGTCATTTGTTATGAAGATATTTTACTTTTGTCGAAAACAAGCTGGTAACACTGCTGTTTCCTGTGTGAGTGTAGGCTAATCAGAATCGATAGCTCCCAAAACATTACATCACCCTGAAAGCGACCGAACTATTTACATGCAGAAGCTGGTTCAATTCCCTGACTAACCTCAACCAACGTTGTCGAGCTACTTCACGATTGAAAAAGCTGCTTGAAGTACTCCTTCAATTCTGTTTAAATGATTAATTAGTTTGAAACCCTGTGTGCTGTCCAATAGTTACTACCGAAGTTATGTCAGAAAGAAGTTACACTACACATTTTACAAGTAGCAAACAATTATTTTCGTACATTCTTGCGGAAGGACGCATCTAATTTGGAACAATAACCATGTATTTTTTTTTTTTTTTTTCGAAATCATCTGATCAAAGAACAAATGCCATTAGACTCCTTTTGTTTGTAATGCTTCTATGAAGCGCATATTAGAAGGAATGTAATAAGTTTTCTTCCTTCTGGATGTACCGCAGTCCTTCACCGTACCTACTTCCAGAGCTATTTTGTTAATGTTGTTATTCTGTATAATTCACATTTTACGACATTGATTTGCGTGGCTGTCGTCGTGCAAATTAACATTGGGGGCTTGTACACAAATGAAGAGTACACCGATACTCCTCGCGTCAATGGGGAAGACGTCCTCCATGGTCTAAACGTAACATGCTAAGTTATGGTTCCCGAGGTCAAGAGTTTAAACCAGACGGAAGGCGAGGGGGGGGGGGGGGCGAGGGAGGTAAGAATCCTTAGCATGTGGGGCCGTGGCCAAGCGGTTAGAACCTTCGCTAACCAATTAGGTGACTCGGGTTCGATCCCATGGACCTGCATTTGATATTCGTGCTGGACGAAGCGGCGTCAGGTCGAGTTTTCTCCGCATTTTCCGGTTTCCAACAATTAATTCCTCCAGTATCATCCTTCTAATCATCGATTTCGCCTGCATTTAACATCATCCTCTTCCCCACTGTTATACCTGGTGCTTGGCTGACCACCCGCTTCCAGGTCTTCTCTGTCCGGTACATAGGCGCCTGTGCTCCCCGACAGGCGTCTGACCCTGGGCACTGGCTTGAAGGGAAGGTAATCAGGTAAAACAAAGAGAATAAGAATCCTTAGCATGGTTTTCTTTAGAAGAGAACCAAAGCAAGTGCCACATATTTACGGCACATTCAACAATCTCAAACTTGAAATAGCGTCTAAGCAAAAATTAAGTAGCTTTTCACGAACTTTCACGTCTAAGCGCCACAGCACCCAGAGCGTCCATAAATAAACTCGGTATCATTTATCTACGAGAGAGCTCAAAGGAATGTAAGAGAGGTTTGCTGGCTGTATCAACAACATTACCACAACGGGCTTCACCCATCCTACACTATGCGTCCAAGATTGGAGAGGTATTTAATTGAAACAAATAGCTTATGTCCATGTCTCGATACTCTCGCTGGATCATACAATAGAGTAGCAAGTGGAGAGATATCACAAACTACATTGATTTTCTTCAAAAACCTTTTGTGGCATCCAGAACTTCCCTATCTTGAACCCTGTTTTAACGCTGTAACCTATTTACATTTACCACAACTACTTCACCAAATACAATTTTATACACAATCAATAAATCACTGTTCGTTAGTTGCATACATAGTTGCAAAAACATTTATATCTGACTCGGTTGGAGCTTATTAAACATTGAGTATATTAATTACACTCATTAACACTAATTGCTCATTAGTTTGGAGTTGACATCTGAAATAGGATCGTTATGATGTGAGAGAACTTTTGTTTTCCCGCAAAATGTGAAAGTTTACTTTTATTTAGTTCAGCAATGAAAGAATACTCCCCGGTGAATATTCTGTTCTTTTGAAAGCACTCTATAGTATTCACTAGGGATGAAACCGTCATAGGGAAACAAAACGTTGTGGCATTTGGACTATAGGCAGTGGAAAGGGTCAGTCTGTCACATGATCACAACACAGAAGAGGCGAGGTACAGTCGACACTTGATCATTGTAGATAAAGTTATTGCACAACTTATCTTCTATGCTATCACCGTTTGCAGTGCAATATTCACTCCTAAATTATAATATAAGTTCAGCAGTAGGTGGATATTTCGATTTTCGTACTGAAGGCACTTTATTCTGTGCGCAATGAGCTCAGTTGTGTTTTGTGCTGTCACTGTCCCTGAGCAATGACGTCATATTCTACCCATGTAGCTGGTAACTTGCAATTGCCTCATTTCGAAGCCTAGTCATCACACTATGAAAATCCCCGATAACCAATACCCTGACTGCTCTTGCAGATAGAACTACGAGTATTTTTCTTTTCTTTGCCGCATTTTCACCTTTTGCCACAAATTGTTTCATCTGCTCCTTCGTCTCTAGCATGTAGTAATGAATCCGTGTTTCATTTACTGCAACATGGATTAGAATTGGGTGTAAACAAGGAATATTCATTTATTTTCCTTCACGTTTCGGCCAAAATTGGACCCTTTACATCAACAAAGAATTCAATACATTACCTAGATTCATTTTTCAATCTCATTATAGTTTTGAAGCTTTTAAGGAATGTTCATTCCTGTGTGTTTTTGATCCATTGATCCCATTGAGGGGAAAGGCTTCTTATACTTGAAACTTCGTGTAAAATGTAACGGACACGACCTATTTGCATTGTCGATCGGCGGTCGTCGAGGACCGTATTGTGAATTCTCAGTATCGCCAATCAAAGTAGTTTTGGGACGCCCTGTGAGATCATGTTGCTTATATTCAACGATCCATCTTTAACCGTCGGAAAAGGAAGGCAAGAAACTTTTAATGCATGCATGGGCAAACTCGACTCAAAAGGGCCAATCCATTGAAATACGTTCTTGCCTGACTCCACCATTCATCCCTCCCCTTCACTGCTATTCGCTTCGGACACGCCCCATTCAATGGTGTTTTATGAAGAGTGGCGGAGAGAATGTTTTGTAGGTTAAAAAATCTGATGTGTTGCACTCACATGACTTTCTCTACTCTTGTACTAACCATTCTTACAAACTCTTATTCCTGTATCTTCTTCGTGTTCAGACAAACGTTTGTACAAATTATCTTATTGCTTATGTCCTTGTTAGAATGCAGTAGGCTTTGTTGCGATAGTCAAATCTTTTAAAGCTTTGAGATTCCGTTCTCTTTGCACGCTTAACATATAAACAAATGAACAACGATGTTCCATTTCACGAAAGTTTTAAGTTTTCCGAAACTCACACACATAACAAGGAATATCTCCGAAATGGTTCAGCCTACAAGAAAATTTATTGAGACATAAATTGTGTATTTTAGCAAGATCTACATTTTTTGTATAGCATGATTTGGTCTGTATCTAACGGTTTACCAGTTACGCAAAAGTCGTCCAGAGTAAACACGACTACAAGAGCTACAGTCAGAAAATTCAAAATAAACATTTCATTTGTCATAAAAATATCTCAAATATATGGCATTTGAATCAAAATCGTTAGAGCCATTTTCAAGAAGATCAAAATTTTCGAAACATTTTCCATGTAAAGCGTAGTTTAGGGTGGGGCTATTTTCTTCAAAATCTTAGCGTCGCATCCTTGAAAGACATTAAACTTAAATACCAAATTCGGTTTTTTAACCGACTTTGCGTTTTTAAGTTATGCTGTCCACAGACACACACACACTGCTTTTTTTTATTCAGGGGGTCTTAAAACATATATTTCCGGTGAAATCTAGACATCGAATTTTTCGGTGGAATGCAATACTTCCTCTACTTACCAGTAGAGAAATTAAAACTAGGGAAGTTTGCTGTTTAATACCGGATTTGGATTTGCAAATATAAACCGTTATATCAAACGCCACTGTGATCGGAAGCATAAAGCAAAATTTGGTGATCTTATAGATATTTATTTACAGTTTCAAAAGGTACTTTCCAAATACTCGTAATAGTAAACATACAAAAGAGACGATATTTCACTTTTTAGGGGCTTAGTTTCTTATTGCTTTATTTAACATCAGCTATTGCATTTCGTGTTTCAAAGTTTGAACACAATATTGAATAACCAAATGGTTTGTTTATCAAAGAGTCTTATAATATTTTAGGGCTAAATACCAGTGGAAATTTACATGTTAATCATAAGGCGCCTAAGAATATTAGGTAAGATAAGGCAAGGTTATAAACTTGAAGACTATGTAATTTATCTAACCACAGTAAGTGGCGATAATAATTACTGTATGCAAAATATGTTTAACATAAACAAAATAATTAACAGCGTAGACATTATCACTACCACGCAGCTGGAACGAAGCCACCACTGCACTTGTATCAAAACAACCTTCGTACTTGGCAAGAGAATGTGGGGTGAGTGCGGCAAGTTCACTCGCTACCCCTCCCCTCGTGCCCATGCTTGCTTGAAAGTGTGATCCAACTCTTTGTTGGCGTTAAGGCCCTCTAAAAGCAGTACTTTGTTGATAGCTAGTATTTCAGTTTGTGGATTTGTAGTCTAATTTAGAAGGATCCAGTGACTACTTGATGTATCTAAAACTTTAAATTGTGCCTTCTAAAGAACTGCACCTAAATTTATAGTAACTTGTCTATCTTCACTGATCTCTGGATCAGATCAACTCCGTTTGTAGAATAAGTTCTGATCGAATTATTATCTGCTTCATTATTTAATCTTTATTCTAAGAGATCAAATGCCGTATATAATACTGCAAAATTTGTTTGTTTATACTGGACAAGCCCTATCACTACAGATTTTGCTACACACGCTGTTACTTGCGTACAAACACACGGCAGCTAAACACGGGAATGAGGTATTTTTCGTACACGCATGTGAGATAAGACAGGGCTTTATTAGGTCTGGCTGAGCTCATTTGTTTCCCTCACATCTGGGTAGGGGTTGGTCTTTGCTCGTGAGGCCACAGTTGTGCCAGACTAGCTTTGTCACCAAACTCACACCTCACCACACTTACACAAGTACGTCCTTTTTGGTTAGATAAAGGAGGAATTTCGTTTTAAGATAAAACTGAGAAGTGATTATTATTGTTGTTTTCGTTATTATTGTTACTGTTGTTATTATTGTTATTATTACACAAGTAACAGGTAAGGTAAGTGTACAGAGAGGAGTTGTGAAGTTAAGAGGGTAGTAAATACGTCGCACAGGGTACACTCAGCCTCGTTAGGTCCAATTGAGGAGCTGCCTGATTAAGAAGTAGCGATCCCAGGTCACGAAGGCTGCATTATCGGTCGGGAGGGCTTGGAGCGCTGACCACGTCCCACCCTCCAGTTCTACACCCCACTCATTACACTGTTGGGCAAAGGTGGGGACACAGTGGTCGGACGGTAAGCCTTGGCCTGCGAAGGTGTTAAATAATATATCGAATATTATCTAGTTTGTCTCTAGTGTACTGCTCTATACGCTATTGAAGTCACCGTTGAACAAATATAGAAATACAAACACTGCACTCATGAATAAAAATGATATTTACAGATAGTGTTTAGTTCAGTATAATATACTATTAAAAGGTTTATAGTTATACTAATACTCGAACAGAACTTGTTTGTGTATGTAGGGCAATCTAACAAACCATTCAATCGATTTTGATAACTCCATCATTGCAAAGACCAATCCACTGTGACAGATATGGCGTTATAAAGCACATTTTAACTTCGCTTCATACATTATTGAACTATTAAAGGCCACTTAGAAAACACTTGTACCCAAAAACACTGGAGACATAAAGAAAATGGTTATGAAGGATGCCATGCCATAGAATAAGTAGCTGTGACTCCATAGAATATAAGTGTTTGCTTCACTGCGCAAGTACAGAAACAAAAGGCAGTTTATTTTATTACAATGATTCACACAGAAGGCCATGCAGTGACTCTTGGGAAACAAAAGACAGCTGTTTAAAAAGCGCCAATCACTTCTGTGTGATTACTCTTTTACTTTCTCTACTCCATATAATAAGTAGAGTAAGTATTGTAATCAAAGTTGGTATTTCAGTTTAACAACTTTGAAGGATGCGACACGAAGATTTTGAAGAAAATTCCTCCACCTTTACTAACCTTTACATGGAAAATTTTGATTTTCTCGTCAATGGCTAACGACTTTGATAAAAATTCTCGTAAGTTTAAGATATTTTAATGGCAAATAAAAAGCATATTTTGAGTTTTCTGGCTATAGCCCATGTAGCCCTATTTACCCTGGATGACTTTTGCATGACTAGTAAGCCGTAGGAGATAGACCAAATCTTACCACACAAAAATTTAGATCTTGCTAAAAGACACGATTTATGTTGTAATACATTTTTTGTAGAGTGAACCATTTCGGAGATATTCCTTGTTATTTGTGTGAGTTTTAGAAAACAAACTTTCGTCAAATGGAACTACCATTTATCAAAAGCTGCATAAATGTCTGTAATGAAACGGTATGCTCTGAAATTTTTGGATGACGTAACCCTCTAATATTCGTCATGTAGGAAAATTTAACTTTATTTCCTTTCTATGTAAGTTGTAATATAGTTTGTTAGCAGAGCACGCTAAATTTGCATAAATAGAAAAAACTGCTAACATTATGAATCAATGGACCGATATTTTATACCGGCTGGGAATATTATTTTATGTTTTTACCAGTAATTAGCATGGTGACCTGGGAGTATCGAAACTCATTTCATTGTATATGTTAAGGGTTTCCACTATGTGAAAACTATTTGTTTCATGAAAATAAGGAGAATCTATAAAGTTTTAAAATATTAACTATCCATACAGTTACTGAATTATTCTAATTTAGAATTCTTCTTCCGTCAAGAACGTAACGTATGGGCTATGTAGCATTTCCACAACTTGTTTCTCATACTTTTGCATGGATACCTGGGGCTCGTATCTGTTGAAAGTTGTAGTATTCTGAACTCTGCGAAATGACAAGTATGAGCAATATAAATGCTCTAGATCAGGGATGTCCAACCTTCTCTCTTTGGAGAACCTTGCGTAATGAGCGGCCATAATTCATTCCACTCCTTCAGTCGAGGGAAAGACAATGAATATTCTGTGACGGATTCAAAGGCGATTCCACGTTCGTTTTTGGGAATGTTCTCAGAAGAACACCTCATTCTAAATGAATTTTGCATAAATCGTTCAGTAAGAAACATAGAAAATGTGGATCCGGTTAAAACTCACAATTTATGTCAAACACTTCGTTTTTCTTTCGAGTGAACCATTTACGAGATATTCGTTACTTGTTTGAATTTGTCAATACTTCTACTTTTTTACTACTGATAAGTACAGGAAGTATTGTATTCCACCCAAAAATTCGATGTGGAGATTTCACCGGAAATATGTTTTGAGACCCCTGAATTAAAAGAAAGCATTTCTAGAAAAAGGTGTGTGTGTGTGTGTGTGTGTGTGTGTGTGTGTGTGTGTGTGTGTGTGTGTGTGTGTGTGTGTATTTGAAAGCTTTAAAAGATTTGACTATCGCTCAAAGCCTGTTGTATTCCCATATTCCCCTTGTACCTACAAGAAAATAAGCAATAACACGAATATATAGGAATAAAGGTTTGTAAGAATGATTAGTACAAGAGTAGAGAAAGTCATGTGAGTGGAACACCAGATTTTTAATCATAGTTTAAGACTGACTTAGGTATTTACCTACTACTAAATATAACTAGCAAATATTTATGCGCTATAATGTTAATGCATAGCTGTCTACGCTGGCTAGTTTTTATAGAGTCCCATGTAGTTCAACTTATGAGTTTAATTATTGTGGTACTTTATCCCATCATTTAGTTGGGATTCCATGTTGGGATTTTAATATGTATTATATTTCTAACAGGCTAAGCAATACAGTTAGCAAAGCTCAAATCTAAATATCTCCTTCAACAGAAAAAAGTTGAATAAATTCATCTTCAAGAACAAATTCGAGAAGACGAACTACTTTTGTACATAACAGTAATAAATATAAATTTAGCGTAGAAGAATTAATAATTTTATTTTGTCAAAAGTGGTTGCTAAAGTATCATGGCTGAATCAGAGGAACCTTGACTTCAGCTGAATTACAAATTATAGTTATTTGCATAACAATTCCGTTTTCAAACTTGAATACCTGAAGCGCTGATTATACTTTCATGGGAAACATCGTAATATTTTCGGAGGAGAGTGAGGGGTGGGGGAAGTATATAGCGTAGTATATCCTGTTGTGTGGGTTGTTACGTATAATAGGAGTGCGACGCAGATCCATAAGTGAGATAATACAGCTGTTATTTTAAGCTCTTGGAATTGGGGGCGATAACCTCTACATTTTACCAGAGGCAATGCTGATTTAAAGCACTAGCGGTGAAAGAGTTCAAAACAACACTTTCCAAATATACCCATGATTTTGTTTTGTTTTTTGTCGTCCTCTACTGCCTACAATCTCAGAACATCAACAGCATCTATACTCTGTTCATCAAGAGATTAAAGGAGACGTAAACAAAGCCACGTGCCTTTTAACCACAGCGCACCCTCTTGACGCTTTCGCCGTGTAAATAGTTCCTTGAAGAAATACTGTTACTGAGGTCTGAAATGTCACTTAATGTTTGCTAAGGCATGAACTAAGTGTACTAAGTATAGTTAAAGTATAAGAATACGCAGTTAAGTGAATCTGTAACCAGCCTAATTCATTCTGCGCGCGCATTATTCAGTATGAAAGTAACATAGCGGAACAAGTGAGTTGTGAAACATAAGCGCGGCAAACCATTGCGAAGTGGTGAAAAGACAGCAATATTGAACGCGTTTAACAAGTACTGCGAGAAATATCCCGAACTTGCTATCGAAGACGTGATGAAATTAACATCCGAGTTTACCGGTGCGTCAGTTGCAAGTATTGACAGCACACGCAAAGAGAAATCATCAGTTGGTGAAGATCCCGGCAGAAAGCGACCACGTGCCAGATAAATGGTGGATGTAGTTTGCGATGAATTTGTGAGATCTTCAATCCGTCGAAAAGTTCACCAGTTCCTTGTTAACAATTAACCCCCACCATAAACAAAGTGCTGTTGGCAGTCAACTCTGATCCCGATCTTCCAGATTTAAAACTAACCTCCCTCCACAAGCTGCTTCTGGAGATTGGTTTCGAGTTTGTGAGCAGGAAATGAAAAAGTGTTATTGTGGACAGAGATGACGTAAGTAGCAGTTAATTTCCATGTGCTACATGTTATTTGGATTAAGTAAATATATCCTTTTAGTAGTGTAAAATGCATATTATACCTACGCGTAGCGGTAGGTAACTGTGTTGCGTCATTGTGAATGCACGTGGCCGCGGAGTGATACAAACCGGTGCTTTGTTTATATCTTCTCTAATCTCTAGATGAACAGAGTATAGACCTTCTTGAACAATGACTAAAAATTGCAGAATATAGACAAACTCAATTAAATCGCATCATATCACATTTTCTTTATGTCGTGAAACATGCCCTAAAGCGCATTTAAATAAAGTAGAAATTCCAATAACAAAATCTGTAAAATATTTTGGATTGCACATAGGTGAACACCTAACATGGAAACACCACATTGCAAGAAAAACAAAAGAAGCACAGCTAATATTCCAGCAGTTATATTGGATGCTGAATAAACAATCTCATCTGTCAAAATACGAGGACCATCATTAGACCTGTATGGACTTAAACTTTGGGGAAGCGCCAGTAACTACAATATTAACATATTACGAAGATTTGAATCAAAACCATCCGAACATCCTCTCTGCTCAACGTCTACAGTGCTGTAACATTTTGGACCTAGCAGTTCGATTTAGCTACGTTTAGTGTTCCAGTCATAAATTGTAACACATTTACTGAATATTCAGATAAGAACAGATTGTAAATTTGCAGTCAATGTAATAAAATGTCCACTACTTTTATTAATTACAGTTCCTGCCCTGTATGCCCATCACCAAATTACTTAAATTGAATCCGATTTACTAAGTGTTGCTCTAGAACAGAGAGATTGCTCATTAAAGTTGAGTAGGAGCTATCGGCGTGTTGTAACTTACACAATAATGAATATGAATTTATTAAATACCAAATATGTTGAGCTGCCCACGGACGTGGGCCCAAGCCCTCCTATCGGGGCACAGCCCTCTGCAATTCTCTACATATAATTTTTGACGTGTGCTGTTTATTCTTTGACTACAGTTAACCTTATTCAAACCTCTCTCTTCAACTTTCGTCTTTTTGATTAATTTATTTTCACCAAATTTCCTCATACTTACCTTTCCCTAAGGCCGTTACCAGTTTAGATTACCCATTCCATACTAAAATTTATTTGCCACCTTATTTTCCTTATGTTTCAATAATTAATAATTTCCTACACCTCACTTATTCCCTTTCTGCTTAGCTGTATATCACTTCCACATCCGTTCCTCACTTAACTTTAGCTTTTTTAAAATGCCTAATTGACATTAACTCTAAACTCTTATTTCCATTCCTACTATCACCCCTGAGCACAGTTAACTTGGTCACTTGCCCCTCCTTGTAACACGGCGTAGAGTACCATCTTCCTCCCTTTTTACTCTTTCTACTGGCAAGTAGAGTAACTATTTTATTCCACCCAAAAATTTGATGTCGAGATTTCACCGGAAATATATGTTTTGAGACCCCCTGACTCCAAAAAAAGAATTTTTAGAAACAGGTCTGTGTTTGTGTCTATGCGCGTGTGTGTGTATCTGTGTCCGTGTTTTTGTCTGTGCCTGTGTCTGTGTGTCTCTCAGTCTGTGGATAGCATAACTCAAAAACGAAAAGTCGGTTAAAAACCAAAATTGGTATTTAAGTTCAATGTCTTTCAAGAATGCGACACGAAGATTTTGAAGAAAATAGCCCCACCCTAAACTACCTATTACATGGAACATTTTTAGAAAATTTTCATTTTCTTTAAAATGCCTCTAATGGGTTTGATTAAAATGTCATATGTTTAAGATATTTGTATGACAAATGAAGTATATATCTTGAATTTTCTGGCTATAGCATATAGTCCTGTTTACTCTGGATCACTTTTGAATAACTCGTAAACCGTAAGAGATAGACATGATCTTACTTTACAAAAAATGTAGATCTCGCTAAAACACAATTTATGTCCAAATAATTTGTTTTGTAAAGTAAACCATTTCGGAGATATTCCTTGTTATTCGTGTCAGTTTCGGAAAACAAAACTTTCGTGAAATGGAACTTCGTTGTTCATTTTTTATGTTAACCGTGCAAAGAGAATGAGATCTCAAAGCTTTAAAAGATTTGACTATCCATTCAAAGCCTACTATATTCCAATATTCCCCCCTCCACTCTTTTTAATTAACATCATCCAACGTAATGTCATATCGGACGGTGAGTGAATGAAACGGGTGAAATGATACTCAAATGAGCCCGAGGTCCATGGAGCTCTAAGTTATCCGACATTCATCTTCTCAGGAGAAAGGGAAACGTCGAAAAAAAAAAAACCTTACTCGGATAACTTACCCTAAGCGAGATTCGAACTCGCGACCTCTTTGTCGTGGTTATTGGTGTCAGGAGTGGCACATCCTTTAACCGTGGAGTAAAGCAACCAATGGGATGGCTATAGCTTTGTGCAATGTGGCACACGCGCGGTGCAGTGTGATTTTCGTTGGTGCCCTTTGTGCATATACGTATAACTGTGTGTTCGGCAGGCAGAGGTATTTGATTATTATATAGTTCCAAGAACTACAGCATAGAAACATTGTAGCTAATTCCATAGGTTATGCAAATGTGAAACTAAAGCCATAAAATAGCACACTTTAAAGGAAAATGTTACTAAATGCCGTTACGTATTAAATAATGCTCTAAACTACATTAGTTTCAATGTTCACAGTTTGTGTATGTATTTAACAGGGATTCAAAATGAGATCTGGTGTATCAGATTCACTGCAGTTGTAGTGATAAACAATATATTACCACTCCGTTGTATATTCTGTAGGGACTGGCGGAAGCCGGCCCAGAGTCTGTTGGTATGCGCATTGCAGATGACAAAACAGGTTATGTTTGCTGTTTCTCTTGATCGTTTTATTCATTGCGCGGTCACATCTCGTGCAAAATAATGCAATCAAATTCACAGTATATGTAGTATGTAACGTTCACTAAATTAGACAGCAGATAACCCATCAGCAACATCCTCTTCTTCACAGTAACGGTGTTGAGCTGAATCCACTTTACCCATTTTCGCTGCATAATTCTCAAATCTGCCATGTCCAGATGGTATTTGTGCCAAAAAATAGTCATCTTTTATGTCTGGTATAATCTTCTTGTTTCATTCTCCCACTAATGTGGTTTCATCCCATCGTCGTTGCCATTCGATGATTATTTCTTTCCTGACTTTAATCTTCATTTGCTTAGCAAATCTTTCGTGTACAGATTGTCTCTCTTTTACTTGCAAATCTATTGGTATTTCTTCTATTACTTGCAGGGCTCTATTACACACGGTTCTATAAGCACATACAGTTCTAAGAAGCAGCTTCCGATGTATTTTCGTTAATGTTTTATCATTATTTTTCTTAATTAAGCCCGAATGCCACATTGGAGCTAAATATAGTAAAATAGAATATACAGCTCCACATATAGGGCGCTTCAAGGTTTGGGAGCCTTCAACATTCGGTATCAACCAGCGTAATTCAGATGTCTTTATTTCTGCTTTATCGGTTATCATTTTAAAATGTTCATTAAAAGTTACATTTTCATCAGTCATAATACCTAAATACCTAACTGCCTTAATTGGAGTTATTTTTGTATCCTTAATCTAAAACTGGATATTACAAATTCTCAATTCTTGCATTATGACATATTTTGTTTTCTGTGATGCCAGCTTTAATTTATTGAACTCTATCCATCTGTCAATGCGTCTGTGGGATTTATTTGCCCTATACAACAGAAGTTCATCTTCATCTTCATCCATAGCAATTACTGTCAAATCATCAGCGTAAGCAATTGATATTATGCCCTCCGTCAATTTTATTTCCAGAACTCCATCATAGAATGTATTCTATACTACAGGCCACAAAGTGGTAGTGGTAATGGTAGTGGTAATAACACGTTCATACACAATGTAGTTCAAAATGCTGCTGTTGTATTCTAATAGTACATAAGAAGTTCAAATATGAGATTAACTTTCACTGCCAAACAAAATAGTGAACAACTTAGCTTTAAACCTCATTAACACTAACACGTGAGATGCACTTTTCTGCGTTACATCCACTGCGCGCGCACATCGTTTGACTTGACTGTCGTGAGGCAAGCCCAAGCACCAGCCGCTCTGTTGGAATGCTTGGCGTGATTCCCTAACAATACTAAGTCATGGTAGATTGTTGTTAGAAACATTCTTCGGCAAGCTTCACAACAATTGGATTAGTGTATAGATAATAGGAGAAGTTAACTATGGAAAATTGCCGGGGTATGCAACAAATCGTCCCACATCTACTGACACTACGCCCCTGATTATAACATTGTCAGCTACTTGCACTATTCTGTCTTAAAAATATAAGTTTCTCTACCTAGAAATCAGCTGAAAAATCCAATCCAATTGTTATTGGCAATACTCATAGATTGCTTTTTCTCTGACTCCGAGATGTATAATCTAGAAATGTGATATTAGTGGAGTGTGGTTAAACTTCCTCGGTACACACCTATGGATCAGGGCCCAGGTTAAACAGTAGGTAATACGGTAAGGCTGAATGATCTAGTATTAGAATTATCCAATGTGAGGCCTGCTTTGTAAATTTTGTACACATTGTACTATGATCACTAAATATCTCATTCCAAGTGGTTTCGTTTGGAAGCATTATGCAGGTACCAATAAAAAGGGAATAAATAAATCAACACGAGCAGTTCAACTAAACCCACTTTACCTGAAAGAGTTAACACTCAATGCTTCAACTTATTTCCAGTTCTGGCTGCTTCATAATCTTGCTTCAAACATCTCTTCAAATAATGCTAGTAATAATAGACCACATTATTATTATTGTCGTTATTATCATTATTATTATATTGGAAAGTAGAAGGGAAAAGAAGAGGCAAACCCAGGAAATGCTGGATGGGTGGGGTGAAAATGAGTATAAAAGGAAGAGGGTTAAAGAAGGAAGATGCTATGGACATCTATGGGGGCAGAAGATCGTTTTGGGGTGAAGGAAACCCATAGTATTGTGGAATATTCCTTAATAAAAATAATAACCTTTTTGCTTTCTGCACTTCAAGAATTAGGCACAAATGCATCTTTCGGCTTCAAAATATGCATTTCGATCATCGTTTCCATGGTCTTCCCAGAGGTCTTCCTTTACACCTGTAGTAAAGTGCTTCTCCTGGGATCCCCTCTGGTAATACTCTTTCAATTTGTTGTTTCCATTCATCTCTGTAATTTACAATTTGTATAGCAGGGAAACTACTTCTAACTCTTGTCTTATTTTATTGTAGGAGATTTTATCTTATTTCAACAGTCTGATACAGTTGTTTACCAGTTATCGTTAATGACAACGTTTGAGATCCATAAAGGAAAGCGGTCTTTACTTTGTAAAACTTTATTGGAGTATATTATTATTGTTATTAATTATTCTGGGCCCCAACATTAATTAATAACAATAATAATATACTCGAATAAAGTCTTTGCTTGTAGTGCCTAAGTGACAAACTATCTCTAACGTGTACGTCTATAAAATAATGAATGGGAAGTATTTACATCCTCTCTGACGTAATTTAATCCTCTTCAATTTGTGCATTTGTTGACACTAAAGCTTTAAGTGCAGTATGTGCAAGACTGATTGAAATCTTTTCATTACATTAGCTGTTGTTTAGAAGTTTACCACAACTGATTCGTATACGAAGTCCAAATCAAAACTTTCCTGGCCTTTTGAGTTGCAAAAATAGTAATCTCACCAGGTTGTAAATAGCAGTTGTAAAACTACATCCCGTTTACCTGAATGCTGCTGCGCTTATCCCCAACTTCCAATAAGTTGTCCACTTAAGTTCTTGAAGCAGCGCCAAATGGAAAAGTCTGCGATGTTTTCCCGAGGTACCGCGAGAATATTCATTTGTTTTTATTTCGATTGCAGTACTACGCTAATCGATTTTCAGAATTTTTATCTCTTTCAGAACTTCGTCTTCGCAACAATGCCAAGTAATGAACATAGAATTTGCAGATGTTTAAACGGTTACTTGAAGAGGAGTTTTCGTCCAAAACAATTTCCCTGTTCATTACCTCAAATCTGGGTACTAAACCCAAAGGACCCGATTCGATTTCCGATTGAAGTGGGGATGTGTTTATTTGATTGGAATGATTCCCTACTCTTCAGAGATCTTAAAATTACGAATGTGGAAGTGAATGTATGTGTTTTCCAATGAAGATGAATCAAAGAAATGTTAAATACCCACAGTGAAGGAGATAGTAACATTATGTGCCGGCTGAACCTTCTCATTCTGCGGATTGGGAAGTTACGACAGGCTATGCTGTGAGCACTATCCACTGCACATCGACCGCAATGTTTTTGCATCGCTGTGATGACTTGCTCTCATAGTGGAGCAGTGTTCACCTTGGCCTTCAGTGCACACATAGTGTTCAAATACTGCCACTTGAAGCTACCATTTTATGTTTAGTAAATTTAATGAGAACTGATAGTTTAGCATGGAAGTTTCGTTCACATAATTAGCTTAACTATGTGAATTTCATGAAAACACATTTCTACCCCTTAGTGTGCTTTAATGACGTTCATAAATAAATGCATAAGGACCTTGTAATTATAACAAGCATAAGGCAGCATTGCTATTTTACTAGCTACTCTTTCATACAAATAAAAGAATCAACCCAATAAAAGAGTTAAAAAATGCAGTACAAACCCGTACGTAATGGTTGGAACTTCGCCTTTATAGGTAAATCCATTTCATAGTGCATTCGGAAGGAGCAGATGAATTGCGGAACGTTCTCGGAACCTAATCAAAACTAACTAAAAACTTTATCTATTCGCAAGCGTGTTTTGAACTTCCGACCTTCACTATTACTTGGTATGTTAACCATTGCGCTGCTAGAGCACGTTAACAACGAGCCCTAATCAGCGACGGAGGAGGTCCGAGGCTACAGGTCATGCACGAGAGCGTGCGGCCTATAGCGGTTGTGTGTGTAGAGTAAGATTGCTTCCGTAAAAACCCTGACATAACACATTGCTTACCTTAGGAGCGACTCCAACTACTGATGGGCATGGCTTAAGCGTGAGTAGATTGGGAGAGTTCCTCGATGCCATCTAACACATCCCTCGAAAACGTACGAATCGACTCTGCTGCTACACTCATATTCAGACGTTGCTGATAATCATTCTGCTACTGTCACCATTAACAGTGATCTTTAGCTTTTCCACCTCTATTTCTAGAAGACCCTCAGTCTTTATATCTTTCTATTCCATTTGGAAAACATGACGGCAAACTGGACCCCATTCTGCTTCTCCTATTTCACCAAATCGCTGTTCGCACAAACGCCACACTCCTTACATTGTGAAGCGCAACCCATTCGTTTATATTTGCCCAAATTTTTACTTTCTCTACTGCGTATAGTAAGTAGAAGGAAGTATTGTATTCTACCCAAAAAAATCAATGTCGAGATTTCGCCGGAAATATACATTTTGAGACCCCCTGAATAAAAAAAAAAAGCGTTTTTACAAAATGGTCCGTGTGTGTGTGTGCGTGCGCGCGCGCGTGTGTGTGTGTCAGCCTGTGGACAGCGAAAAGTCGGTTAAAAACCGCAGTTGGTATTTAAGTTTAATGTCTTTCAAGGATGTTACACGAAGATTTTGAAGCAAATAGCCTCACCCTAAACTACCCTTTACGTGGAAAATTTTTCGAAAATTTTGATTTTCTTGAAAGTGGCTCTAATGATTTTGATTGAAGTGTCAGATGTTTAAGATATCTGTATGACAAATGAAATGTATATTTTGAATTTTCTGGCAATAGCCTATGTAGTCCTGGATGACTTTTGCATAACTGGTAAACCGTAAGAGATAGACCATACCTTACTGCACAAAAATGTACATCTTGCTAAAAGACACTATTTATGTCCAAATAATTTTTTTTTTTAGAGTGTACCATTTCGGAGATATTCCTTGTTATTTGTGTGAGTTTTGGAATATTTAATCAAATGGAAGATCGTTTTCATTTGTTATATCTTAGGCGTGCAGAGATAACGAAATGTCAAAGATTTATAAGATTTGGCTATATCTGAAAGCCTCGACTAGCACGAAGAAGATAGAGGAATAAGTGTTTCTAAGAATGGTCAGTACAAGAGCAGAGAAAGTCATGTGAGTGCAACATACCAGGTTTTTATTACTGTTTATATCTCTGTCGCATAGCTTTCATGGAAAACGGTGCGTCGTAAAATCTTATAATTAGATACAAGGTCACTGTAATAACTTGATTTAGACGTGAGCAAGTAATGATGGAGTACAGTGGCATTTCTTTATTCACGGCAAAGTGGTTCGAAATATGGCCTAAAAGCTAAACTAAACCCCAGTGCAACAGCCCACGAAGGGCCAAGGCTTGCTGTCCAGGTCCCTGTCGTGAAATACATACAAAAAATGAGAATAAGCAACAAAAAACGTGTCGAAAACTCACTTTTACACTCAAGAATAAGCTCAAGGTTTAGTAGTGCTGCAAAGAAAGTTGCTTTTTGTACCTTGCATGAACCACTCGTGCCATCTGTTATAGTTATGCTGACACTATGTGCCACGTGCTGGAGGGTTTACATAGGGTGGTCATATTAGGAAGGGGGTAGGGCAAATAAGGGACCTTATACTTGTATGTGCATAAGTGAGACATTCCTCAGGAGTGGAGGTTTACTCAAGTAATCATTTAGGTACATATTTTTATACATTGGAATCATGCTTTCATTTTGAGTAATCTGGGAGCTCTACATAATTTCTGTCATTGCATGTCAGTTGTAAAAATTGCTGTCGCCAAGCTTAAATTTGCCATCAAAGTGAACACACAATTATTGGTTGCATGAATTCACTCGAATGCCAGTATACTGAATAAGTAATAATGTAGGTAACGCTTTGCTTCTTTGATTATACACAAAGCACTCAACGCGATGCACCCATGTTGCATAGACATTACCATCACATCATTTTTGCCAATACTTTTCCATTCTATTTTCATGTATTTACATTCCACAGCAACAATAATGTTTACACCTATGTTTCTAAACATAGAATGTTCTGTAAATGGATTTTAGAACATTTTATTTTCATGTATTTACATTCCACAGCAACAATAATGTTTACACCTATGTTTCTAAACATAGAATGTTCTGTAAATGGATTTTAGAACATTCTATTTTCATGTATTTACTTTCCACAGCAACAATAATGTTTACACCTATGTTTCTAAACATAGAATGTTCTGTAAATGGATTTTAGAACTAAGTAGGGCAGGACCAAAAACGCCGACAGTGCTACTGTGGTATAAGTGTATAAACAGCCAAGACAAAAATGTTATAAAATGTGTATTATGCAACTGAAGATAATTAAAATTGAGAGGTGGCGCTAGGTGGAGCTACAGAATATCCTGATGAAAATAGGAATGGAAGACGTTTGGTCAAAACGATGAGAAAGGAAAATCATTCCGGAAAGCAGCGCGAGGATGGAAGACATGGAGTAACTGGGAAATTGTGGTGAGCTATAAAATAAAAGGTCGCTTTACTGTTACAGAATCCCGAAGAAAGAGTGGATAAGGGCGATATTTAGACGTACATAGTAAACAGGAGAGGGAAGGGTTAGCTTGGATGGGACAGGAGTATTACTTTTAAAAGAGACGAAGGGAATGATGTCGAACAATGTACTATGTGGCAAATGTCCTTCACTGTTTCTTATAAAAAAGATAAGAGATTGGATGAATGAATTTGGGAATGCAGACGGCTATGAATGCCAAGGTAGATGGTAGCGAAAAAATTGGAATTGAATTGGAAAAAGGAAAATCAAACGGAAAAAAATTGGGAAAGCTAAAAGCAAAACCGACAAGAAAAGACAGCAGGAGAGCCAGTAGGAGAGTAGGATGGGGAGGAATGGGTGGATAAAGAGCTATATACTTCAACCCCCAGGGATCTAAGTGGATGTTGCATTAAACGGGTATCAAACCTAATTTGCACGTTAGGATAAGTGAAGGAGGTTAAGTAATGGACCTACCTCTTTAGGGGGACAGGGTAGTGATTTGGGCTCAAAAAGTCAATTTTTTTGTTTTTCATCTTTAAAAAAAGTAGAAACCTTCCTCTTCAAAATGATTATATATATATTTTGTAAGGGTACCGGCACACTTAAGACTTTAAATTACCCCATCTCAATATGGCGGAGTGCTGGGCCATGCTGGGTTTTGAAGGCTTCAGAGATGACACACTTTTCTTTAAATGTAGTTTCCTGTAACTTGACATATTTCAAACTCAGATACATTTTTTTTTTCCAAACCACTGAACCTATTTGAATGAAAATTTTACAGTAGTTCCAGAAGCATGTACTCTACAAACGTAACCCATTGTTATTGGAAAAATCCAAAACAGAAAATTTAAAAAAAATATTTGCTTGAATGTTGTAAAAGGAATTTGTACCGTTAGTACTATATATATTTTTTTCAAAAACATGTTATCAGTTTTTGCCTTATTACATGCCCATTTTAAATAATTGTTTTCATGTTCCCTATATCAATGTAATCACAATGAGTCACTAAATGTTCATCCCAAATTAAATTCTGATCTGAGCAGCAGGAGCTTAGATATCCTCAACTGAAGTTATGTTTTGAAATACTCAAATCGTGTACGAATCACTACGTTCTCCCCTGCAATTAAAAATGTCATCTAAATGGAATAACCCATCTTTACAGTTCCCTCATTTCTATTGGTAGTCATCAAAATACAATTAAGTTTCACACCATTCCTTCTTCTTCTTCTTCTTCTTCTTCTTCTTCTTCTTCTTCTTCTTCTACTTCTTCTTCTTCTTCTTCTTCTTCTTCTTCTTCTTCTTATTATTATTATTATTATTATTATTATTATTATTATTATTATTATTATTATTATTATTATTATTATTATTATTATTATTATTATTATTATTATTATTATTATTATTATTATTATTATTATTATTATTATTATTATTATTATTATTATTATTATTATTATTATTATTATTATTATTATTATTATTATTATTATTATTATTATGACTGCCTCCGTAGCGCAGTGGTAGCGCGCCTGCCTGTGGCGCGGAGGACCCGGGTTCGATCCCCGGTACCGGCATGGGATTTTTCCCCCGCTGGGAGGTCTGGTACGGGGTGCACTCAATCTCGTTAGGTCCCTGGGGGGCCAATTGAGGAGCTATCCTGATAGAAAGGTAGCGTCCCTAAAAGGTCAAAGTAGTCGCCTTACGGTCGGGGGAGTCGGCGTGCTGACCCTCGCCACCCCCAACCTGCACGCCTCCGTGGCCTTGGCTGCGGCTGGAGGACGCAGCGGCCGGGCGATGAGGGTAACCTCTGAAAAACGGGAAGACGCCCTAGGGAAATTATTATTATTATTATTATTATTATTATTATTATTATTATTATTATTATTATTATTATTATTATTATTATTATTATTATTATTATTATTATTATTATTATTATTATTATTATTATTATTATTATTATTATTATTATTATTATTATTATTGTTGTTGTTGTTGTTGTTGTTGTTGTTGTTGTTATTGTTATTATTATTGTTGTTGTTATTATTTCTATTATTATTAGCTTTGTTATTCTTCTAATTTTCAATGTTTAGTAAACTAGCGTTTTGTCAGACGTAATCAGTGCAATGCCGGTCAATCTTCCTCAGTTGCATAGTCACCTTCCCATACTAAATGTACATATGTACTGTTCTTTAGGTATGCAAATAAAGTTTTAGGTAGTTTACTGGCATGTATAGTTCGCACTTAACCTGTAAACTAACGGGTATTACAAAAGAGACAATCGTCTTATGCAGGAATACTTCGCTCAGCTTCAACCTTTTCTCCTCCAAACAACACGCGTTCAAATGTAAATACGCAGTGGTGTACACCGCATCGATGTGACATGGCCCTCTGAAAACCACAAAAATGGAAAGGAACCTTCTTAACTATGTATACAAATACGAGCCTACCTTTCATAGCCTCAAGCCATAAATGCTGCATTAGAGAATTGCTATTTTACATTTTAACATTAGAATCTACACTGCTGTTAATCTTCTTCTTTCCCTTGTTACCATCCCCTTATGTAGGACTTACACCCCTTAGGACTTACAAGCCAATGCCTAGGGTCAGACGCCTGTCGGGAAGCAGAGGGACCTCTGGACCAGACAGAGTGAAGACCTGGAAGCAGGTGGTCAGTCAAGCACCAGGTATGATAGTAAGGAAGAGGATGGCACGAAATGCAGGTAAAATTGATGATGGAAGGGTGATAAAGGAGCAGTTGGTGGAAGGAATGGCGGGGGAAACCGGAGAACCCGGAGATGCAGAAATAGGTTATGTATCTACTAAATTATATTTTGGTGTTGTTTTTGTGACAGCCTTTGAGTAATTCATCCCCTTCGATAATTATGACACAGGCATCGGCACGAGAGAAGAGGTAGCGATTGAACTTGCCTTACCCTACTTTCTCTTGAAGGTTGTTTGCATACAACAAGCGCTGTGGTGGCTTCGTTCCATCTGCGTGGTAGTAATAGTTTCTACGCTGTTATTACCTATTTTGTTTATATTAAACATATTTTCCACACAATAATTATTACAGATACCTAATGTGGCTAGGCGCCATACATACTGAAGTTTGTAACCTTCCTTTATCTTATGCACCTAATATTCTTGCGCTGTCTTATGATTAATATACTAACTTGTTTCTCTTTCACAATAAATAAGGCAGAAACGTTCCATTGTTATCTAACCTTAAAATATTTTAAAGCTATTTGATCAATGTGATAAATCTTTAAGTGTTAAACTCAATATTACCTTCAAACTTTGGAACATGAAATTATATTAAATAAACTAAACCCCTAAAAGGTGGAATCATACCGTATATTTATATGTTCACAAATACGAATAGAAATTGTAAATAAATACCTGCAAGATCACCAAAATTTGGTTTACAATTCTAAAGAAGGCGGCGTTAACGCAGATTAAACAACAAACCATCTTGTTTTTGTAACTTACAATAAATTCCATCATTCTTCATGAAATAGACGTCCCAAAGAAATCATACGCCACTGCATGAGGCGTGTCGCAAGCTGAACAGCAGTGAAGGGGACGAATGGCCGGTGGAGTGAAGCAAAAGCATTTTTCAGTGGAGAGGCTCTTTTGAACCGACTTTGTCCATGCCTGAACCTTTTTTGCTTCCCTTGGTCTTAAAATTTATTGTGTTTAGTCTAAATTTCTGTTTCGTTGGACTTGTTTAACTAAACAAGTACAAAAGCTTGTTATCGATTTTGCGGTTTGTGACATTATTTACAACTATGCACTTTAAATGCGGAAGTTGAGCAGTGTGTACAATGGTGTGCAATTTCGGAGTTGGATGACAAGAATTTGCTCTTTGTAACTAATACCGGCTTAGAGCTTAACCATAGTAAGAGCCCTATCATCACAAAGCAAATATTTGTGTGCCCGTGTAATGTTTAAGTGACTTTTGAGGTAAAATGATATATATTTACTGTAATGAGATCTTTGAGTCGTTTTTAATTTGAGAAACTCGAGTATCTTTCTGTACAGAGAGCCGGGTTGGGTTGCGTTTGACGTTTCAAGAGTCTTTCCGCTTACATCTTCAGGCAGTGAAAGCCAAGCTAACGACTACGGCGGCTTGCACCGGATGTGGAGAACTAACAAGCAAACGTTCCGGTATTCTCACACAACCCCCCCCCCCCCCCCTGGAGATGAAAACATAAAAAAGAGGTAGCGTGACAAACCCTCGGCTGCGATTAACTCCGCAGGACCTGAGAAAAACCAAAAGTTCTGATTTGCCCTTTTTACATGACTTTTTCCACCCATTCCTCTAAAAATATTCTTACGAAAGCTTATTGTTATACCTACTTCATTTTAATCAAGATGAACATTTTTACTTTCTCTACTGGTAAGTAGAGCAAGTATTGTATTCCACCCAAAAATTCGATGTCGAGGTTTCACTGGAAATATATGTTTTGAGACCCCCTGAATCCAAAAAAAGCATTTTTAGAAAAAGTTGTGTGTGTGTGTGTGTGTGTGTGTGTGTGTGTGTGTGTGTGTGTGTGTGTGTGTGTGTGTGTGTGTCTATGGACAGCATAACTCAAAAATCAAAATTCGGTTAAAAACCAAAGTTAGTATTCAAGTTTAATGTCTTTCAGGGATGTGACACGAAGATTTTGAAGAAAATAGCCCCACTCTAAACTACCCTTTACATGGAACATTTTCGAAAATTTTGATTTTCTTGAAAATGGCTCTAACGATTTTGATTAAAATGTCATATGTTTGAGATATTTTTATGAAAAATGAAATGTATATTTAGAATCTTCTGGCTATAGTCCATGCAGTCGTATTTACTCTGGACGGCTTTTGCATAACTGGTAAACCGTTAGAGATAGACCAAATCATACTATACAAAAAAGTAGATCTTGCTAAAATACACAATTTAGGTCTGAATAAATTTTCTTGCAAGGTAAACTATTTCGGAGATATTCCTTGTTATGTGTGTGGGTTTTGGAATACCTAAAACTTTCATGAAATGGATCATCGTTGTTCATTTTTTGTGTTAAGTGTGCAAAGAGAACAGAATCTCAAAGCTTTAAAACATTTGACTATCGCACAAAGCCTACTGTATTCTAATATTCCCCTTGCATCTACAAGGAAATAAGTAATAAGATAACTTGTACAAATGTCTGTCTTAACTAACACGAAGAAGATATAGGAATAAGAGTTTGCAAGAATGGTTAGTACAAGAGTAGGGAAAGTCATGTGAGTGCAACACATTTTTAGAAATAGTTTTTGCTCTATATTTCTTTGGAGGTACAATTGGAATGCGGAAATAAAAGTAAACTCAATGCTGTTTGCTTTGAAATTCCGTTTTCTCTGTGTGGCTAAGAGGAGAAAAATGCACAACTACTTTTGCGTTTTTGAACATTCAAACCAGTACCTCGAAAATATTTTAGAAATTGTTAAGTTTAATTTTTTAAAGCGGTAAAGTTAAAAATCAGATAAAGGAATTCTGACAGGAGACCAGGTTTATTTTATTGAAATGAAAAAAGAAGCATGACTATGAATTGAGGTAATTAATATAAAACCAAACTCTATCTCGATATTTAATCTAATACTTTAAAGCTTAATTGTACATAAAAAACGATCAGGAATCGTAAAAGCAAAAATCATAACTTTCAGACAAAATAAGCTCACATACACACAAGAAATGCTTCAACTTCTTTGAGAATATATGTCTGAAATTGCATTTAATTTGAACCCTATGTTGCGTACAGTATTATTAAACCAATTAAAATCTTTCATCTAATACAATCTCTGGTTTTGTAAGTTTCTTTATGATTTAGATTTGGAATTCAATGTTAATATAACATCTTACAGGCGCCGATTACTGTAACAAATAGGGGTTTAGAGTAGCCAAAATGTTACACCTGACACTGTCGCACTCACTCAGAATAAAATAGAACTGATCCACTAAACGTAATCATAATTGCACTTTTGAGTCACAGCTCACAGTGTGCTGCACCCGGCACTGTCGATTGTTCACCAAAAGATTTTAAAAGTAATCTACTTGAAACGGCCAAAACCAGAGGAGAAATAAATGTAGTTATAAGTATAGTACATTATATAGTACGGTTTTTTTATGGACTCACTTTTACTGCTATAGTTCCCAACGTCGCATTCTATATTGGGCGTGAAAGAGCGCTTAATTTTACTCAGAGGCATCAGGTTTGATGTTCCTGTGCATGTCGTAAACTTTGGACTTTCTTTTATTTCTAAGCTGAGATTTGAATTTATAGAACTAAAGGGATACCACTCTAAAAATGTGTTTTCACCCAATTTAGCTGAATTAGTTTTCTTATTCAATTTGTTCAATTTTCTGAGTATCATCTCAAATCTCCTGCATATGGCAGTAGCCAATAGGAGCGCACTAGAACGTAGCCATATCGTACCTCGTGCGTGAAAGAGAGATAGTAACATGCGTGCCGCGGGAGAGTAGCGTTTCACTGTAGCTATGACGTGACCTGTAGATCAAAGCTTCAGTAAAGTATGACTAATCAGTTAAACTAAATAATGGCAATAGAAAGGGATTTCTTTACTTACTTGCTTCCTTACTCACTGACTGACTGACTGACTGACTGACTGACTGACTGACTGACTGACCTACCTGACTGACCTGACTGACTTACTGACTTACTTACTCACTTACTTACTTACTTCCTTACTCACTGACTCACTGACTGACTGACTGACCTACCTGACTGACTGACTGACTGACTGACTTACTTACTTACTTACTTACTTACTTACTTACTTACTTCCTTACTCACTGACTCACTGACTGACTGACTGACTGACCTACCTACATACCTACCTACTCACTTACTCACTGACTGACTGACTGACTGACTGACTGACTGACCTGACTGACTGACTGACTGACTGACTGACTGACTGACTGACTGACCTACCTACATACCTACCTACTCACTTACTCACTGACTGACTGACTGACTGACCTGACTGACTGACTGACTGACTGACTGACTGACTGACTGACTGACTGACTGACTGACTGACTGACTGACTGACTGACTGACTGACTGACTGACTGACTGACTTACTTACTTACTTACTTACTTACTTACTTACTTACTTACTTACTTACTTACTTACTTACTTACTTACTTACTTACTTACTTACTTACTTACTTACTTACTTACTTACTTACTTACTTACTTACTTACTTACTTACTTACTTACTTACTTACTTACTTACTTACTTACTTACTTACTTACTTACTTACTTACTTACTTACTTACTTACTTACTTACTTACTTACTTACTTACTTACTTCCTTACTTCCTTACTCACTGACTGACTGACTGACTGACTGACCTACCTGACTGACCTGACTGACTTACTTACTTACTTACTTACTTCCTTACTCACTGACTGACTGACTGACTGACTGACTGACCTACCTACATACCTACTTACTCACTGACTGACTGACTGACTGACTGACTGACTGACTGACTGACTGACTGACTGACTGACTGACCTACCTACATACCTACCTACTCACCTACTCACCTACTCACCTACTCACCTACCCACCTAGTTAGTTAGTTAGTTACTTCACTCGCTGTCGCAGTTAACTCTTGCCACCTTTTAAAATCAAGTTTCACCTTTCTTCGTCACTTGAGTTCCTTTTAAAAAACTCATACTTCCTATAATCAACTTGCCTTGATTGACTACGTAAAACACTATATTTTTCCGCTTCTTCTATCACTAACACAATCACTTGTTTTACTTAGCGACATTTTGCAAGCGTCTGTAAATTCATAGAACTGCACATTATCTACAGGATCTGTCCCCTGGACAGAGTAATTAAGGGTGTGTTACAAGAAACGGAGCAGCATAATGGTACACGTGTTGACAAATGGTATTCACGCCTCTGTTAACAACTCAAGGTCTGTTGCAGTTATGACAAAATATATATATATATATATATATATATATATATATATATATATATATATATATATATATGCAATTGTGTATAGCTAAGTGAAGCTAAATTTACGCTCATTTTGCGTACTTACAGGATCATTGTTTATTACTGACATAAGTTCTAAATTTGTCATACACTATTAATATTCAAGCATTAATCTAGTAATTACTAAGCGACACGAAGCTGGTTATGTCCACATAACGCTACAGGCCTGTGATTCGCTACCGCCGTGGAGCCTCTGAAGGACATATGCAACAGGTTTGACGCGAACTTCGGTTTCCAAATGTTTCTTAAAACTCTATTTCATTATCCTGTGCCCTCTAATCCACACGGTGCAACTTTTAAAACAGTATTTGTTAAATTTCATTACCATTTACATGATTATAATGCACATCAGTCATGCTATTTTGTATCGCCGTTAGGTTGTCTAAGTTAAATGAGCTTTTATGACCCCTCTGTGGGCGTGCTCGATCCTTTTAAAAACTAATTTAAGTTATTTAAAAAAGAGCAAAGAGATTCACAGTTCTGGGCGTTATTGTCATTTTGAATTTTAGCTCATTACTGATATACAAAATATATATTAACATATCTTGTTTGTTGGAGAGGGGTAAAATTGTATTATCCTCAGAATTTATATTACTTGTTACCATTTCGAAAGTTTGTATTATTTGTTACTGTTTTCAAAGTGTCCTTTTCTTACCCTTTTCCGAGTTATGTTCTAGTGTAGCACTATATTTGCGAGTGTGTTTAATAGTTGTATCCATATGATATGGTTCAGCTGAATGTCCCCGTCGTTTTTGGGCGCACCAGTGAATCCATATTGCAAAGGTGTCGTGGCAAATTGTGTTCGCCACTTATGTAAACGATACTGTTACTGTTTAATTAGTTACTGCATAACTGGAGTTAATGATGCAAATTTAGTGTGTCCCTCTAATGTTTGTGAAGATTTCAACTTTCCTGTATGAATAAAGTAACTTAATTAATTCCCGCGTAATCATTACATGGATGGGCTTGCCTACATAAACCGAGCTCCCACTTAAATATCGATATTTCCATTGCATTGGTAACATACACAGTTACGAAACCATAGACGCACACACAGGTTGCAGATGTGACTGATACAAGTAATTTATGCAGCTACGCATAACGCAAATATATGGTGTTAAACGTATTAATCTCAGATGCTGATAAGTCGGTGTTAAAGCAATTCCGGGTGAAAATTGTGGTAGAGTGTCTTTAAAACTGTTGTCCGAGTATAGAAATATCAATTTTCAGCAGCTGGTTATTGGCACTTTCAAGATTTAATGCCACAGAGATCTCCCTCATCTAGAACATCAATTATTGGCCTTCTTGCGATATGTAGCTCAATCTAGCGGCGTTATTTTAACTCAGGGGAAGACAACTTCGGGCCGTGTGACGTCTTTAAACGAAGAGGCAGCTTGTACGTTCGTGTGACGTCAGGCGAGGAAGGTGTATTGCTATGCTGCCTACATCAGCGGCGCATGTGTTCAGTTCCCCGTGTTTCACACCAGTTTCAGACCAGGCTTCAAGTTGTAGAAACATTGTCAACTACGTTTTAGATCTTTGCGACCCCGTATCCATTGGATGTTAAGTGTTTCTAGCAGGTTGCAAATTGAATTGATAAATTTACAGTGCGATGATTTGCTGAAGGACAACTATAAACACAAGGAAGACTTGGCTGATTTTTATAAGAATGTTCCTTAAACCAGATTTCTGAGGTTGTATGCCCTTGCTGCACGGATACTATGTTTGTTTGGTTCCACATATGTGTCAACAATTCTTTTCTTTTATGAACCTTTCTAAGTCAAATCTAACATGCAGTCTTCGGTTACAAATGTGTCGCATATTACGCCCTAACATTGACAAACTAGTTAAAGAAAAGGGAAACGGCGAATGTCGGAAAATGTCCACCTAATTGTTCTGTATAGCTCTCCTCTAACTCAGGCAAAATATATAATTTCTGTTCTATTGGTGTTATAATACAACTGTTCACATAAACTAGAATTTATATATATATAGCATAAAACCGAAATGTAATAATTTATAATGTGATTATTCCGTAATTGAAACAGTCAGCATTAAAATTACGATGTCCCGTATGCCATTTTCTCTGGCCCGCTGTGATGTCACACGTTCAACCGGCTTTCGATGGGAGCATGTGAGCTGAGTGAGCTGACGTCACAGCAGCGATACCTATCTTCCCCTGCTTTAACTGGTCTGCTGGCTTAGTCCGTAATGCCGTAAACTGATGTTACAAAGGCCATTGGTTCGGTTACCATTATGTAGTTATTTTTTTCTTCTTTTTCATACAAATAATTGCCGTGATTCCTAACTGAGCATACGATTTTGATTGGCCAGTGGAACATCACTATTATAATTTACGTAATTCGGGACACTGGAGTTACTATGCTGAAGAATTTCTGTGGGATAACTTGGAGAACGCGTAGAGTATTTCTGAACTTGCAGATATGAACCTTATCTACGGTGAATAAAAAAGCAGTGGATTAGTTGCCACAGCACTGTACAGGGAACAATATCCCGATAGGCGCCAATCGCAGTCCATCAATAGACGTTTGCGAGAAAGAGGAATCTTCCAGGTCAACATGGGCGATACGAAATCGCCGCACAGTACAATTTGAAGAGAATGTTCTGCAAAGCACTACAAAAGAGCCATCGCTATTGCATGTGCACTGGGCACTAACCATATTCATCGTCAGAAGGTACAAGAACAGAGATCGAAAGAGTTTGGCCCTCTTTGGCTACATTTTGTAACTGAGAAACCTGATTTCTTTTCATCAGTATTTACTGATGAAGCCGTGTCTAGTTCTCAGTTCAAAAAACACCCATGGGTGGGACTATGTCAATCCTGTCTTGGAGAAGAGTCGCCGGCAGACGTTTTCAGTGAACATGTGGGTTGTAACTATTTCATACCATGCCACTGGCGCATATCTACTGCCCCCTCAGCTAAATTGACATATTTATCTTCATATTATGTTCACAGAAAATTTCACCTTTAGTTTTAGAGATGTGCGCCGTCATATTCGTTATCGAATGTAGTTACAACATGACGGAGCTCCAACCCATTTCTCCCTGGCTGTGCAAGAACATTTGAACCATGTTTATGATGTGCAATGATCTCCTGACCTCAACCTAATTTATTTCTTTTTCTGGGATCACCTAGTGTCTGGTGTATGAAACACCTATTTCCTCAGAAGAGGATGTGAGACTGTTTGAAGTTACTGGACACACAAGATATTTTGGATAGAGTGCGACAATCGTTCCTTCGCCTCTGTCAACTTTGGATTGAAAAGGCGTTTCGAGTAGTTTCTATGAAGCAGGTGTAAAGGCTTGCTTCTAGCATTTGTTACTTATTTACGTTCTTTCACCCTTTAAATTGAAGTACAGCATTTGAAAATTATATTAGGCAGGAATCAATTGTAGTTAATGGTACTGATTCAGTGTATTGTGGTGAAATAAAATGCATACATTTGAACAAGAATTAACATCTCATACAAAACATAAAAAAAGGAAAAAAATCTGTGTTGCATTCACATGACTTTCTCTACTCTTGTACTAATCATTCTTACAAACTCTTATTCCTATATCTTCTTCGTGTTAAGATAAGCATTTGTACAAATTATCATATTGTTTATTTCCTTGTAGATGCAAAGGGAATATTAGGATACAGTAGGCCTTGTGCGATAGTCATATCTTTTAAAGCTTTGAGATTCTGTTCTCTTTGCATACTTAATATATATAAAAAATGAGCAACGATGTTCCATTTCACGAAAGCTTTAAGTTTTCCGAAACTCACACACATAACACATCTCTGAAGTGGTTCACTTCACAAGAACATTTATTCAGACAAATTTTGAACGGACTTTTCGTTTTTGAGTTATGCTGTCCACAGACACAGACACACACCACACGGACCTTTTTCTAAAAATGCTCTTTTTGGATTCATGAGGTCTCAAACATGTTTCCGGTGAAATCTCGACATCGAATTTTTGAGTGGAATACAATACTTCCCCTACTTACCAGTAGAGAAAGTGAAAAGTGAATGAGACTCGAACCCAATTCCACTTTACTTGAAAGCCATTGTCATTTATGCATTTCACCAGAGGCATCGCCCCGACATCACCTTTCATTTTCCAGTGTTGTGTACTCAATATCATTGGTCAGTAGCGTACTGGCACTTTAGAAACTTACAGTCCTAACTTCCTCATTTGAACCCATAGGCCATAAGCAGAGGCAAGAGTTTTTCTTTTTAACTATAAATGAGAAAGTTTTCTATTACAGAACAAATTGGTTTTGATGAATTTGACATAGCTTAGAAGTGATATTTGCGGATTTTTTTTTCGCGAATTTCTGTGAATTTTTCATATTTTTGAGGATATTATGTTCTTAGCGATAATTGACAAATATCCACCTTTTAAAAATTGTTCTTAGAAAAATAAGTTCCTTTTACTCATTGACTTGTCGCCGGTGTTTAAGTTTTGGTTTTAATAACAATGAAAGCATTTACATCTAATTCTTACCAATTCAATAACCGGCTTCTTTTGAGGTCATGTAAAAATACTACAAAATAGGTAAATATTACTAGCAGAGACAAAGAAAGCTCCCCGACAATGCAATCGGTGATGGATACAATAAAAGGTTATCTCACAAGGTGGCATTTCCGTATTAACGAAGGTGCCGCAATAAGCTTAAAGCACAAAAAACTTTGTGCCATTGTTGAACAGTTAGGCCATAGTATATTTCGGCCGAAAGTCGGCTTTCCAGTTCCTTACAAAGTGATCGCTTTATTAGCTACCGCAAAGCTGGAATCAAAGAAGCCGAAATGGAAAGGCAAAGAACGGCTCAAATATGGCAAATTTGATATAGTAACAGCACTCTTAGCACTGAAAGCAAAGGTGAATGTTAACCCCTTCTCTGTAAAAAGTCCCTTCAATGTCTTTGGTTACCAGTATCAAATACTGAGAGCGAGAGATTTTTTTCTACATATAAGTTGGTTGTATCAGACAGAAGGGCAACTATCAAAAACGAAAGTGTCACAACTTGTGTCTTGCAATTTGGTGATGCTGATTGAAGGACAATGGGCCTGATGTCTGATGCATGATATATGTAGTGATTCAAGTCATGATGATAATAAAATAAATGTTTTAATTTGGAGAAATTTTTAACAATAGTCTTAGAGTAACATTACTTGCCTGTTAATTTTAATTTCAATAATGTCTGTATTAACTTTACCCGAAAGTTTGTGCGAAACTAATGCGAATGATGTATAATATTCAACACAAAACACTTCTAATTTAAACTATTAATGTGAATTTTAAAAAAAAAATCACCAAAAAATCTTGCCTTGGGCCATAAGTCTCCTGTCTCAAATTACTTGTTTAAGACATCTCCCATTGCTCTGGAAATACTTCGGTATAGTTCATTAACACCCTGTATATAAAGGGAAGTGATCTAACAAAAACAGAACAATATGCTAAAGGCGTCGCAGCAGTCTTTCAAAAAGAACTCCCAGCGGCGAACTGCATTTTCACAGAAAAGTTGACATTGGCTCAGGAACGATTTTCATCTTCGAAGATTTATCGTATATGTCCATAAATAAATTACAGACTCCAACTATTCGTGAAATCAATATCTATTTCGAGTTGACAGGTAGACTTGAAGTGGTTCAAGAACGAAGGAAAGAAAGAAAGAAAAATAAAGAACTACCACCACAGTAACAATAGAATTGAGATCCGGAGAACACGGTTGCCAAGCTAAGTTAGACTTCCGTTTCCGATCCATCAGGCAGAAAAAGCTTCGTTCAGATGTTCTCGCAACCAGGGAGAAATGGGAAGGTGCGCCATTATGTTGTATGTCGAATAACCAGAGGCGCTTCATCAGTAAGTACAGGTAAAATGTTGTGTAATAGATGAACATAAATATGCCCGTTGAAGTGAGAGAACGTAGCTATGGGCCAAAGCGAAGGTCTGGAATAATTCCCACACACATGTTTACAGAAAACATTCCCTGGAGATCTTTTCCCACAACAGTAACAAATTATTGATCTATATATAGACACCTGATGTTAAAAGTGTGTAACATAAGACACATGCATTTTTTGTTCGTACTCACTTTCTTGTGCTTTGATGTCAGGAAGAATTTAAAGATTACAATATTTGGTTATCCTGTAGGAGTACGTCGGCACGTGGGCGATAGGCAGTTGTTTTGCGACTGAAGAGTGTTATGAGGCTCATTTTCTTTAACTCGTTGGTGACGTATGTATTGCCAACGCTGGAAAATTGAAATCAGCGGAAGCATGTGAATATTGCCAACCAACTTGTTAACTTTATTTGTTGTTATTTAGAAATATTATTGTTTTGTAATTAAGTGATGTGACGTAAGTTCTTGTGCGGTGCGGTTGTGGTTTTAATTGGTATTCTACACTGATCTAAGGTACAACAGTCCTTATTTGAGATTGTAAAATACGGTAATTTTATTACAGATTACGCAGTATTAACAACAATAACAACATTAACAATGATGATGATAATGATTAATAATAATAATAATGATGATAACAATAACAATAGTAATAGTAATTGTAGTACTAATAATAATAATAATAATAATAATAATAATAATAATAATAATAATAATAATAATAATAATAATAATAATAATAATAATAATAATAATAATAATAATGTTGAGGTTGTATAATACAATAATTTTGTTACACATTACGCAGTATTCACAACAATCTTAATAAATAATAGTACATTGTTTTGGCATTTTGTGATGCGTGGTTGGTAGTTTTAGCGAGTTGTACACTGTTAAGTTCGCAACAGATATTTCTGCCTTGCAGCGCCATCTTCTTCCGTTGTAGGTCAGTGACATAATAGCACTGTCGGTGAACCACGTGACGACGTTCTCCTACAGTTTTACCCAATATTTATGTAAATTCTTGAAAAAAATTGTAGTTAGAATTCTGTTTTCAATTATTTTGTTAAATAGTATCAGAACAGATATTAAACTGAAAATAAATAATTAAATGGGTGAGCGGATTAACTAATTACATGCTCTGAATAAGCATTAGAAATAGAAAATCTGATGTGTTGCACACACATGACCTTCTATACTCTTGTATTAACTATTCTTACGAACTCCTATTCCTCCTGCAGCGATGTCCAACCTTTGCGGAAGAAGGGAGTTGGGTTTACCTCCTTCCAACATATGCAGGCTTTGCTTTTAACCCCTACCGTGCCTTGCGTTGCAGTGGCGTGTTGGTGACATGAAGTACAAAAGCACTTTCAAACCTTATACGATGAACATCTGTTCATTAATGATTTCTTTGACACTGTTTACGTTTAAGAAGTCTATCAATGTTTGGCATAGCCTTACAAGATACTTCAAGTGATGGTCGCGATACAGACATTGGGTATAGTTCAATTTGGAGAAACTGTTGGCAAATATATGTAGACCTATACTCACTATTACACACACCAACTTGCAAATCCTTATTTACGAAATTTTAATCAATATAAACATTTTCAAAAATTATCTTCTTGCTAGTTTTGTTGTAGGTGCAAAGGGAATATGGGAATACAGTAGGCTTTGAGCGATAGTAAAATATTTTAGTGCTGGTTGCTATATGAATACCTTGAAAGGCCGTTCTCTTTGCTCGGCTAAGAGATAAAAAAGTAAATAACCGTTCATTTGAGAAAAGTATAAGTATTGCGAAACACAGAAATAATAAGTAATATCTCCGAAATATTTCACTCCACAGAAAAAGGATTTGAACATAAGTTGTGTGTTTTAACAGATCTACATTTTTGTATAGCAAGATTTGGTCTATCTCTTACGGTTTACTATTCATGCAAAAATCAATAAGAGTAAACGATGCTACATAACCTGTACCCAGAAAATTCAAAATATGCATTTCATTTGCCACGAAGATATCTTAAAATATGATATTTTAATCAAACCACTTAGCCAATGTTGAGAAATATTCGGAATTTTCGTAACATTTTCCATGTAAAGGCTAGTTTAGGGTATAAGTATTTTCTTCAAAATCTTCGCTTTGCATGCTTGGAAGGTGTTAAACTGAAATGTCAACTTTAGTTTTAGCAACTTTTCGTTTTTGAACTATATTGTACACACACGAGAGCGCGCGCGCGCGCGCGCACACACACACACACACACACACACACACACACACACACACACACAGAGCTTTTTCTAAACCTTTTTTTATTCAGGGGGCTTCAAAACATATTTCCGGTGAAATCTTGACATCGAAATTGTGGGATGAACACAGTACTTCCCTACATACAGAAAGTACAGAAAGTGAAAGTTTCTTTATCTGATTACTAGAGCCCGGATTATTATGTAATTACATGTGTTAAATCCTGCATAATATTTCAATGAGAGATAAAAATGTTGGCGAATTACGTCATTTGGGACTCCCTTACAAATTTTTATTTTACATTTTTTTTTTACATATTTTGCACATTTGTACATATTTTAACAATGTTACATAAAACGTACATATTTTGTGGGTTTCGTTACAATTTTGTTATTTTATAAAATTTTTGTTTTTACTAGCCCAAGAGTGGTAGGTAAACTTTCTAAATTTGCAATCATCTTTTATTTTTTTGAGTGTGGAAGCTTCATTTAAAGACCTTTTGATACTTAAATTTCTCTATCTTTTCCTGTGTAAATTCTGTACTAGAACAATTGTGTAATGCCGTGTTGTGTTTATATTCTCCATTAAATAATACTTCCTTATTAAGGGGTATATTTGTCAACCTATAGAGTAAACTTACTGATGTGTTGACTTTCTATGAATGCCATAGCGAAGTTATTAGTCCCTATATACTTTCTCATATTGGTGGATTATAATCTTTCACTGTTAATAGGTTTAGATGTATATAATAAAAAGTTTGTTTATATGTCTCTAGTATTGAGGGATATCTGCTATTTGCTTCTTGGCAACACAACACGTAGAGAAGCTAACATCTGTCGTGTATCATATTTGAAAAATCATATTGTTGTAGATAGAAGAATAAACGTTTGTAATATTATTTTTTAAACAATGGGTTATTTTCATTACTATTCATACACAATTCAGGGGATGATAAGTAATAAAATTTCATGTTTCTCAATTGATACAATCAACATGTACTGTGGTGATAAAAGAAGTGCAGTGTTGTTTTGCTAGTAGGAGCAAACATTTGTTTCCACAAAACTACCTAAGGGTGCTACAATAGCAAGCAATGCATCAAATTAATTAAGCTTAATGTAACAAGAAATAAAGAAACTACCTTACCATATTGAGATAAACTGTGGCACACAGCTATTAGCAACACAAGGTAAAATGTTGGTTAATTTGCTAAGTAACATTTCCAGCTGGAAGACATTAGCATTGTTACATAGATAATAGAACGAGTAAGAAAACAAATGTCACCACTACAAAGTAATGAAAAATTTAAGCGGCACCTCTTCAAATGCATTTTGTAAGCTATAGCTACAAAGTTATAGTGCAAATGCTTTATTTTGGCTTTGTTTCTACTATTTTGTGCGTTTCAGTTCTCATTAACGAAACATTCTAAGGGAGGAAAAGGAAGAAAACAACAGCTGTGTTCAACTCACACGACTTTCACGTATCACTCTTATATAAGCCATTCTTAGAAACGTTTATACTTCATGTTAATCGAAACAGACATGCGCAGAAATGGTTTTATTGTTTACCACCTAGCTTAGTCGACGTTGTACTGTTAGGTTTTTAAACTCCAATGATTAATCGATTAGACGGTACCGTGGTCGAGTGGTGAGAGCGTTCACGACCACCTAAACGGCCCGAGTTCGATCCCAGGGACCTGCATCTGGTATTTGTGGTGGATGAAGCGGTGTCAGGAATGTTTTCTCCGGGTTTTCCGGTTCCCCCGCCACTCATTGTCACCTTTGGCACCAGCGACTTCATATCCTCACTATCATACCTGGTGCTTGGCTGACCACCCACTTCCAGGTCTTCACTCTGTCTGGTACATAGGTTCCTGTGCTCCTCGACAGGCGTCTGACCCTAGGCACTGCCTTGTAAGTCCTACATAAGGGGAGGCTAATCAGTTAAAGAAGAAAACGATTAAATGGTTGCGTTCACCTCCCCCGTTCTTAATAACATTATTCTACTCTTCTCTAAAAGTTCTTTATTTTGAATCCTTCTGCCTTTTACCTCTTATAATTCTAATTTAGTACAGTCTCAACTATTGCAAATAGCTGATAAAAAAAAACCACTGCAGCAGGTGGCCCACTTCATCCGACATCGGCGCAAGTAGATACTCCTTCATGCGTTAAAACAGTTGCAGAACGCCAGGGGCAATTCCAGCCATACAGAGGGCAGTGGCGTGTTCTGCCCCTCAGTGAAGACGTGAGATGAGAGGCAGTTGAGCAAGTGGTTTAGTCCGTGATAATAGAGAATATCATAAACAACCGAAAAGGACTCACCTTAGTTGCACGATGTGTATTTTCCAGGAAATAAACTCACTCCTGTATATGGTGCAATTGTCTCATTACTAATTGCAGATTGTAAAGTGCAGGCATTTGTTTTAATATTTAGACAATTACGTAGAAATGATTGAAATCAACCAATTATGTCATAACAATTTCAAATTCCAACGAATGGCAGTCTTATTCACCAAAAATATCAAATTTTACTATCACCTCCTGTGAATTTGAGGTATTGCCTCCTCTGCGTTTAGTTGCACTTGCGTACAAATGCGCAACAGCTTACGTAATATGACGTAATAGAGCCACTAGGTTTAAATGTCAAAACTCGCTGACTCTCCCTTCGGTGAAGCATCTAATACTGAAATATATGAAATAATTCCGAGTAAAAACCTCAAAACACAGAATACAACAGGAAATGCAGGGTTTTCTGCTTATAGGTATAACAAAAGAAATAGTAACAATCTGGAGATGAAACAGCTTGCTACAACTAGTGAAAATTGGAATTATTTTAACTTAGGTTCATGAACCTCAACATGGCTGTCAGTAGTGGCATGGGAAATGTCCAACCAGCATTTATCCTCGACTATATCATGAAGCTTGACACTTTGCCGTAAGTCTTCCAAATCACCTACCACTGTCCTGTGGAGCGCATCCTTAACAAATCCCCACAGGAAAACATCAGGTGGTGTCAGGCCTGGTGATATGGGAGACCATGTGATCTACGGTGATCCCCTTCAGATCCATCTTTCAGGGACCGTCTGTCCTAGGATGCCCCTACTACCCTGGTGAAGTGTGGTTATGCCCCAACTGGAAAATTGTCCATATGCTGACTGATGAACCGTATTCTCCTGTACAATGTTCTGCGCAAGCGTGAGTGATGTGTGACTGCTCTAAGCTTAACACCAATGGATTAAAACTTCCCAACCTCCTCTTCAAATGGTTCCAACGATACTCCATTTGTGTGCATAATTTTGAAATTACAAATATTTATCTTATTGTACTTCTAAGCGGAACGGTATGTTTGGAATAAGTTCAACAAAACTACACACCCAAGCAGGAAAGTAGGTCAATGGTATTTAATCTTGTAGGCCGTGTCAGTGGACGCTGATGTATGCCTTAAAAGAGGATAGTAATTACAATACATCATGTAACTAACATTCCATAGCTGGTACAATCTTTCAGTTCCTAAAATGGTCTTAATAAATGCAACTAGCGATAGTAAACCAATAAAAACTCGCGCATAGCCTGAGTTAAGAATCTCATCGCTTGAGTGAAGCCAAGTACAATGAAATACTGTTAATACTGAGGCCCAAAACACATCATCTTGGAGCAGAAACTGCTTGAAAATTGACACCATCATCACGAGGCGGAGATCCGTGCTTCAAAGGGCGGAGAGCGGTGCTCTTATGATGGCACGAAGAGTGGTCAGCTCTCCGAGGTAATAAGCTTAAAGAAGTGAAAGAACTTTTGATAAACTGGGTAACCTCCTCTCGCGTATCTCGGTTACGCATTGGCCACTGCAGATTCACGTATAGTTGCCTTTTTAAACAACCCTGCACTTCTTTGTCCGCCGTGCGACAACCTTTCGTTGGTCCACCACATGTACTTCCCTAGAGCCCTTTTGAAACTCTGAAATTGCCTGTCAGACTCGCAGAGGTCTTGGTGGAAGATCAACAAGTCCTCGAAAGGGTTTTGATGTTCTTAGCAAAGATAAAGATGAACCTGAGGGTTTAAAATTTTAGATACCGAAATTCCATACGTTTTTGGCGTTGTTATAACTGCTTCTAATTTTGGCTTTTGCCTCTTTGTTTTGTATATTTATGTATTTGTTTTCCTTTTACCAGTATTTTAATTTCACACTGAAATTTATCTCTGGCTTTATCCGTGTTCCATTTTTAAGGGCGCTGATGAACTAGTAGACGAACGCCCTTAATACTACAACTACTACTCGAACAGTTTCCAGTCCTGCTTTCCGTCGCTCGACTGTTTCGGACAAACACACTTGAACATTACAACTCGAGAGCTTTCCAATTTTATTTCCCTTTGAACCTGCTTGAGCAGTGCGTACTCAAACGATTTCCAATCTTACTTCCCGTTTCGCGTCATTTTCTGAAGCACTGATGCCTTTTTCCTTTTCGCTTGAGGTATAGATCGACTAGTTGCGTTTCATTTGGCTGCCATGTTTGATTTGACAGGCAACGAAATGCTTTTTGATCACATCTTTCGTCTGGTCAAAGTCAACTATATTGCAACAATAGTGCTAATTAGCAATTATACCCTATCTGGCCTTAAAGTGGGTACCAATGTCAACATTATGCCGCAGTACAACTATTATCGCTTATTTTATATGTTGAAGTAATGAACGGGGTGAATAAATACCATAATTCAACTTATAAAACATGTAAAAATGCGTATAAACATTTGTGGTACTCGGTAACTCTCCGATTGCGTTGTTACTGTAGTGTAGTAATGCTCTAGCACTTGTATTACTAGTAATTCACGTGCAGTCTGTATGGTGGAGTATTCAGTTCCTCAGACTATGGAAACAGAAAAGCGGACAGCCTCTAAGAAGTGGTGAAAAGACTTGTATTAAATGTGTTTAACTTTTTCTTTCAAAGATATGACACTCTGATTGTGAAAGACGTAACCAAATTGACGTCTGAAGCAACTGATATTTCTGTGTACACTGTTTCAAATGTGAGAACGGAAATGAAACAAACAGGAACTGTAAAAGTCCCTAAAGAGAAAAGGGAACGACCATTTCGTGTTTTAGGCAAAGTGGATGACTGTCGAGTGTGGATGGATAGTTTCGTTTTAAACAACGGCCTCCTATAATAGACAATGAACAGTGAGCAAGATCTTACATATTTTGGGAAAACCACGTTCCACAATTTCCTGAACGACATCGCGTTTCAGTTTACAAAAAGGAAGCAAATTAATGTGTGAATTCAGTGGGAAACTATGGTGTTTTCTAACATCCCCCAACGTAATATCATATCGGAGGGTGACTGGCTGAAATGGGTGAAATGATACTCAAATGAGCCGGAGGTAAATAGAGCTTTGTAACCACTTATTTTTTTTATTTATTTATTTTTTTTTTATTTTTATTTATTTATTTTTTTTTTGCTTCAGGGTTTCTCAAAACATATATTTTCGGTGAATTCTGGGCATCGAATTTTTGGATGGAGCACAATAGTTCTACTTACCAGTAGAGCAAGTAAAACTATTATATATATTTTCAAAGTGGTAATATGTGACAGAACTTTGACCTTCAGGCAGGCCTTTGGTGAAGTTAAAAAGAACTGATTTGCTTATCTTATTTCTAATTTTTTTGATCCCTGTGTCCTGAGCGAATGCATGTTTCATGATAGCTTTTAATGTATCTAGGTATATTATCTAATAGCTTAAATAGAGAAATTCGTGTGTGTGTGTGTGTGTGTGTATGTGTGTGTCTGTGTGTGTCAGTGTCAGTGTCAGTGTCAGATAAAGGTTTGCCTTTTAAGTTTATCTGTATAGTTGTCTCACCTGAAAAACTGCTATTTTACACAAAAAATATTTATTCTTCTACAAATAATTCAGGTAACACAACTACAAATAATTAGTTGACACATTTATGTGAGAAAGAGAACACCTCTCGAAATCGTTACATTTAAGTGAATACAGTAATTAAAAATAACGGAACAAAAATCAACTGTTACTATATTATACTGGCGTTAAAAACGTATGTTTACTTTATTTTTTGTCATAGTATCTAAGATGAACATTTGGAATAACATTTCATTAATCAACCTTTTATATAAATGGGAGCTTACTGAATAGAAGCTGCCTTCTTACAGTTTTTCGCGCATTTCTAACTCTCTTTGAACATTCGAAATGTGTTTTCCATCTTGTCTATGGTTATAGTTAGGAATCTTCAGCAGCTACGTCTTACAGTGAATATAGGACTTTCATGATTTGGAGGAAAAGTTGTTGCTGAAGGACGCTATTTTCAAAGTATATTTATATATCCTTGGAGCATGCGTAGGCGTAAGACACTTCGGTTATAGGATGGCTGCACACAGTGAGAAAGCAGATGCTGGACGTTCAGATTCGTGTGCCACATCTGTTGGACCACACTTCGGATCAAAGTTCTATGCATACCTAGTCGAGAACATTTGCTCATATGAAAAATATATAAGCCTATGTCTCATACAGCAAAGCAAAAACATCATCTGAAACTGAAAAGAAGCTGGATAGTAGATAGCATACAGAAAGAAGAAAATTATTCTTTCTTGCGCAAATGCCTCCATGTTACATAGGTTGCCACCGTTAGGCACACGAATTAATCCATTCAGTTTATTCAATAATGACAAACTGATCGGAAGCTGAATAAAATAAAAGCAAGTAATATTTTATTAGTAATTATTATTTATGGGGAAGGTCTGAGGTTCAAATCCCGGCTGTGGCATTGAATTTTTCAGTTCCAATTTTATCTCTCAAATATTTCATCAGTTTTTAGTTTCACGCCAGCACCAGACAGCTGCAAATTAATGAATCCCAAGCAATGAATTGGATATTTTTCAGTTTTTAATATATTTCCCGGAAAGAAATGGCAAACAGGGTGCTTTGAATAAGATTAAAATAACTTTGAGACTTTTAAATTAATGAGTGGAGTTCGTTTTCTGGAAGAACGGACAACTCTGGGGAAGAAAGAACAGATGTTTATAAACTTGAAGACGTCGAAAATAAAACACTGAAGAAACAATTAAATTGAAGCCGTTGCTTTTAAGAAGATAAATATATATTGTAATCAAAGAAATGAGGGTGTTCTTTAAGTCCTTTACAGCAAATGTCGTAAGGAAGTCCTGCTAGGATGTAAGATATTTTGTGAATGCTGTTAAAAGTTGAAAATCGTGCTGTATTGGCCATGATTAGAATACAGGCATTTAGCAAATTATTCAGCAATAAGACTAGGTATTATCAACCGCTGCGACGTTCACCTTTGTGAGGTCCTGGATTTGATTCCGGTCGTTCGCTCACTTTAATCTGTTATTTCTCATGGGTTTTCCCTGTTTATAAGGGAAATACTAGAGGAGTTATTACTTCAACGAGATTTCCACTTCCTTATATTTGGTTTTGTTTGGTGGCAAAACAGTGCAACTGTTACCATTGATCGGTGCTATAATGTAACATATTATATCAAAAACACTGCACACATTGAAACTTTGGCGATAGAGGGAGACAAATACCTCTTTGCACTGCTGTTTACAATAACCCACCTGGAATAAATGCCAATGTTCTATTGTGTTGTTAAATAAAGCACTCAAATTATTGAAACAAAGAGAAATTGCATAATATCGAAGTTAAGGGACACTGGGAGTGAAACTTTGGTTAAAATTTTCAAAAAATTGAAAATTGCTTTTTTTACGTTAAAATGTTCCTGTAACACTTGTGCATTTGGATCAGAAATCATTTTTCATATCCCCCACTCCATGTGGTCATTACGGCCCTTTCAAATAGCGCTCTTCCCTTAACGTACACAGGATGCTCCTATATAAAAGCCTGTTTTTCTCAAAACTACATTTCTGCACATTCCAAAAGAAGGTCCCGCCTGAGTTTTGCTTCAAATTCAAAGAACATTTCCAAAAGCATTCATAAATAGCAGCTAAAGAAAACTATGATTCAATATTTATGTTATCATTAACATGAATTCAAGAAACATTTTTTTTTGTATGAAAAAAAAAATCAATAATTTTGAAGATTAAATTTTCTTTGTTATTAAAAAAATATGTACAGCATAATCAGCAAACGTATTTGAAACATCTCTTCATAAAATTGTTACCCATATTTTAGAGTATCAGTTCTGCCAATATAAATGAATTTTGAAAAGTCAATAGACGCGAGCTCTATTTTGAAAATGTGCCTATAAAATTCATAAAATAATTTATATATCATAAACGAATTATGCAATTTTAATGAAATTTCGTGTACCTTCTATTCTTATATAAATACAAACACAGTAAAAATTTCAGAAAAATCTCAAAAACGTAGTCCTACTTTTAGTTGTCTCTAAGGCAGGAATGCCCAAACTTTTCTTTGGAGTACCTTACGCAGTGAGCGTAATGCCCCAGTCGGATGGTCAGACAGTCAGTATCTAGTGACGGACACAAATAGGCAATTTCATGGAAGTTTCTAATTCATACCCTGAATTTTCTGGCAATGCCATTAAAAGACCTCTTCATTCTGGATTATTTTTGCATAAATGGTAAACCGTAAAAGACAAGCAAAAGTTTACTTCTTGTTGAAACACACAGTTTACATCAAATATTTCTTTTTTGGATATTCTTCCTTATTTTTTTGAATTGGCCAAAAGTTATTAATCCTTAGTGCGTCTCCTCTATGCTAAGGTTACCCTCATTCACCCCGCCGCTGCGTCCTCCAGCTGCAGCCAAGGCCACGAAAGAGTGCTGGTTAGGGGTGGTGGACCATAAGGCGAATACTTGATCTCTCACGATAGCTCATCAGTTGGCCCCTCAGGGACCCAACGAGGCTGAGTGCACTCCGTATTAGAGCGCCTAGCGGGGGAAGAATGCCATGCCGGTACCGGGGATCGAACCCCAGTCCTGCGCGCTAGAAGTATATGTGCTACCAATTGCGCTACGGAGGCCGTCTACCAAAAGTTATCCTTTTGTCAAATAGAAATATGTTATTCGTTTTTTCATTCCTTGGCCTTGCAAACAGAACGGAATTTGAAAGGAATGTTTACCAATTTCAATATCGCTTAAAGCCTACATCATTTCCGTAGTCCCCTAGCACCTAAAAGAAAATTGGCAATAAGATAATTTTTGAAAATGTTTATGTTGATTAAAATGTAGTAAATAAACATTTGTAAGACTAGTGTTTATAAGAGTGAGTATAGCTCTACATCTGTTTGCGAATAGAGTTTCTCCAAATTGAACTGTATTAAGTCTGTATCGCAATCGATCAGTTGGTGCATCTTCCAAGGCTATGCACTTCGACTTTGAATGCCAAAAATTGAGGCTTCTTAGAAGTAAGCACTATCAAATCAGTCACTAATGAATGTATGTTTATCTCACAAATGTCACCAACTGCAACACAATGCATGACTGGGCTTATAAAGGGGCAAAATACGCGTATGATGGAAGGAGGTAAACCCAAACTCACCTCTTTTATAAACTATAGACGTCGCTGCTCTAAAAGTTCATCTTTTATTATACGCGGAATGAAAACATTTTCTTACCAGTTTTCAAAATGAATCTGGTATCCTAAATATGCTATTTAAGCAATTCTATCACTGTCTTTGGCCGACGTAACACATTAAATGCACTTGTCATCCAGTCTAAACTGAGCAATCCACTCCACAAATTCTATAAAATGCATTTGTGAGAGGTTCTCTATAATGTTATTTCATTAGGAACGGTCTTCTTTCTTCCTCTTCTAAAGATATCAAGTTGCACAAGGATTAGCTTTCTAGGCATTCACTACTAATGGTCGTTTATAATCTCAAGTGGATTGCTTATGGTTAGTGCAGTGCGGAAAATGCCAAGGTGACCGCGTTGAAAGAAAATTGGAATATACGAACTCTATAGCCCAGCTATAATTGGAACGCATCGTATTAAACTGAAGGAACACAGTAGGTTATGGTAGCAGATAGAGGACTTATATTTGTTGTGCCAACATAAACCACTGCTTTCTATTATGAACGGTATTTTAGTCGATATACATTAGCTATAAGTTTCGATAAGGTTTGGAGGGGGATTCTAACACTTAAACCAATGAAGTCTTTTGTGTATACGCTTTTGACGGGGCGCTCTCTAGGAGAAAGGGTGACGTAAGTTGACACTAGGGTTTCTGGACTGAGGAGAAACGACAGCAGAGGGTAGCTTCCCTAATGAATACAAATTTAAACCCCCCGGTGGTGGCTCATTTACACATCCCTGCACTACGCACAACTTGGACTCGCCTCCTGATCCAAAGAATGAGGATTTACAAAGAACGATGTATCTGTCATGTACTCCAAACTCCCGCCAACACTTGGAACCCTGAAAGGGCCAACCACGGTGAAGTGAAATGACGTGAGGTGAAACATCTGAATAGGAAATTCAGGAGGTATAAATATTCTTCATAGCATTCGCCTAGTAACCCGGGCAAACCCCCAGAAAAACTCACGAATTAGGAAGATCGACCAAGGGAATCGAACCCACGACCTCCCGAATGCGGACCAAGACGCAAATGCTTGAGCCATTCCACTTGCTGTCAATATACATGCCATTGTGATAGTGATGTAGGCTTAAGGCTTCCTATATCTTCTTCTCAGTTTATTAGTTGAGATAAACATTTACAGAAATTATCTTATTGTTTATCTTCTTATAGGCAGAAGGAGGAATGGGAATACAGTAGGCTTTGAGCGATAGTCAATCTCCTAAAGTTTTAAAATTCTCCTCTTTGCACGGTTAAATGCACATTAAAAATGAAAAATGATGTTCCATTTGACAGAAGTATAAGTTCTCCAAAACTCACACAAATAACCAGTAATATCTCCGAACTGGTTAACTTCACAAAAAATTTATTGGGACATAAATTTTGTGTTTTAGTAAGATCTACATTTCTTGTAATACTAAGATTTGGTGTATCTCTTACGGTTTCCTAGTTATGCAAAGGTCATCCTGAGTAAATAGGACTTCATGTGCTACAGCCAGAAAATTCAAGATTTACATTTCGTCTGCCATAAAAACACCTCAAATATATGGCATTTTAATCAAAATCATTACAGCCATTTTCAAGAAATTTAAAATTTTCGAATAAATGTCCATATAAAGGGTAGTTTAGAGTGGAGTAATTTTCTGCAAAATCTTCGTGTCGTATCCTTAAAAGACACTAAACTTAAATACCAACTTTGGTTTTTAACCGTCTTTTCATTTTTGACTTGTTTTCCACAAACTGACCGACAGACATACACATATTTTTATTTTTTTTTTTTGGGGGGGGGGCATTCAGGGAGCCTCAAAACATGCATTTCCGGTGAAATCTCGACATCAAATTTTTGGGTGAAACACATTACTTCCTCTACTTTACGTACTAGTGAAAGTAATAAATACTAGCGAAAAGAAGAATATGAAATATATATACCAAATGTAAGAGGCAAAAGTTTAAACGCATTTACAAAAGAAGTCCAAAAGGAATGAATGCACGATATCTAAAAGCTTTAGTCCTTAGATTCGTGTTTATCATTTCTATAAATTTAACACTTTTTCCAGCCTTTGTTTGTCGTCCGTCAGAGCCTCTGCAAGACTGACAGGCAGTTGCAGGGGGACTCGAAGGTGCACCAGTGAAACACACTCTCGCAGCACGCGACGGACTGACAAAAGGTTGTCCCACAGCGGAAAAAGAGAAGAAGGGTCATGTTTAAAGAGGTAACCATGCGTAAAATTGAAGTGGCCAATGCGTAAGAAAGCTAAAATCACCTCCTCGTGACGAGATGTACGAGAGGAGGTTACCCACTTTATCCTTTACTGTTCTAAGCTTATTATCGTGAAGAGCTAACCACTTTTCGAGCCAGCACGAGAGCACCGCTCTCTGCACTTCAAGCCCAAGGTTTTCCTAAATACTATGAGAAAAATGGTAATGCTGGGTTCTTTTGTTGCCACTTTTGTTACCAAATCCGCTGGAGACTGTATTGGAAGTATGTAACTAAACCAAAGCATTACTCAAACTAATTCATTTTTACTTTCTCTACTGGTAAGTAGGGGAAGTATTGTATTCCACCCAAAAATTCGATGTCGAGATTTCACCGGAAATACGTGTTTTGAGGCCCCCTGAATCCAAAAAAAAAAAGCATTTTTAGAAAAAAGGTCCATGTGTGTGTCTGCGTGTGTGTGTGTCAGTCTGTCAGTCTGTGGACAACATAACTCAAAAACGGAAAGTCGGTTAAAAACCAAAGTTGGTATTTAAGTTTAATGTCTTTCAAGGATGTGACACGAAGATTTTGAAGAAAATAGCCCCACCCTAAACTACCCTTTACATGGAAGATTTTTCGAAAATTTTGATTTTCTTGAAAATGGCTCTAACGATTTTGATTAAAATGTTTGAGATATTTTGATGACAAATGAAATATATATCTTGAACTTTCTGGATATAGCCCTGTAGTCGTATTTACTCTGGAGGAATTTTGCATAACTGGTAAACCGTTAGAGATAGAACAAATCATACTATACAAAAAATGTAAATCTTGCTAAATTACACAATTTATGTCTCAATAAATTTTCTTGTAGGGTGAACCATTTCGGAGATATTCCTTGTTATGTTTCGGAAAACAGACTTTCGTGAAATGGATCATCGCTGTTCATTTTTTATATGTTAAGTGTGCAAAGACAACAAAATCTCAAGCATTTGACTATCGCGCAAAGCCTAGTGTATTCCAATATTCCCCTTGCACATACAAGGAAATAAGCAATAAGATAATTTGTAGAAATGTTTATGTCAACTAACATGAAAGAAGATGTAGGAGTATGAGTTTGTAAGAATGGTTAGTACAAGAGTAGAGAAAGTCATGTGAGTGCAACACATCAGATTTTTCCCATTTTGAATATGTTTTGCTAATATTAAAATGAATAATGGACAGCTGTGTAGTTTTGAATCGTAGACAATATTGTAATGACTTTGGGAACAGTTTAAATGCGTTTTAAGGACGGTCTTTACCAGTAGAAGGTTTCAGGATTTGCCCTGTAAACTGACATGTACTTCTAAAGTGAAAATAAACGAAAGGAGGGAAAGTTTATAATGTATTTTGGGCTTCATGTTGAAACAGTAGGGAAGGAAGGACAGAGAAGAAAAGTTAGGAGAGGGGACTGTCGAATAACCGGCACCAGCTGAGGCTAGTGGAATTTCTACTAAAAGTTCTTTCATTTTTTAAAGCTAATATAAAAGCGCCAGAGGAAAAACATGGCAAAAATTCGGCAGCTAAATTCTTGCAACAAATTCTCAAAGGATGGACAACATTCAACACCACGTTTCTGAATTCCTGTCCTTCAGTAAAGTGCTTGGTGAGAGTTAAAAGTAGTAAAAATGTATTGTATTGTGGATGAGAAAGGATAAAAAAAAATTATGTACAGTTAAACGTGCCCACCTCCATGGTATAGGGTTAGCATGTCTGCCTCCCGTTCAGGAAGTCCCGAGTTCGGATCTCGGTAACCGTGACTTACTGGTATTTTCTGGGAGCCTTCTCTTATCTGAAGAGACGTACTTAACTCTTCAGCTTATATAAATGGAACATGTTGACCTGATAGCTTAGCGGTTACAGCAGCCAGACGGTATCCGGTAGATCCGTGGTTCAAATCCTGGTCATGGCATTGAAGTTTTCAATCTCACTCTACCCTTTCTAACCCCGTCCTACATCGGCTATTATGTGGAAGAACATAATTAAATGAATGAAACATGTTTAATTTCCTTGTAATATGTCCCAGCACTTAATAACAGTCCTGTAAATATTACGTCGGTCTGGGTGGCTTAGTTGGTTAGACGCTGGCCTACTGATGCCAAGGTCGCGGGTTCAAACCCGGCCCAGGCCGATGGTTTTTAAGTCTGCTTAAAAACGACAGCTCCATGTCAGCAGATTTACTGGCATGTAAAAGAACTCCTGCGGGATAAAATTCCGGCACACCGGGGACCCTGATGTGATCCTGGCAATTGACAGCGTTGTTAAATAACAAAATAATTTTTTGTAAATATTACATTAAAGCTTTTAGGAAGTTGCATCAATACAGTTTTCATTTTAGTTGAAAAGTACATACTGATTGCAAAATTTCTTTTTTTTTCTTGTGTGTAGTAAGACTGTAGAAAAGGTATCAGTGCAACAGTGTATTGTTTAACAATAGTAATACCGTCATAATAATAAAAATAATAATAGTAATAATAAAAATAATAATAGTAATAATAATAGTAATAATAACAATAGTAATAATAGTAATAGTAAAATAGTAATGGTAATAATAATAATAATAATAATAATAATAATAATAATAATAATAATAATAATAATAATAATAATAATAACAATAGTAATAATAGTAATGGTAATAATAGTAATGGTAATAATAGTAATGGTAATAATAATAATAATAATAATAATAATAATAATAATAATAATAATAATAATAATAATAATAATAATAATAATAATAATAATAATAATAATAATAATAATAATGGTAATAATAATGGTTATAATAATGGTTATAATAATGGTAATAGTAAAAATAATAAAATTAAAAATAACAATAATGAGAATAACAAAAATAAATTCTTATTCCAACAATTCTAATTATACAGTCCAAAAAAACGCATTTTTAGAAAAAGGTCCCTGTGTGTGTCAGTCTGTGTGTCTGTCTGTCTGTCAGACTGTGAACAGCCTAACTAAGAAGCGAAAAGTTAGTTAAATACCAAAGTTGCTATTTAAGTTTAATATGTTTCAAGGATGCGACAAGAAGATTCTGAAGAAAATAGCCCCACCCTAAACTATGCCTTACATGGAAAATTTTTCGAAAATTTTGATTTTCTTGAAAATGACAAACGATTTTGATTAAACTGCCATATGTTTGAGATATTTTTATGACAAATGAAATGTATATTTTGAATTTTCTCGCTGTAGCCTATGTAGTCCTGTTTAGTCTGGATGAGTTTTGCGTACTCGTAAACCGTAAGAGATAGACAAAATCTTAGTCTACAAGAAACGTAGATCTTTCTAAACTATACAATAAATATTTTTTTTGTAGAGTGAACCATTTCGGAGATATTCCTAGTTTTGTGTGTCACTTTCCGAAAACGAACTTTCGTGCAATGTACCATTGTTCATTTTTTATATCTTAAGCGTGCAAAGGGAACGGGATCTCAAAGCTTTAAAAGATTTGACTATCGCACAAAGCCCCTAGACCTACAAGGAAATAGCAATAAGATAATTTCTACAAATGTTAATCTTAACTAACACCAAGAAGATATAGGAATAAGAGTTTGTAAGAATGGTTAGTAAAGGAGTAGAGAAAGTCATGTGAGTGCAACACATCAGATTTTTTCTTAATGTCCAATAAAACATGGAATAGTAATTTTGATTTATTATTCTTTTTAACGATTTTCTGAAGTATTGCAAAAGGTAATTGGCTAACCACGAACTGTAAGTGATACTTATCAGATCTCGAATGCTTGGGAAAACTCGTCCCTGTTGGCCTCGTATTCCCAAAATGCATTCTCGATCTGATAAGTATCACAGTTCTTAGTACTGAATATACTATTCCATTACTGGTCCCCTAGCGCTCACTTGTTCTAGATCCAATAGCCTTGTTGCATTTGTAGTAAAGTGGGGTCCGGTAAGATGGATTTGCAAAGCATTCTTATTACTCGACTTCCCCATATTTCCGCTTTCCCCGAAACTCAACTCCATACGTCCATCTTAATTCTATAAAAACGGTTATTGAATAGACCTGTAGGTGATCAATACAGGCATTTTCAGCTGCCAACACTAGCTTACCTTTCATTCCTGCTATTGGATATTGTTAAATGCACTGGAAAAGTATTAATGGACAATTAGTATGACTTGAATGTGGTTCTCTTTGCTCTAAAAATCCAGGTGTGTTCAAATTTCAACACAGATATTTCTAGAAAACATGTTAGACCCGTTTTTTCGGACCCCCTCAACGGCAGTTCACAATCACGTCTTAAATTTGTGTAAATAAATAAGTAAATAATTAAGTAAATAAATGAGTAAGTAAACAAGTAAAAGAGCGACTGGTAGAGCGAGAAAACGCGTGAGAAAAAACGCGTGAGAAAAAACGCGTGAGAAAAAACGCGTGAGAAAAAACGCGGGAGAAAAAACGCGGGAGAAAAAACGCGGGAGAAAAAACGCGGGAGAAAAAACGCGGGAGAAAAAACGCGGGAGAAAAAACGCGGGAGAAAAAACGCGGGAGAAAAAAGCGCGCGAGGAAAAACGCGCGAAAAAAATCCCGTTACAAAAAACGCGTGAGAAAACGACTAAGTAAATGCGCAAGTAAATACAGAATACGAATAGCTAGTCATTCTTTATTGTTTATTAATCTACATACGTATGTGCTTTCCGTAACTTTTGTGTTTGTACAAGAAAACATCTGATGGTTGAATTCTCTAGTCGTTTGTTGTCTGCTCTTCTCAGATCCAATGTTTCTTCCAAATGAGATTATTGCTGTAATATGTTGGTTATTGAATGATGTCCTGCTGTACACAAGCAGTAAATTCCTCTTCACTGAAAGCACCAATTGACAACAAATGTACTACTCTGGAGTTCTGCTAATCACGTTGTATCAGATGTCGGTGCTATAATTTCTACATAATCAAGTTTGTGTACCAATTCAATTTACAAGTTTATAGGAATTATGCTACACGTTTCTGGCAAAACAAGGAGGAGCCTGCTTAGCAGCTTACCGTTTGCATTAATTAGATGTGTTATGGACCAATTGAAGATTGTATACTGCTTAGAATAAAACAAAGTACCAGTTTTTTGTTTCTAGTGATTTTGCATCCTTAAACATTAGTGTCATAATTCCAATGTTTATGCATGATCACATACCAGAAGAGCCTTTAACCCCTTCTGACCACCACTAGTAATAAAATGTAGTTTTTAAACGGGTATTATACCTTGTCATGTTTATGAAGATAACATTTAACATTCTTTAACTATTTCTTTCTACTTTTTTACATAAATCACGTTACATCGACGGGGCAGTACTTTATGGCCAACTTGACATTTCATTGTCTCTCAAAAAGATAAAAAATATGAAACAAATATGCAATTTAGTAGTAGAAACAGTGATTGACAATAAATATCAACTGCGTGCATTTAATTAACTTTCTCCCAAAGCATTGAAATATATGAAATTGATATTTAACTATTTTTGGACCCAAAACTGCTTCCCTAACCACTAACGTGACACTTCAATAGTTCCAATCCCTAAACCGAGCAACGATCTACTGACTGAAAGATATAGGCCTATTGCATTGAAATGCACAATGTCCAAGCTATTGGAGAAAATAAACAATAAGCGGCTAAAATAGACACCTGAACAAAATAATTTTTCTGAAACTCAGAGGTTTTTGACAGTATTCAACATCTGACAGTCCAACATCTTTGTAGTCAGAAATACTAGAAGCCTTTCATAAAAAATCTGATGTGATGCACTCACATGACTTTCTCTACTCTTGTACTAACCATTCTTACCAACTCTTATTCCTATATCTTCTTTCTTGTTAGTTAACATAAACATTTGTACAAATTATCTTATTGCTTATTTCCTTGTAGGTACAATGGGAATATTATAATACAGTAGCCTTTATGTGATAGTCAAATGTTTTAAAGATCTGGGATTCTGTTGCCTTTGCACACTTAACATATTAAAAAATGAACAACGATGATCCATTTGACGAAAGTTATGTTGCTTGAAACTCACGCATATAACAAGGAATATCTCTGAAATGGTTCACCTTACAAGAAAATTTATTTCAACATAAATTGTCTATTTTGGTACGATCTACATTTTTTGTATTCTATGATTTGGTCTATCTCTAACGGTTTACCAGTTATGCAAAAGTCGTCCAGAGTAAATACAGGGCTATAGCCAGAAAATTCAAGATATACATTTATATTGTCATAAAAAATATGACATTTTAATCAAAATCGAGTATTTTCAAGAAAATCAAAATTTTCGAAAAATATTCCATGTAAAGGGTAGTTTAGGGTGGGGCTATTTTCTTCAAAATCTTCGTGTCACATCCTTGAAAGACATTAAACTTATATACCAACTTTGGTTTTTAACCGACTTTTCGTTTTTGAGTTACGCTGTCTACAGACTGACACACAGACTGACACACAGACTGACACACAGACTGACACACAGACGGAACTATTTTAAAAATACCTTTTTTGGATTCAGGGGGCTTCAAAACATATATTTCCGGTGAAATCTCGACATCGAATTTTTGGGTGGAATACAATTCTTCCCCTACTTACCAGTAGAGAAAGTAAAAATGAACAACGATGATCCATTTCACGAACGCTATGTATTCTGAAACTCACGCACATAACGAGGAATATCTCCTTACAAGAAAACTTATTTCGACATAAATTGTGAATTTTGGCAAGATCTACGGCTTTTTTTTTTTTTCTTGGGGGGGGGGGGGTATAGTATGATTTGGTCTATCTCTAAAGGTTTACCAGTTATACAAAAGTCGTCCAGAGTAAATACGACTAATGGGGCTATAGCCAGAAAATTCAAGATATGCATTTCATTTGTCATCAAAATATCTCAAACATGCCATTTTAATCAAAATTGTTAGCCATTTTGAAGAAAATCAAAATTTTCTAAACATGTTCCATGTAAAGGGTAGTTTAGGGTGGGGCTATTTTCTTCAAAATCTTCGTGTCGCATCCTTGAAAGACGTTAAACTTAAATACCAACTTTGGTTTTTAACCGACTTTTGGTTTTTGAGTTATGCTGTCCACAAACACACAGACACACACAGAACTTTTTCTAAAAATGCTTTTTTTTTTTTTTTTTTTTTTTTGTATTCAGGGGGTCTCAAAACATATATGTTCGGTGAAATCTTGACATCGAATGTTTGTATGGAATACAATACTTCCCCTACTTAACAGTAGAGAAAGTAAAAGCTTGCTCGCAGTAAGGCGCGTCCCCACGCCAAGGAGTAGCACTTGAGTGACTGGTAGAGCGAGAAAACGAGTAAATAAACGCGTAAGTAAATACAGAATACGAATAGCTAGTCATTCTTTATTGTTTATTAACCTACATACGTATGTGCTTTCCATAGCTTTTGTGTGTTGTAAAAGAAAACATCTTATGGTTGAATTCGTCTAGCCATTTGTTGTCTACTCTTTTTAGATCCAAAAATCACACGTTGTGGGCACCAATTTGGTGCAGAAGTGAAGAAGGCCCGCGTTGTGGACGCCAATATGAGGCAGAAATAGGTCACATGTTCTTGGCGCCAATTTGATCCTGTATGCCTTTTATCAGATGTCATTTCTCTGTGTTCTGAAAGGCCTGGTAGCCTTCTGAACCTGCTTCGTTTGTCTATGGATAGATGGCAGTGCATTGCTTATTGTCATCTATTGGTATTTTCTACCATTTTTTAGATTTAATCCGCAAATTTGGGTCTTGACATTAAGTATCCAATCACGTATTTACCTTACGTGACTGACAGAAGTCACGAATAGCCTCAGTCAGAAAGTTTAAGCCACGGTATTTGAACCCGGAACTTTCGAATGTAGGCCAGATGGCATAATTAGCTCCTTAAATATTGCATCAGCTTTCGGCTGTTCGACTCGAACTGCCTCTGGAGCCTCTAAAGCTGAATGGACGCGGATTAGAAACCACGAAAAGTACGTGATCGCCAACATTGGCAAAGGCGAGCCGAAGCACCGCAAGCATACTAGAATCAAAATGTTCTAGAAGCGGCTCGGCTCGCCGACTAATGTGCGTCCACGCAACCTCGATCCTAGGCCACATACATGTTCCGGCAGAGGCCCTCGCCTCGAAAAATATTCAGGAGCTGCCACCGTGGGACAGTGTACATAGTGTAAATAGTGCAGTGCGCTGGGAATCTCTGGTGTGTCCAGTGAAGAAGTGTGTATGTGTGTGAGAGTGTGCGTGGGTGAATGCGTGCGTGTGTCTGTAAATAATTTGTAAGTATGTACATATGTATATATAACATAAAGACGAAATAGAACTTAAAAAGACAAAAGAAAACTATCCTCGGTGACCTACAGATGGTCACCGTATGGGTTTTTTGTAGACACCGAAAAAAGTGTATATATAAACAAAGCTAAATGTAAAAAAAAATGTTAAATATAGCCTGTAAGCCGGGCCCATTGTAGCGGCACCAGGCCAACACTTTTCTAATAAATAACTTGAAACTTGTGGCGAATATCGGTTGCTTTTCCGGTTCTTCACAACTTATTTCCTAAGTATTCTTAGAAACTCTTATTCCTCCATGTTCATGCTGGTTGAGATAACATATACAGAAATTATAACTTATTTCCATGTAGGTACAAGGGCAATATGCGAATAGAGTATAATTTGAGCAATAGTTAAATGTTTTAAAGCTTTGAGACTCCGCTGTCATTGTCGTCTAAGATATAAAAACTAATAACAATCTTCCCTTTGACAACAGCTTAAGTGCCCTACTGGCAGATACAAAGTCCACCAATTGATACCAGTCTTTCATCTCATCTGAAGCTTCAAACTCCTTCTTGTATACTTAAACAAACGTGGAGTTCTTTACTGGATGAATATAACTCTAACACGAAAATGTTCACTGATGGATCAGCATCTAAAGAGGGAAGAGGATGTGCAATTGTGTATCCTGATCAAACAATGCTCTACAGTTTACCTCGCCTGTTTAGCATTTTCTCCTGTGAAGCATTCGTTATTAAGGAAGCGCTTCTATATATAACCAATTTATCCGTTAAAAGTCACTGTACCATATTCACTGATTCCTTAAGTGTACTACTTGCCATACAAAACTCCGAGCCAAACCATGCACTAATCCATGAAATTCGACTTTTGTATCACAATATAAATAAGACCGATAAAAAGGTATCCTTTGTATGGACTCCCTCTCACGTTGGCATAACAGGCAATTAAACTGCAGATGAAGCTGCAAAAGAGGCAGCTAAACATCCCGTCAGTGATGCCTCGATCGCTTCTCCACATCAAGACGTCATCAACGGTACTAAACATATGTACATGCCAAAATGGATACAGACATGGTCATCAGTTAGCAGTAAACTCCTTGAAGCTCGCTCAGGCTGTACAAAACCTTTTCTGCATCTCCAAAGACTGAAAAGAAGAGATCAAGTTAACATCACTCGGCTTAGAATTGGACACTCCAAACTAACACAGAGTCATCTTCTCACCAAGGACCAACCTCCAAATTGTGCCAACTGTGATATTCCTCTAACCATCCACCACATCCTTATAGATTGCCCGCAATACAGCAGATATAGACAGCAAGCCGGCATTTCCAGTCTTCATCATGCAGTCAATACACCGAATATGATCAGCAAGACTCTACAGTTTATGAAGAACATAAAACACAAATAACAAGAAATGCAACCTAAATGGTTCACTCAACAAAAAACTTATTTGGACATAAATTGTGTGCTCTAGCAAGATATACATATATTGTGCAGTAAGATTTTGCCTGTGATTCACCAGTTGTGCAAAAGTCTTCATGACTATACAAGACTACATGGGCTATAACCAGAAAATTAAAAATAAACATTTCATTTGTCATAAATATCTTAAAGATTTTAGTTGAAATTAGAGCTATTTTCAAGAAAATCAACATTTTCGCAAAATTTTCCATATGAAGGGTAGTTTAGGGTGGAGATATTTTATTCAAAATCTTTCTGTTGCATCCATAAAGAATATTAAACTTAAATACCAACTGTGATTTTTAACAGGTTCAAATTCGGCCCAGACCGATGGTTTTTAAATGTACTTAAAAACTTCATGTCAGTAGGTTTACCGGCATGTAAAAGAACTCCTACGGGACGAAATTCCGGCACACCAGCGACGCTGATGTGATCCTGGCAATTGACAGCGACGTTAAACAACAAATTAATTTTTTTAACCTACTTTTCGTTTTCAAGTTCTGCTATCTATCTACCTACGTTTCTAAGAGGGCTTCTTTTGGATACAGGGGGCCTCAAAACATTTATATTTCCGGTGAAATCTGGACATCGAATTTTAAAGTGGAATAAATACCTGCTCTATTTATTGTACGTAGCAAAGAAGGTAAAAAAAGATCGACAAAACAATATGAAAGAACTTTTAATTGCTTCATTGCCTGGTGTAACGAAAAACATGTTGAAAATAATTTCAATGGAAATATACTGTTGTCAACAAAAACTTACACGGTGGAAACATTCACAATAATTGTGGGCGAACTATTCCACTATTAAACTTTATCTAAATCTTGAGAACATTAAATACATTTCTAAGTACCATAAACTGAAAATATTCTTAAAGCAAGGTCTGAATGTTACAGGCCTAGCAAAAGCAATATTTGTAATCCAGAATCGTGAAATAATTTGACAACTTGCTGCACACGAGGGTTGATCTCGTTTTAAGGTAATTTCTCTTGTTCCAAAACTCGTTTAAAGCCGTCAGTACAAATTAGCATTATCACGAACAAAGTGATTTGGCAATAACTATGGGTATGTGTCAACAATCCTTTATGTGAACTGCAATTGTTTGAGCTGCACGCTGTAATAGTAATGTTTACTCATTCGCGGCAAGGTCACCCGTCCCCCCCCCCCCCCGCCCTCTCAGCCGTTGCAGAGAGGGCGATAAGGAAATCAACATTCAACATTCCTACTTGCAAAATAAAACCCTTCCTTTAACCCTTGTATTATAACTAGGGCTAGAAAGTTCATGCATTTGCATGTTTTTCATACAGTTTAAAAACGTATGTTTTTAAATTATCTGCACGAATTATGGAATTTTCAGTTATTTGGACGCGATTTTGTGGTGCATATAACTGCATATTTTCTTGATTTTTGATAAATGTATAATATTTCTGTATTGTAGCCCCCTATATTGCATATTTTAACTATTCTTATTGTTTTTTATTATTTTTTCCATCTGTATAATATGGTAAAATCAGGACAAACTCTGAAAGGTATTTTTCCTAACTTAATTCATATAATCTGCTTGGCACACTCTTCGTTGCATTCCTGAGACAATACGTGATTCTTTCCCCATTGGTAGATAGATCTGTGTCCAGTACAAAGAGAATTTTTGTTAAATCTCCTACAAGAGTTAAGTTGTTTAGATCAACAGCACCTAATATCCGACTTCCTCCTACACCAGTGTTAACTTGATGGGGAACATGGATCCATGCAGTTTTATATTATGCTGAGCACATAGAAATAGTCGAAGAGGTTTTTAATTCATTGGACTGGAAAGGTGCTTCATCAATAGAAACTGTGCAAAATATTCTGTCAGGCACTGGGTTAAAAGAGGATCTTAGTTTCATATCTGCCCATTTTTCTTTCTTACCAACAGCCATACGCCATTGGAAGCTGTAGGATCTCCTTTGAATGAATCACTGTGCTTGAAAAAACAATGTGATCTAAATTCGATTCTTGGTAGCATAGGACGAAAAGTGAAAGAGAAGGTGAATTATGTAATTTCAAAAAAATTCTGGTTATAAACAGATGTGCGATATTCAAGACATCCTCGAAAGAAAACCATCTGTCACACCAAGAGACTTGACTCTCTCTGTGAAGCAGTTAACATCATTTAAATATGCCCCAATAACATCTTGTGACGTGGAGAGAAGTTTTTCACATTACAAAAGTGTTTTGCGAGACAACAGACGATGCTTTACAGTTGAAAATTTGTGCAAAGTGTTGGTTGTGAACTGCAATTTAGCAGTTAATACTAGCAGCGGGACCACTTCTGTTTCAACGTCTAAGGAATAAGGTAACTTTATTTATTATTTATACTAGCTCGTCTTGTCTACTGCAAAGGGACATTAATGGTTTTAATGAAATAGTGCATATTTCTTGGCATATTTTCAAGCTTTTAAGAGCATAGTTGCATGCATATTTCAGTGTTTTATAGGGCATGAACTTCCGAGCCCTAATTATAATCTACTATTCTACATTCCCCATAACCATTATTAGTCACAATTTGTATCACAACAATCTTAATGCTGCTAGACCCTTTACTTCCTCTACCATGCACATAGGAGGCAATGAAGGTATTGCATTCATCCCAAAATTTGATACCGATGTTTCACTGGAAATACACGTTTTGAGCTCCCTGAATAAAACTGTTCTTTAGAAAAAGGTTTTCTAGCGTAGGTGCGTATGTAGAACTGTAGAACTCAAAAACCAAAACTTGGAATTTAATCTCAACATCCTCCAAGAAAATCTCACCCCAGACTGCTCCTCAGATGAAACTTCTATTGAAACTTTCGAGTTTTTGAAAACGGTCGCTACCATTTTGATTGAATTAGTACATAGTTAAGATATCTCATTATAAATGAAATGCATATTTTGAATTCTCTGGGAATTTACTCTGGAGTCCTCTTCAATTTGACTGATGTGCATAACTGGTCAACCCTAAGACATAAACAAAATCTTACTATACAAAAAATGTAGACGTTATTAAAACGCATAATCCAGAGCATCCATTTTTTATTTTATTTACTTATTTATCTTAAGTTAGCAATTTCTTTGTTACTTATCTACCCTTTCGAAAACTTATACTGTTCCCAAATGGGAAGTGGATCTCCACTTCGTTATCGGCTGGCTGTGCAAAGAGAACAGAATTTCAAAGCCGTCAAATAGCAACCAGCTTTAAAAAATCTGATGTGTTGCACTCACATGACTTTCTCTACTCTTGTATGTACTAACCATTCTTACAAACTCTTATTCCTATATCTCCTTTCTTGTTAGTTGAGATGAACATTTGTACAAATTATCTTATTCCTTATTTCCTTGTAGGTACAAGGGGAATATTAGAATACAGTAGGCTCTGTGCGATAGTAAAATCTTTTAAAGCTTTGAGATTCTGTTGTCTTTGCACACTTAAGATATAAAAGAATTAGCAACGATGATCCATTTCACGAAAGTTCTAAGTTTTCCGAAACTCACACACATAACAAGGAACATCTCCGAAATGGTTCACCCTACATGAAAATTTATTGACATAAATTGTGTATTTTAGCAAGATCTACATTTTTTGTACAGTATAATTTGGTTATCTCTAACGGTTTACCAGTTATGCAAAAGTCGTCCAGAGTAAATACGACTATAGGGGCTATAGCCAGAAAATTCAAGATTTACATTTCATTTGTCATAAAAATATCTCAAACATATGACATTTTAATCAAAATCGTTAGTGCCATTTTCAAGAAAATCAAAATTTTCTAAAAATGTTCCATGTAAACGGTAATTTAAGGTGGGGCTATTTTCTTCAACACCTTCGTGTCGCATCCTTGAAAGACATTAAACTTAAATACCAACTTTGGTTTTTAACCAACTTTTTGTTTTTGAGTTATGCTGCCCACAGACTGACACACAGACTGACACAGACACATACACACGGACCTTTTTCTAAAAATGCTTATTTTTTGGATTCAGGGGATCTCAAAACATTTCCGGTGAAATCTCGACATCGAATTGTTGGGTGGAATACAATACTTCCCCTACTTACCAGTAGAGAAAGTAAAAATATATTACTGCATTCCCATATTCGCCTTACACGTACCAGACAATCAGCAATAACATGTCTGCAAATGTCTAACTCGTTTAAAATGAAGATAGAGGGGTAAACCTGTGTAAGAACTGTTACTACAAGAGTAGAGGAAGTCATATGAATGCGACACCTAAGAATTTTCTTCCTGCAAAAGTGGACACAAGTAGCACGTTCGCAAACTATTATACACTTGATAAGTTGCCATATTTATTTTCTCCACTAGGTATATTAAGTAGGGGAAATATTGTATTCCACCGAACATTTCGAAGTCGAAATTTCATCGGAAATATTGTGACTTTTGGTTGGGTGTAAAGTAAAGAAGACAGATGTAGTCGGGATAAAGATACACTTTTATTTCCGTAAACAGTAACTTTTTACACTCGTTGCAACAGCAAGAAACTCTCTTCCGATTCACTCACAGCACGGCTCCAAATTCGTCACAAAAACTGTCCCTTCTCCGTCGGCACGACTCCTCAACGCTTCACATACGTCTGTCCCTCCGTCGGCACGACTCCTCAACGCTTCACATACGTCTGTCCCTCCGTCGGCACGACTACTCAACGCTTCACATACGTCTGTCCCTCCGTCGGCACGACTACTCAACGCTTCACATACGTCTGTCCCTCCGTCGGCACGACTACTCAACTCTTCACATACGTCTGTACTTTCCGTCGGTACGACTACTCAACGCTTCACATACGTCTGTCCGCTGTCTGTCGCACTTTACCGCTATTTATATCTCCCAGGTACTATTCTGGAAAGTTCTGTTATTGCGGTTAAATACAAAAGAGAAGATTCCAGAAGCCTCTATCCTTTTCTCCCTTTCGGCAAGCGCCCCAACAATGCGGCCATTCTCTGTCTCTTTCCTTCGGCTCCTTTGCGGTAGTGCCGACAATAATGCGATGGGTGACAATATTTAGAAGTCGCCTCAATCCAGAAGAACGCATATACGCAGTTTCTGTTGAGCGAAACATTTCGGAGATATTCCTGTTATTTCTGCGAGTTTTGCAGTACTTCACCCTCTCTCAAATGGAAGGTTGTTATTCACGTTTAATATCTTGACCAAGCAAAGAGAACGGATTTGCAATGCCTTCATATAGCGACAAACTTTAAACATTTACTACGGGTAAAGGCCTACTGTATTCCCATACTCTCATAGAACCTACAATAAATTAGCAGTAAGATAATCTCTGCGAACGCCGACTAACATAAAGAAGATAGAAGAATAAGATCCTGTAGGAATTATTACTACAAGAGTAGAGAAAGTCGTGTGAAAGCAACACATCAGATTTTTACTTTCTCTACTGGTAAGTAGGGGAAGTATTGTATTCCACCCAACAATTCGATGTCGAGATTTCACCGGAAACATGTTTTGAGGCCCCCTGAATAAAAAAAACCCCCACATTTTTAGAAAACAGTCCGTGTATATCTTTCTGTGTCAGTCTGTGGACAGCATAGCTCAAAAACGAAATGTCGGTTAAAAACCGTTGGTATTTAAATTTAATGTTTTTCAAGGATGTGACACGAATATTTTGAAGAAAATAGCCCCACCCTAAACTACCCTTTACATGGAAAATTTTCGAAAATTTTGATTTTCTTGAAAATGGCTCTAACCATTTTGATTAAAATGTCATATGTTTGAGATATTTTTATGACAAATGAAATGTATATCTTGAATTTTCTGGCTATAGCCCCTGTAGTATTTACGACGTGTGCAACACATCAGATTTTTCTGTTACGAGAAGCATGTCGTCCAACTGTTCTGAACCTCGTTGCATTATCTGTCGATAGATGGCAGGGAATTGCTTATTGCCATTTTTATTTGTATTTGTAATTGCTATTTGTAAATTTTACCATCGTTTTTAGATTGTGGATTGCGTTAATAAATATCAATTCACGTATTTTGCTTTGTCGCCTGAGAGAAACCACCAAAACCCCAGTCATAGTGCTTAGGCCTCGGGATTTGAATCGAGAGCTTCCAAATATAGGCCAGTTGGCATAACTAGCTCCCTAAACATTGCATGTGAAAATGTTCCGTGTCAAGGTAACTAGAGTTCCGTGTATGTCGGAGTGACTTACTATGGCAAATCTGTATTGTTATTCAAAGGACCGACTGGAAACCCAAAATATTTTGTAAATAAAATAAAGGGCCGCCTGCACCCATGCATGGTGGATAGCAGTGTTGTTATGATGAGGTCCATTACAGTGGCGTAGTAAATAATGGCATGGTTCAATATAAAATTATAATACAAAAGGCAAACAAAACTATAACTTTGTAAAAAATAATTGTAAATGTAAATATATAGCCTGTAAGCCTTACCCTTCTACCCGCATAAGGCCAAAATTAGGAATAAAGAAAACTTGAAACTTGAAAATAATAGCGGAGTGCATCATTACTTAGCGAGTAATTTTGTCAATGGTAGTCCATAATGGATTGCATATTGCTCGAGCTGCAGTGCTAAGATGTACCCTCTGAAATGTTATCGATTGTTCACTGGAACAGGAACATTTTTAAATAGAACCATCTGGTGACGTCAGATGACAACTTTCAGGGAAGCCTTTAGTTGTCATTCCCAGTGGTATATTTTGTTAGATTTATAATTTGTGATGAAATGTTTCTAAGAGATGATATCGAAACTGAAACAGAAATACATTTGCACTTCAGTTGCTTAACCATAGGCTGCATCGCTTTTCTACTGTTTCCTTTGAAAAGGTTTAGCGGCGCGCCTGGGTTCGATCCCAGGGACCCGTATGCGGTGTTCGTGAAAGATGAAGCGGCGTCTCAGCGGGTTTTCTCCGGGTTCTCCGGATTCCCCCGTCACTCATTCCACTAATTGATTCATTATCATCATTCCAATTATCGATTTCGTCTACACTTCATATTACCCTTTCTCCCACTATCATACCTGGTACTTGGCTAACCACCCGCTTCCAGGTCTTCACTCTGTCCGCTCCATAGGTTTCTCTGCTCCACTACAGGCGTCTGACCCTAAGCACTGGCTTGTAAATCCTAAATAAGGGGAGGGTAATCAGATAAAGAAAAGAAAAAAAAATGTAAAACATAAACAAGAACTATAGTGGGGAAAATTCCATGTTGAGATACATGGTCTCAAAGTGTTAAAAGTGTAGGATTCATTTACAGAAACACTAATTCACTGAGACAGATTTATTATCAAGAATATGCAAATGTCTAATGCTTTAACATAACATCCTATAACACATGATTCAAAGACAAATATTAGCATTTATAGAAACACAATAAACACTGTTATTGCATTGAATACGTACTATTCAGCCTTTTTGTTTCATAATTATTTCAGTTTTAATACCCTTTGACTTAATGAACGGTCTTTAGACCTGGTTCAACTTCTGATATGTTACTGTTTAGAACTTAAGTCGGCCTTTCAGAATTTTACAACTTAAAAAAATTTACTTCACGACAATATATGTCTTCTTATCAAGATTAGTTCCTGGTTTTATGGTATACGTTCCTTCTTTGTGATTTAGCTTTCACACATTGTTTCTTTGATTTTCTCTACTACGTATAGTAAATCCATCCAAAAATTCGATTTCAAAATCTCACCGGAATTACATGTTTTGAGGCCCCCTGGATTCAAAAAAGAGCATTTTTAGAAAAAGGTGTGTGTGTGTGTGTGTGTGTGTGTGTGTGTGTGTGTGTGTCAGTCTGTGCACAGCACAACTGAAAAACGAAAAGTCGATTAAAAACCAAAGTTGGTATATAAGTTTAATGCCTTTGAAGGATGCGACACGAAGATTTTGAAGAAAAGTCATCTACCCAAAATCCCCGTTTAAATGGAAAATTCTTCGAAAATTTGTATTTTCTTGTAAATGGCTCTAACGGTTTTAATATACTTTTATGATAAATGAAAAATATATCTTGAATTTTTGGGCTGTAGCCCATGGATGACTTCTGCATAACTGTTAAATCGTAATAGATAGAGCAAATCTTATTATACAAAAAATGTAGATCTTGTTAAAACACAATTTATGTCCAACTGAACTTTTTTTTATAGTGAACCATTTAAGAGATATTTCTCATTATTTGTGTAAGTTTTGGAGAACTTATACTTCTGTCAAATGGAACATCCCTTTTCAGTTTATTTATTAACCATGCAAAAAGAATGGAATTTGAAAGGTTTAAAATATTTGACTCGCTATGTTCGTATATTCCCATTGCACGTGCAAGAAAACGAGTAATAAGATAATTTCTGGAAATGTTTATCTCAACTAACACGAAGATGATAGGAGAATAAGAGTTTGTAGGAGTGGTTAGTACATCAGAGAAAGTCATGTGAGTGCACCACATCAGATTGTTTGGATATACTTATATCCTAACAAGATCGCGTCCTGAAGTTCTTTATCACCGGTATCCCAAAATGTAACAAACAGTTGTTTCAGGTCATCTAAAGCGCGTTCCACCCTTAAAAGACAGTACACGTTAAATGGAGCGCAGTATTGCAACATGTACTAGTTGCGAATCTTTCTCCGCGAGCGACTCGAGGTGGCCGAGTTCTGTACTTAGTCCTTCAATTGCTGCTTGACGAGATGGGCACTTTTAACTTTGGTATCCCTCCACGCCTTTGTTACTGTATGACCTAAATTTACAAATGACTCGTCTGTATAAACAATTGATTTCCCCTGGTCCCTAAACCTTTTTACGTATTTTAGATATTTATGTCGCCATCTGATGGTATCGGCTCTTTCTATTAATATGCACTTCTTACCCCTTCTTTCATATTCGAACCCCAAATCAGAGTGGCCCTTGAGAAATTTGGTAGGGTCTCATCACTGTTGAACTGTGACAAAATTATATTCAGCGTGGGTGGAATATTTGCAAACAGTAAAGAATGAACAATTCGCCGCACTCCACCTTGCACTATTCAATCATATTGCGTTAACCTAGCGTTTTGTGTAGTCCCGCCCATTTTGCTTTCTTTTTCGATGGCGTTCTTAGAGGTCCTTTCATTAATTCCTTTTTAGTCATACACACTACTGCTTCTGAACACCCGATAGCCTTAGATGTTTCTTTTACTGCCTTATACGCATTTTACTTCAAGAATAATCTAACACATTCATAATTATTTGGCGTTCCTTACTTCTTAATTTACCAGCATATCGTCTCTTCCTAGCTTCCCCCTCCATAACTACAAATATTTACAAAAGTATTAAACAAATAACGCAATAACAGCTCACAGTTACACACACGGCTTCTTTCGAACTAATGTTAGTGCTGCTCCTTATACTATCTTCTGTGTCAGGCCTGACGCTGAATAGATGAATACCTTTTGTTTGTCTTACTGGATAAAAGAAAGAGGTTACTGCCTTTTGGTTTATTTTAAAAACTTTCTCCAACCTTCCTCAACATTTGTTCTCGCTGGTTCCCTGATTTAAACTCAATAACAAAAAAGTTTCACACTGCGTAACTTTTGCAGTGCACAGATATAAAATTTTCCGAAAACATTTAATTTAAAAAATTACAACACTTAACTGGGTAAACATAGAGAATTCAAAGTGCGCAGATAGTAGCACTATGGTTTACTCTGCCTAAGAAAAAAATATAGATGCATTCTAGCAGTTAGTTTGTTAGTTAGTGCGTGATGAGTATAGAAACAGCAAATATCGGACTTCTATTGAAAAAAACGTTTTCTGAAGAAATTTGGACCTATAGAAATGTATAATGACTCTGAAAAGGATATAACCTGAGAGAGAAAAAAATGCTGCATAGGATAATGTGTTCAAATCTGAAATTTATAACTGAATATTTATACCATGCTATTAGGAATCTGGCAACAGCGCAAGGTTAGAAAAGGGCGCGGCTAACGGCAACTTGTATGCGCTATATAGAGACAGATATATCCCATTTAACTCCATACTGTCTTCTAAGAGTGGAACGCTATATATATGTAAACTTGATAGCACCCAGAATAGATACGAACAAGGTTATAGATTGATATAAACATAAACAATCTGGTATAATAACAGGCCCTTTCCACTAGAAGATATTGCAGATAAAAGTAAACAAAAAGCAACAGATACCTCCTCTTGCAACACTGTTCAACTGGCTTGAATTGCGTGGCTGGCTGGTACAGTTTGTTCACCAGCTCATTGTCCCTGGCAGGAATGCAGCCAGCCTCTACGTCAGTAAACGATAAACAGTGACGGGTGAAACAGGAGTTGTGCTTCTAGTCGCGTTTACCATAATGTTGCCAACCTTGTAATGTGCATTCGTGCTACATTAAAGCTAATAAATCGCTCAAAATAGCACAATTAAAATGTTATTTTTAGTCCATGCAGTATATTCAGCTTATACAAGCTAAACGATGTTTTCAGCTACTCCGTTTTTCTCCCACTGAATATTTCCTGCTTTTGCTATATTTTTCAGAAACCCTGCCAGTATATTTCGGTCTCAATGGATATAGCATCCCGCGTTATATCGTGCAATTCTTGTAAGAATAAGTCACCTGTTAAATTTTTCTATTAATTTTACCTTGGCCCAAATTAATTTTTGTGGGATTGAGGTCACACTTGTAGGGGGCAAGTAAACGAGTATGGACCAATAATACAAAACTGTGTCTGCTTTATGAGCCTCTTTACGTTTGCTAGTTTCAGTCATCCTATAAATGTTTTACGCATAGAACTGTTACTCTGAATAGAAGCACGGCATAACAGCCCAGAAATAACTCCTCCAGGAGTCCAGGAGTCAAGGAGTGAAGTCAAGGAGTGAGTAAAAGTCGCCCGAGCTAACCCAGGCGGAAGGTAAAGTGGCCACAGTACCTATCCGTTTAGTTATGGATTTACCCGTGTGCTTGTATAGGTTATGCTTAATTTTACAAGCTTTGGTGCAGGTTAGTTTCCTATTTTTTCACTGGCGTTGGGATGAGTCCAATCTTGGATGTCTAGCCATCCAAGCGACCATTGCCCTACTGTTTACTTCGTGGACCGCTTGTGGAACCGTCGAGCAATGCAGTGCCAGTGACAGGAAACCGAGAGGAATAGGTGAAGGGTGTGGTGGTGCCAAGTGTGAAGTACATTTGGCGGGTTGGGTGTTTGAAGGGATAGCGGTAGTTACCAGCCAAGGGCGTCCTTGGGCAAGCGGTAGCTCTGCCGCCGTCTAGGTAGACGATGGTCTTATTGCCCCAGTGTGTTGACCAACTGGTTAGGCTTCGGTATGAGTTTGGCATACATTGTGCGAGTCCTGTCCCGGACGACGTCCAAAATATGTGGTATGCCAGAATGAGTGTGGAGGATGTGTGATGGAAATCTACGGTCGGTATCGTAGATCATCCTAAGCGCCCTGTTCTGCACAGCCTGCAGCCTGCGGATGGTGGAACAAGCCACCGTTCCCCAGACCTCGCACCCGTACAGAATCAGGGGCGGGACGATCGCACGGTACAAGCGTAGTTTTAGGTGAGTAGGCATGGTTGAGAGGAGTATGTCTCAGGGCGCCATGTCCCAGACCGACCTTTGCCCTGACATGTGGAGTGAAGGTTAGACCACGGTCAAGTAATACCTCCAGGTATTTGGCGGAGTTAATCCAGGGGATTCTTCTCCGCCGCAGTGCCAGGGATACAACCGGCCGCCAGTTTCGAACTTTGCCCAATAGCAGAGCCTGATTCTTCTGCCGGCTAGTGGCCATTCTCCACTGTTCGCTCCACCTGCCGATGGCGTCGAGCTGTCGCTGTAGTGGAGGGAAGCAGTACCGAACATTTTTGTTCTGTGCCAGTATGAGGACGTCGTCTGCATACTGACACGTAACAGTATGCAGTTCCACGGGTAGTGTTAAGATCCTCTTCGTAGAAACGGTTATCAGGAGGGTCGTATGCCACAACCAACACCGTGTCCACCCCGCCAATGGCAAGCCTAATGGCGCAGGCTTGTAGTGGTGGGAGAGGAAAGGAGGTATGCGTGATGTGATTCTTGATGAAGATGGCTGCACCGCCCCCAGGTCGGCGGACCCGATAAGACCGATGGGTGACGTAACTCGGCAGCGAGAAGTTGGTTGCCACATCCAAGTGGGTTTCACAGACCATTAGAATGTCAATTCCATACGACTGTAGAAACTCAATTAGGCTTGGGTAGTAGCGCCTTATACCATTTGCGTTCCAGAACGCGGCTCTGAATGGTCTCCGGAAAAGTCTGGAGGCCATTATTTGGCTGAGTTAGGGAACAGCTGGGCCAAAGTTTGGACCAGTAAGGCATGCTTCTGCATGGGGCTCAGGTTAGGGCTTTCATACTGCAGCTTGAATTTACTAAGTACAGGCAGGATTCTGTTTATTATATTATTAAACCACAGGGTTAGGTCCTGAAATTCCTCCAGGTCCGCCTGCGAGAGCGTTCCTGCTAAAACCAGGGGGCCAGGGGTACAGCGGGTAGCACAGGTACTTCCTGTGGTCCGGCTGTAACAGCAGTATCCCTTTTTGCCGGAGCTGTGTCAGTGGACTGCTCTGACTTTTCTATTGACTTATTTTATTGAGGAAAAAATTTGCCTGGTGCCAGTACAGAGGGGCCCGGCTTACAGGCTAAAATTACCATTAATTATAATTTACAATATTTACATGGGTACTCTTGTTAGCTTTTATATCATCAAAAAACCCATACAGTGAGCGGGTTTAGCCCACCGAGAACAGTTTTTGGGCGTATTCTCAGTCTTTTGTCTGTCTGTTTTTGATAGTTTTTTTTTTTAAATTTATATACACGGATACATACACTCACTCACTCCTGGGCATACCACACATATGTCCCATCACACGCACACACACACACACATACGCTCGTATATACATATTTACACTGCACTATATACATTTCACTATTTACAGTTTTTCCGCAGTTTTCCTGTGCGGACCAGGTTGCAGCTCCTGTGGCGTTTCCGAGGCACAGACCTCTTCCGGAGTGTGTGGCCTAGGGCCTGGGTTGCATGGATGCGCATCAGTCGGCGAGCCATGCAATGTCTAGAACATTTTAATTCTAGCATGCTTACGATGCTTTGGCTCGCATTTGCCAATATTGGCAATCACGTCATTTTGGTGATTCCTGATGCGCGCCCACGCGACAGCGGCTCTTTTTGTTATTGCCTCGGATATGGATGGGATCTGGGTTTCGTGGTGAAGGGTTTGGTTAGTGGTTAGGATGGGAGCAGAGAGGATTTTTCGGAGGGAGAGGTTTTGGAGGGTTTGGATAGTCTTCAGGGCGGTTTTTGAGGCGTTTGCCCAGGCCACACACGCGTAAAGAACCACTGACAGGATGAAAGCTTTATACATGACGAGTTTGGACTTCAATTGCAGCTGTTTGCTGCGGAAGATGGGGGCGCATAACTTTAGCCGCTGTCTGCCTTTCTTGGCGCTATTTTTTATGTGGGTGGACCAGCACATTGTGCGGTCCAAGGTAACCCCTAAGTATTTAACTTGCCGACGACAGTGCAATACCTGACCACCGACCGTTAGGTCCATTGTCAAAGTGTGATGCCGCTTAGAGAAATGTATCAGCTGGCATTTGTTGGGATTAATTTTAATTTTCCAGTCATGTTGCCATGAGAGGAAGTTGTTAACATAACGTTGCATTTCTGCAAGGCCGAATCGTGGATTTCTATGGTGGTTGTATATTGCAGTGTCGTCAGCATACATGGCGACCTTACATCTGGCGTCCACTGGGAAATCGTTGGTGAGTAGTATGTACAAAAAGGGTGACATGATTGCCCCTTGTGGGACGCCAGCCCGCATCACTCGCTACCGTGAGGAGGAGCGGCCCACTTGGACGTAGAACTTACGTTTTTCTAAAAAATTGTGCAGCAAGTATAGATAATTTTGAAGAGCCGGGAAATTGTGGTGCAGTTTATAAATAAGGCCATTGTGCCAGCACCGGTCGAATGCGGCTTCTACGTCCAGAAATAGCTCCAACGTTGAAGCCCCGTTGTTGAATTGCTCTGTTACGTCATCAGTTAGCCTGAGAAGCTGTAAATCAGTTGAATGTCCTTTTCGAAAGCCAAACTGTGAATTTGAAAGTTCATGGGATCCGGCGACTAGGGTGGCTATTGAGGAACTGTCTTTACTCTCTCCATGGCTTGGCGCTTGCTCTTGTTCTTCTTTCACCGCTTAGGTTATGGAGGAGCGTTGGCCACTGCTGTCCCCTCGGTACGTGTATTGCCTGGAGGTGGTGCCGTAACTTCTGTCGTGGCTGGGGCAGTTACAGCTGCTCCTGATACTACGTGGGCCTCTGGAAGAGTCTGAACTTAAATACCAAGATTGAGTCTTTGAGTTTTCCTGCGCGCACACACACACACACACACAAACGCACGCACGCACACACACACACACACTCGCACACACACGATTTTCTAAATATGCTTTTTTTGGTTTCAGGGGGTCTCAAAACATACATATCCGGTGAAATCTCGACATCGAATTTTTGGTTAGAATTCAAGACTTCCCCTACTTACCAGTAGAGAAAGTAACAGTTAAAAATTCTGTCGTTGATTTTTTTGAGAAGAATCGGTGCATTGGACTGAAATACAAACACACTGTAAATTGGAGAGATTCTAAATATATTTTACATAAGGTATGTCGCTATAATTTTTATTTATATATTTGTGTTTGTTATATCTTATAAAATTGCATACAACCTATATATTAACCTGAAAACCCTCGGGATTCACGATTGCCACTCCCCAGATTAAGTCTGAATTTTTTTTTTCAAGTGGAGGAAAAATCCATTTACGGAGCCCCACGCGCTGGGATGGCACAGAGGGGGACTGTGGGCCCCACCCGAAGGTACTACCCACTAAAAAACCTCCACCGGTGAGAATTAAGGGAGGAAAGGTAAGGCAGTACCGCTGTTGCACCTGCGGATTCATGGAGCGGGTTTATTGACTTGGCCACAAGGGCCTAAGCCAGGAGGGATAGAGCCAGGACGTAAACATGGCCGAGTCCCTGCGTACGCCGTTGGGAAGTCATGAGTGGTAGTAAGAGAGAATTGGGTATAGGAAGTTGAAGGAATTGGGTGGTGATTCTTAGTACCGCCGACGTCCACGGGTGGGTTGCGTCGGAGGTGCTGCAGTGGCCCCATAAGGCGCGGCGTCTGTTGAATATCGCTCCTCCAGCATCGTCTGAAGAACTGAAACCTCTTCCTTGACGATCCTTCGGAGCGATAGGAGTAGTTCGTTGATCTTTGACTCCAGGGTCCTCTGGTTAGCACCAACCTCGAGCCTGGTAGGCATCAGAGCCTCCGTGCGCGAGTTGTAGTATTCCATGTTGTCCCTGAAGTCGTTGAAGTTCTGTTCGGCGTTGTCGAGTTTTGTGTATAGATTGGCGATCTCTGCTTGGAGGTCTTCCAGCTTCTGGAGGATCACCGTAACAGAGGCTGTGGAGTACTCCGGCGTGGCGTCGGTTTTCTTGCTCTGGTCACCACTGTCTGGCGGCAGGCTGGCCCGGCGCTGACCGGTGGTGACCGCGGCTTTCGGCTGCGACGGTGTTGGTTGCTTCCTAGACGGGCAGGAAGCTTGTCCGGTGTAATGATCCTGCCCCCAGCACGAAGCGCAGAAGCGGCGGCGTCGTGCGAGGTCGTGCTGGGTGCAGGAAGCCGTTGTGTTGGGTGCCCCGCATTAGTGGCACCGGGGAGGTGCAGTGCATCCAGCTTCATTGTGGCCGTAGAGGCAACAGCGTCGGCAGGGTGGAGTGAATTCGGCCCGGCTCGGTTCGATCCGTAGGGACTCCCCGAGTAGTTCCAGGCCGGCGTCGATTGCTGCCCCATAGTGTTCCTTTTCTGTGAAGAAAAGGCGCACAAGTGGAGTTGGGCCTCTCTTGGTCAGGATGCGAGTGGCCCTCGAAATTGAAGGCCACAATTTCGCAGCAGAGCCCCGGAGAAGCTGCGTCGGTAGGTGGTACGGGACGCCCACTAACACGGCACTGAGTGTGCCGCGGCGCAGTTTGCGCGATCCCGGTGAAGCTGTGGTTTTGTCGGCGGAGGTCTGTGGTGTCTTTTCCGGTATCGTCTGGCTGGACTGGCCGCCCGAGGCGGTGTTGACTGGTCCATGCGTTCGGCTGGAAACCGGCGCCGGGGGTGGAGAAGTTCTCTCCTCAGAGTGCGTCGAGCTGGGTGAGCCAGTTGAGGCGGTGTTGCTGGAATTGTTTTGCGGCTTCTTAGCTACGGATGTAGCAGGAGTAGCCGGTGTGGTCCTCTTCTTAGTACGGCGGTTCTTCCCCATGTTGTCAACTCGAAGTCTCGAGGCGGAGTCCGTGAGCTACCGGCAACACTTATGAATCACCCACACCACGCCACTGGTCCAATCTACTGTTCCAGCTGGTCCTGCTTGAATTATCTATGGATAGATGGCAATGCAGTGCTTATTGCCAACTATTTTTAGTTTGTAGCATTGTTTTAGGTTTAATGTGCGACGTTTGGTCGTGATATTAAACATATTATCACGTATTTGTCTATGATAAGTGAAAGAAGCCACAAAAAGCCGCAATTAGGTTTTACGACCCCGGAATTTGTAACGGATGCTCTGAATGCAGTGAAGTTCACAATAATTACCTCCTCAAATATTAAATTTCAAGTGTATATAGTTGTGCAGGACAGGCGTGTATGGTGTGTTCTAAAGCAGGGAAAAAATCCGGTCTTTCCATCTAGTTACCGATCCATCAGGCTCCTATCAGTTGTCTGGAAAGTGTTCGAGAAACTCTTCCTGCGCCGCCTCGGACCTCCATTGGAGGAAAAAGGTCTCCTACCGGAACACCAGTTTGGTTTTCGTTCTAGCCACTCCACGACTGAGCAACTACTGTAGCCGTAAAAGCTTCCCTGGCTTACCAGGAGAGAGCTAAAACGGTGGCAGTGTTGCTTGACGTGGAAGTCAAGCAACACTGCCACCGTTATAACTCTCTGGTGCGAGAACTGGCGCATGTCTATTAACCCGGAGAAAAGCTCTGCGATTTTCCTCGTGCTTCGGCGCCGTCGGATCCCCTGGGTCACTACGGCAAAGTATCTCGGAGTCACGGTGGACCGGCGGCTGACGTATAGACATCACGTCAGGGGCATGTACGGATGTGAGGTCTGGGGACTCCAACCACTTCGCCTCGAGACTTCGAGTTGACAACATGGGGAAGAACCGCCGTGCTAAGGAGAGGACCACACCGGCTACTTCTGCTACATCCGTAGCTAAGAAGCCGCGAAACAACTCCAGCAACACCGCCTCAACTGGCTCGCCCAGCTCGACGTGCTCTGAGGAGAGAACTTCTCCACCCCCGGCGCCGGTTTCCAGCCGAACGCATGGACCAGTCAACACCGCCTCGGGCGGCCAGTCGAGCCAGACGATACCGGAAAATACACCACAGACTTCCGCCGACAAAACCACAGCTTCACCGGGATCGCTCACACTGCGCCTTGGCACTTACAGTGCCGTGTTAGTGGGCGTCCCGCACCACCTACCGACGCAGCTTCTCCGGGGCTGTGCTGCGAAATTGTGGCCTTCAATTTCGAGGGCCACTCGCATCCTGTCCAAGAGAGGCCCAAATCCACTTGTGCGCCTTTTCTTCACAGAAAAGGAGCACTATGACGCAGCAATCGACGCCGGCCTGGAACTACTCGGGGAGTCCCTACGGATCGAATCGAGCCGGGCCGAATTCACTCCACCCTGCCGACGCTGTTGCCTCTACGGCCACAATGAAGCTGGATGCACTGCACCTCCCCGGTGCCACTACTGCGGGGCACCCAACTCAACGGCTTCCTGCACCCAGCACGACCTCACACGACGCCGCCGCTTCTGCGCTTCCTGCTGGGGGCAGGATCATTACACCGGGCAAGCTTGCTGCCCGTCTAGGAAGCAACCAACGCCGTCGCAGCCGAAAGCCGCGGTCACCACCGGTCAGCTGCGGGCCAGCCTGCCGCCAGACAGTGGTGTACAAACACCACAACAAATTCCCTCAATTTCCTTCACCTTAATACTTCCTTAATTATCACACCTGACTACCTAAGGGCGTAATCAGGGCACGGTTATGTTTACGTCCTGGCAACTTCTCTCCTGGCTTTGGCCCTTGTGGCCAGCCAATAAACCCGCTCCCTTAATCCGCAGGTGCATTAGCGGTACTGCCAATCCTTTCCTCCCTAAATTCTGTCCAGTGGAGGTTTTTTTAGTGGGTAGTACCTTCGGGTGAAGCCTACAGTCCCCCTCTATGCCATCCCAGCACATGGGGCTCCATAAATGGATTTTTCCTCCACTTGAAAAAAAAAATGACTCCAGACGTTGCAGAATCGGGCATTAAGGATGATCTATGATACTGGCTGGAGATTTCCTGTCCATATCCTACACGAACATTCCGGCATCCGGTACATTGTCGACGTGATTAAACCTCGCGCTCGAACAATGTACAACAAACTCCTGAACCACACTAACCCTCTGGTGAATACCCTGGGACAATACGACCAGAGTCAGCCGCGCCGACTACCATCATAAAGATTACCAAAGGACATCTGAAGTCCGGCGGTTTAATTTTGAAGATGGGAAAGGCGAAAATACAATCTGTATTCAAAACAGAGAGAAACCCTGGTGGGGATTAGCGCGTCACCTGACTGGCTGGATGCGGCCAATCAGAAGCCGAGCACAGCCCGCTCGCGGACCAATCCCTGCCAACCATCCCTCCCGCCCCTATAAAAGCCCCTGTTCCCACAAAACCTGAATACAAGGCTTCAATAACAATTACTCTGTGTACATCCAGACGGGATTTTCCAAACTTCTCCTGAGAGAAGTGAGTGATGTGTCGTGAAGTGTACATAAGTGTCCCGTGTATATAGTTCCCCCGCTGTGCAAATAAGAGTAATTACAGTGTTCTGCAGAGGCAGTGTTTAGCACTAAAAGTAGTGTAATTTTATTTTTACGAGCTAGCGTGGGCCAAGCGTGTGTGCGCTAGTTTTTGGCGCGCATCGCGTAACGTGGCCATGCCAAGTGGAAGCTCCCAGAAGCCTTTGCGACTGGGAGCAGAGACAAGAAGGGGGGAATGGCGACTGCCACAAGCACCCCTGCCATGCCGGCCGCCGAGAGCGGACTCAACTTCAACTTCAACTTGTTTTATTAAAGAAGCATTTGCCTGGTGCCGGTAGAGAGGGGCCCGGCTTGCAGGCCAAAATTAACATTAATTATAATTTTTACAGTATTTACAATGAATTCAAGTTTGCTTTATCGTTTAAAAAAAACATACAGTGGGCAGCCTTAGCCCACCGAGAACAGTTTTTTGGAGTATTCTCAGTTTTTTTTGGTCAGTTTTAGATAGTTTTTTTTAAATTGATATACACGGATATATACACGCACTCACTCCTGGCCATACCACACATATGTCCCATCACATGCACACACACACACACACACACACACTCGTATATACATATTTACACACACTGCACTATATACACTTTACTATGTACAATTTTTTCCGCAGTTTTCCAGTGCGGACCAGGTTGCAGCTCCTGAGTGGTTCCCTGGGATGCAGGCCTCTGAGGTAGCGTGTGTGCGGCCTAGGGCCCTTCTTTGTGTGGACGTACACCAGTCGGTGAGCCGAACGACGTCTAAAACATCTTAATTCTAGTGTGTTTCCGATGCTTCGGCTCACCTTTGCCAATATTGGCAATGACGTAATTGTCATGGTTTCTGATGCGCGCCCACGCGACAGTGGCTCTTTTCGCTATTGCCTCGGGAATGGTTAGGATCTGGGTTTCCTGGTGAAGGGTTCGGTTAGTGGTTAGGATGGGAGCAGAGAGGATTTTCCGGAGGGAGAGGTTTTGGAGGGTTTGGATGGTTTTCAGGGCGGTTTTTGAGGCGTTTGCCCAGGCCACACACGCGTATAGGACGACCGAAAGGATAAAAGCTTTATACAGGACGAGTTTGGACTTCAATTGCAACTGTTTGCTGCGGAAGATGGGGGCGCATGATGGAACGCCATCGCCGTCAACTGGCAGCCGCAGCCAGGAACTCTCCTGGTACTCAACCAGGGCCACGCCCCATCCCCTAACCGGCCCTGGTCCAAAAAGGCACCTCTTTCGCAGGAGCCGCCGGAGGGCGAAATGCACCCGTGCAACCGCCAAATGGTCCCCCTCCACAACCCCAGCCCTCAGATGCACCCACTAGCGACCTGGGAGGTTTGAAAGAAATTTTCAGCCTCTTCAAGGATTTAAACCTCCCAGTACTACTAACAAAGTTGTGGCCCATAATCGCAAGATTAAAAAGCTGCAACGATACCATGGAGAAGCTGGAAGCCATCATATGCTTGGTAGCCACTCTCTTCGAGTAAATGGCAACTTCAAGGGGAGGCATAACTTTAACTCGCGCACTCCTGTGGAATGCAGATGGCGTCCACAGGAAGCAACACGAACTTGAAAACTACCTGCGGCGTAACAAAATTGATGTCGCATTCATTTGCGAAACAAAATTACAGCAAGAGCACACTTTTAAGCTCCAGGGGTATCAAATCTTTCGGAACGACAGAATTGGCAGACAGGGGGGAGGGACTGCTATTTTGCTCAGAAACACTGTTGCTCATGCTTCTGTTACGCTACCTGCAATGGCAGCGTTAGAGTGCACAGCACTCAAAGCCCGTGTAAATAATCAAACGGTGATGCTGGTAGCGCTCTATCCGCCCCCCAACTCCTTAAATTTCATACATGACCTCCAACAAATCCTCGCTTTAGAGGAGCACGTTATAATTGCAGGAGATTTCAACGCTCGGCACCCCTGGTGGTATTCACGCCGGGCAAACGCGGCTGGAAATCTCCTGGTTGAACTTATAACAGATAATGACGACTTAGAGGTACATCTTCCCCCAGACCCCACATTTTGGCACAGATCGGGACACTTTGACCTCGAAATTTTGGACTTCGTACTAACAAAAAATGCGACACCTTTAATTAACTTTACAGTGTATCACAGCCTGGACTCTGACCATCTTCCCGTGCACTTCGATATACAGGGTGGCATTCCAGCCGGTGCCTCTGGGCCTCGAAGGAGGGGTGAGACCGACTGGAATAAGTTCACCACGGAAATGCACGGGATGGCGCAACCCAGGCTGTCATACTACAGCGAGGCAGACATAGATGTCGCCATTGAAAACTTTACTGCCTCGCTACACACGGCCAAGAGAAACGCTACCACTCACACCACAAGACCACCCGGTTTTTGCACGTACCCCGAGGTAGAGCAACACATTGCGCGGAGACGACGCTTGACAAGACTGTGGCGGTACACTCGTTAGCCTGAATACAAAGTGCTAGCAAAATGGCTACGCAACATCATTCGGCATCAAATTAAAATCAACAAAACTGAACAGTGGGAAAACAAAATGCTGAGTACCACCCATTCGGACTCTTCCTTGTGGAAATTATTAAAGGCATTTAAAGTCTCCACGAACGTCAACTCCGCAACTGAGGCGCTGCACACTCATGGCGGCCTGCACTTCTCCGAGGAGGAGAAAGCCGAGGTCTTCGCTGACTGTCTGGAAGATAGATTCAGCGAAAACCCAGTTACCAACCGAGATATAGAACGGGAGGTACAGACATGGGTACAAACCTGGGTGGCGCAGAAGCAAGAGCAACAACTACCCATCATAACACCGCAGGAAGTCTACAAGCTCATTAGGAAATTACCTAATGGTAAAGCTGCCGGCCCATACAAAGTGACTAATGAGGAACTTAAGCATCTCCCGAGAAAAGCCCTGGTGCAACTGACTAAAATTTTTAACGCCTGTCTGCAGCAAGGTTATTTCCCCTCTACCTGAAAACGAGCCAAGGTAATTATGCTCCCAAAGCAAGGAAAAAGCACCAGACAACCGCAAAACTACCGCCCCATTAGTCTCTTGTCTACTATTGGTAAATTGCTCGAAAAACTTGTACTTTCTCGACTTCAAAAACATGTTTCGGAATCACATGAACTATCAAATTCACAGTTTGGCTTTCGAAAAGGACATTCTACTGATTTACAGCTTCTCAGACTAACTGATGACGTAACAGAGCAATTTAACAATGAGGTTTCAACGTTGGCGCCATTTCTGGACGTAGAAGCCGCATTCGACCTGTGCTGGCACAATGGCCTTATTTACAAACTGCACCACAATTTCCCGGCTCTTCAAAATTATCTATATTTGCTGCACAATGTTTTAGAAAAACGGAAGTTTTACGTCCAAGTGGGCCGCTCCTCCTCACAGGAGAGAGTGATGCGGGCTAGCGTCCCACAAGGGGCAATCATGTCCCCCTTTTTGTACATATTATTCACCAACGATTTCCCAGTGGACGCCAGATGTAAGGTCGCCATGTACGCCGACGACACTGCAATATACAACCACCATAGAAATCCCCGTTTCGGCCTTGCAGAAATGCAACGTTATGTTAACAAGTTCCTTTCATGGCAACATGACTGGAAAATCAAAATTAATCCCAACAAATGCCAGCTGATTCATTTCTCTAAGAGGCATCACACTTTGGCAATGGACCTAACGGTCGGTGGTCAGGTATTGCATTGCCGTCGGCAAGTTAAATATCTAGGGGTTACCTTGGACCGCACAATGTGCTGGTCCACCCACATAAAAAATAGTGCCAACAAAGGCAGACAGCGGCTAAAGTTATGCGCCCCCATCTTCCGCAGCAAACAGTTGCAATTGAAGTCCAAACTCGTCCTGTATAAAGCTTTTATCCTTTCGGTGGTCCTATACGCGTGTGTGGCCTGGGCAAACGCCTCAAAAACCGCCCTGAAAACCATCCAAACCCTCCAAAACCTCTCCCTCCGGAAAATCCTCTCTGCTCCCATCCTAACCACTAACCGAACCCTTCACCAGGAAACCCAGATCCTAACCATTTCCGAGGCAATAGCGAAAAGAGCCACTGTCGCGTGGGCGCGCATCAGAAACCATGACAATTACGTCATTGCCAATATTGGCAAAGGTGAGCCGAAGCATCGGAAACACACTAGAATTAAGATGTTTTAGACGTCGTTCGGCTCACCGACTGGTGTGCGTCCACACAAAGAAGGGGCCTAGGCCGCACACACGCTACCTCAGAGGCCTGCATCCCAGGGAACCAGTCAGGAGCTGCAACCTGGTCCGCACAGAAAAACTGCGGAAAAAAACTGTACATAGTAAAGTGTATATAGTGCAGTGTGTGTAAATATGTATATACGAGTGTGTGTGTGTGTGTGTGTGCGTGTGATGGGACATATGTGTGGTATGCCCAGGAGTGAGTGCGGGTATATATCCGTGTATATAAATTTAAAAAACTATCAAAAACTGAAAAAAAAAATGAGAATACTTCAAAAAACTGTTCTCGGTGGGCTAAGGCTGCCCACTGTATGGGTTTTTTAAAAGATAAAGCAAACTTGAATTCATTGTAAATACTGTAAAAATTATAATTAATGTTAATTTTGGCCTGTAAGCCGGGCCCCTCTGTACCGGCACCAGGCAAATGCTTCTTTAATAAAATAAGTTGAAAGTTGAAAGTTGTTTCCTAGTTAGTCGCGTGGGCGCACATCAGGAATCACCAAAATGACGTGATTGCCAATATTGGCAAGGGCGAGCCAAAGCATCGTAAGCATGCTAGAATTAAAATGTTTTAAACATTGCATGGCTCGCCGACTGATGCGCACCCATGCAACCCAGGCCCTAGGCCACGCACTCCGGAAGAGGTCTGTGCCTCGGAAACGCCACAGGAGCTGCAACCTGGTCCGCACAGGAAAACTGCGGAAAAACTGTAAATAGTGAAGTGTATATAGTGCAGTGTAAATATGTATATACGAGCGTGTGTGTGTGTGTGCGTGTGATGGGACATACGTGTGGTATGCCCAGGAGTGAGTGTGTGTATGTATCCGTGTATATAAATTAAAAAAAAAAACTATCAAAAACGGACAAACATAAGACCGAGTATACGCCCAAAAACTGTTCTCGGTGGGCTAAAGCTGCCCACTGTATGGGTTTTTGAACATATAAAAGCAAACATGAACATGTAAATACTGTAAACTATAATTAATGTTAATTTTAACCTGTAAGCCGGGCCCTTCTGTACCGGCACCGGGCAAATGTTTTCTATAATAAAATAAGTTGAAGTTGTAGTTCCTAGTTAACATACATCCCTGTAGAGACACGATCGAAACTATCGCGTGTGTTAAGCCGTATGACGGCTAGGTACTGCGGTAAAGACACTCGGGCGGGGGAGTCATCATCCCCGCTCGACTCGAACTGCCTCTGGAGCCCATAAGGATAAGAGTGATTAGAGAAGCAAATAAGATAACAAGTTTAGCGCGATTTATTTGAAAGCGCTGCCACAGAGAGACTGAAACGATTGCGCATGTTCTTGGATCATGTCCTTATGGTGGACTTCCACGCAATTGGCGTCATCACGCTGTGTATGCTCTAATTGCAGACAACCTGAGAGGAAGGCTACACTGTATTCGAAGTACGTGGTCTCTCTGATGAAGGCAGCAACAGAAGAATCGACATAATTGCCTTCAAACCAAATTCTCCTGAACGTCATATCATCGACCCAACTATCACATTTGAATACAGCGAACATCAGCCAGACCAAGTGAATCAGGAGAAAAAACGTATCTTGGAACCAACCATCGATTATTACAAAACGAAGTATCAACTACAGTTCATCAGTGTAACAGGATTAATGGTTGGATCAGGAAGTCCCTGAGGCTGCTTGCAGAATTCATGAAGAGCCTTGGCCTATCCAAAGATTTGGCGTACAATATTGCTATACCAGGTGAGTCAGCCGCGCCTTATTTTTTTGGAAGGTAGGCCACCCATCTAACGGCATGTGCGCCTTAGTCCAGTTTTGCGCTTACTAAAATGTATTGCTTGACGTTCTTAAAGAGAGGAATGCGCAAAATTGAGAGCAACAGCGGTTTAAGGAACAGAACGTACTCCTCACTAAAGTACACCTCAAAAACATATGACTCGTTTACTGAGAGCGAATTCCGGTTTCCAGCCGATTTTACAAACATTTTATTAGAGTATACATAGCAATGTAATTCAGTAAACGGCTTGGAAAAATGGACCTATCATATGAGTACACTAACAACGTCAGCTAAAAAGAAAATGGTGGATTCTTGTACTTAGAGCAGGGATTGGCTGCCAAAAATTAGGAAAAATTTAGATACGCCTCATCCATCATGGATCCGTACAGTCAAAACGGACACATTATTAAACAACAGTTTATTTGCGTTTTTGCGTGAACTACGCCTCGTGCATCTCAATTAATATGCATAACAGCTTTTGCCATTTAAGGGATAGTATTAAAACGGCCAGTAAGTGATTAAAACTGTCTTTAAAGGCTAAATCAAGCCCGAAAACTTACGAGGTGGCAATGGCATAGCGCCAGGCATACACCTCCTACTATTGGACGTGGTACGTGCTTTCAGGAAGTCCCGAAATAGCTGAATAAGATTGTGACGAATTCTCTGCGCTATAGGCCCAGTGTCATAGGTTCGAGCCTCAGCATTGTACATATTTATTTTTTATGTTCATCAAAACTTGAAAACCGAATTCACAATAATCTAATTAGGAGGTCCCTGAGGGTTTAATACATAATTTAAATCGTTTTTGGTTGTCTGCATTTTAATAGCACAATAATTCATTGTGTGCAAAATTGAGTTTAACTTCCATGTTAAACTCTGACAATGTAATTTCCTTGCTTTCTGTGTTCAAATGTGTATGAATGATCCTTATTTCAATTGCACCTACCTATAGGTGTGTTTAAACAACTACATAATTGTAGTTCACCAATAAAGAAACATCAAACAATGTCATAAAACATAAATAAAACAATAAAAATAAATATAATAGTTTTCAGAATAATAGTTTGTAAATTGTGAGGATTGCACGGTAAAAAAAAAATTAGTACATGCAGATGATTCGAACCACCTTCACAGCAGACAGATTACTTCGGAGTCTTGAGCTCGTTCCCACTGAGCTAGCTAGTAACGTGTGAGGTAACCATTCCGTTTAAGATGTAATACTCGCTGGTTCCAGTGAACATTTGCAGAAGTGCAAACGTCAGCTGTCTAGTTACGAATATATTAAAAGGCGATGTGATAACATCTATATTAGTACTAATTTCATCGAGTGTCTAACATCCATGTTAAATACGCGGGTAGAACCTGGTAATGGGGTCGATGTTTTCATGTTGGAGTATATAACTCGAGAATAAGGGGCAGCAGACTCACCCTCAAAGGCTCTATAGCTATTGTTAGAAAGCACGTGTATGGACCATGATTCCTTTCAATTTATTTATTTATTTTTTACTGTTTAAGAGATAACACTTTCCTTATCATTTTCAACTTTTCTCTTTTATATTCGTTATGTTTTGTTAACTATTTTTTAACATGTGTATTAGTATTTTTTGTCTTTTTGGCAGCCTGTAACTGTGACAGGAAGATGTTAAAATAAAAATAAATATACAGTCTGTGCGGGAAGTCCTTTTACTATGCCTTAACCCGGTGCTATGAAGCAAAGAGGGAAGGAAATGTATAATACGAATAGATTATCGACAAGGGCGGTAGACCTGACAACACTGATGGTGATTCTGGATACAATACGCAACAATACTAGCTGCAATACTCGCTCAAAATGGCTGGTAAAGGTTTGGCCGATATGAGACCTTTTATTGTGGAAGAGCGTTTAGTGGATCCAAGAATGGCTAAATGCGGACAAACAATATCCAGAACGATTTCATGGTGCGTTTTGGCAAAGCACCAACGTCACAACCAAAGTTATTGCAGTGACAGAAAGACTTCTGCCACGATAGTGTTTTCCAGTGAGATCGACCACGCGACTCAAACCTCGTGCAAGTCTGGAAGCATCGATTCATAGTTCGCTAGTGAAGTCATTACGCAGAAGTTCTGCAGAGCACGACATCGACGTGCACTAATTGACAATGTGACACCACATAAAGAAAGATTTTAAAATTAAATGCTTTTGTCCAAATAGTGTTACTAAGTTGCCAGATGCTGATCTGCATCGACGTGTGCAAGCATATCAGTTATTGTTCCAACTGGAAACGAAAAAAGAGTGGATCAGGGCTTCAAGGGTGATCAGCGTGTCAGATTTATAAAGGTCGAGCTTTCAGCCATTGTAGACTCTATGGCCATCTTCAGGACGTCGTTTATAAACCAAAGTTGGTGTGCGTTTAAGTTTGATACCTTTCAAGGATGTGACTCAACTTTTGAAGAAAATTCCTCCAACCTAAACTGTTCCTTACGTGGAAAATGTTTCGAAAACTTATTTTCTCGAAAATAGCTCTAACAATTTTTATTAAAATGCATTTTGTTTAAGATTTTTTTAACGCAAATGAAGTGTATATTTTGAATTTTTGGGCTATAGCCTATGTAGTCCTGTTTACTCTGGATTACTTTTTATAACTACTAAACCGTAAACTAAACTGGACGTATATTGCTCTCAATGTCGTCCCATGTCCGACTGCCACTCTTTCCATATGGTGTCTGCATTCCATCCTAGGTCTTCTCATTCTTCTCTTCCCCTTCGCTCTTGCTTCAAATGTTCTTTTAGATAATCTTTCTTTATTCATACTTACTACGTATCCCAGCCGTCTTAGTTGGTTTCTTTCCTTTATTTTCAGTATACATTCCTGTTTTAGATTTTCTCTTATTTTCACATTTCTAACTTGATCCCTCAAAGTATATCCGGTAATATGTATTTACTATCTTCCTGATTCAATTGTTAATTTCTGGATCTATAGTTCCACTTTTAGTTAGAACTACCCCTAAATATTCAATACTTGTCATGTTTCCTGATGTTTCACCTTTCCAGAAAATTTGTATTTCTGTCCCTGTTTCCTCTTTACCAATTATCATTATTTTACTCTTTTGTGCATTAAATTCATACTTTTCTCTTCCTAGTGTACTAGCCCATTCTGTTATTGATGCTTGCAGATTCTCTTGGTTTTTCCGCCATTAAAACTGTATCATCAGCATAAATCAGAGCTTGCAGGTATACTGGTCTCATTTTCCAGCAAGCTACTTTCATTTTATTTGTTCTTCTCTTACAATGTCTGATTATTTGATTCATAAACATATTAAACAACAGAGGGCTCAAACTATCCCCCTGTTTAACTTCACTTCTCATTTCAAAATCTTCCGAAAGTCTTCCTGATACTCTGTCCCTATTACTTTTCTATATAAGCTCTTTATTACTTAAATAAATTTTCTCTTTAATATTTAATTCCTTTACGGCTTTCCATATTTCCTTACGTGGTACCGTATCAAAAGCTCCATTTATATCTAAAACAGTTGCATATATCTTCTTTCCGCTACTCAACCTTAAATCCACCGCTTGTCTTGTAAAAATGTGAGCTTGAGTTTGCCTTTCTTCTCTAAAGGCAGTTTCTTCCTTTTCCATCGTTCCTTCTACTCCCTTTATCAATCTTCTTTCAGTTATTCTTGTGTACACTGTAAGAGGTATTGATGATAGACATATCGCTGTATAGTTCTCAAATTTGAACTTTTCTCCTTTCTTATATATTGATATTATGATATATCTTTGCCAATCCTTCGGTATTTTCTCAAGATTCCGTGCCTCATTCATTATTTTAACCAAATAATCATGTGCTCTGCCCGCTGCGTACTTTACCATTTCTGGTGCTATCTTGTCCCATCCTTCCGCCTTTTTGGGCCTCATTTTCCCCATAGCAATCTCCAAATCCATTCTATCTATAGGTATTTCTTCCGTCAAAATCCGTTCTATATTCTCAGTCCCTACGATCTCTCTTCTTCCTCCTGATTTACTCCTCTGATAACTGATCTATAATAACCAGACCATACCTTCAAAATTTCATTCAACAGTTTTCACTTCTTTATTCTTATCTGCAATGTTTCTACACTTTTTCCCTCTTAAAGCCTTTAATCTTTTGACCGCTTGCCAAAATTCTCTGTTATTCTTTTGGAATTTATCTTCTAATTCTTTCCCCAAATCTTCCCAAGATTTTCCTTTCACTCCTTTTATTGTTCTTTTAGCTATGTTTCTTTTTTCAGCATAATTGAACTGCAGCTGAAAAATCGCTACCAAAATGGAGGACTCCACACTGAGGTCAACTGTACAATATACTTTCAAGGGCAATGTAAAGGAGCTTTCTGGTCATTCTGTACATAGTCGAAGTATGCACAAACAGAAATTGTTTTATTACACACTTCCTTGTAGGTAGAATGAAAAGGGAGAATACACCAGGCTTAAGCGATAGTAAGATATTTTAAGAGGTGGTTGCTATGTGATGGCTTTGAAATTCCATTCCATTTGCACGGACAGAAGAAATTCAAATCAATAGCAAGGAATATCTGGAAAATGGCGATTAACTGCACAAAGGTGTTATTTGACATGTTATTTACTTTAACGAGATCCTTTAATTATTTTTATAATGATTTTTGTCTCTTAGGCCGGTGTCCTACGGTCCAACATTTTTGAGCTTGTATCCAAATGAATTGCACACAAAAGAAACGTCACACTATGGCGCTTTTTTGTCCAAAACAAATGACAGTTCACGTAGCAAGTGTGAAAAATAAACATGGCGGACGCAAATGCTAATTTAGCGATTGGTATCTTGAGTATAGGTTTGGGATATATATCTACGAGCCTCAATAGGAAGAAATGATGTATTAGAAGTAAAATACATTGGTGGATACGGTCATTGTTAGAAAGAAAATAACAGGGCACCGACTGAGGTATATTGGGTCTACTACAAAACGAATTGAGGTTAGAGGACCCGGAAAGCTATCGCAATTTTCTACGAATTGACCAAGATTTATTTCTCAGCCCCTTTATATCGTGCCGAAGGCAAAATTAGACACCAGCACACAAATATAATATGATCTGTTACAGTGCGAAAGAGGCAAGGAACAATTATTGTAATAGATTTAAACTTAATATGGTTGGACGGGATATTTTAACTCATTTCATAACATAAAATTTAAACATACTGTTAACTGAATTTATTATTTATGCAATACAGCTATATAATAACCACCTAAATAATATATGTAAATTATCACGTAAAATAGTTATTAAATCTTCCGGAAAAAAGAATAAACGTCTTATTAAAACGCCCATCATAACAGCTGATCACACCGTGCCATATTGTGACGTTACAAAAGCTGATTGGCTATTTTCATGTTGTTGGATGACAAAATTAGATGGAGCTCAATAGCGTTGGATGCAAGTGGGTTGGATACAAAAAATAGGATAGAAATTGTATGTGACGAAATTGTATGCAACTCTCGATGCACTTTTGTTGTAAACAATGCTTTGAACGAAAAAGTTGGACCGTGGGACATTGGCATAACTGTTTACGCTTTACCGGTCATTCACAATGAAGGGCACTTCCATGATATTCAGGAAAATTGATGTACATTTCGTTCTTCACAAAAATATGTTGAAGAAATAAATATTTCTCATCTCTCACAATAATTACAATTAATTTCCCCCTATTGGAGTCGCTTATTTTAACACTTTCCTGATAATTAACATTTCATAACATTATTTAGATAACTTGGTTGTAACAGACAGAAGGGCAACTATGAAAAATGAAAGTGGTACAACTTGCTGTTGTTGCAATTTGGTGATGCTCACTGATGGGCAATGGGCCGGATGTCTAATGCATGATATGTGTGGTGATTCATATCATGGTGATAACAATGATAATGAAATAAATATTTTGATTTGGAAAAGTTTCGAATAATAATGTTCCAGTAACATTACTTATCTGTTAGTTTTAATTTCCACAATGCCTGTGTGTATTAATTTTAGCCGAACATTTGTGCGAAATTAATGCGAATTTTTAGTATAGTATTCAACACACAATGCCACTAACTTAAACTACTAATGCTAATTTTTACTTTCTCTACTACGTTTAGTAAGGTAGAGGAAGTGCAGTATTCCATCCAAAAATTCAGTGTCGATATTTCACTGGAAATATGTTTTGAGGCCCCCTAAATCCAAAAAAAGAAAGCATTGTTACAAAAAGGTCCGTCTGTCTGTCTGTCTGTCTGTCTGTCTGTCTGTCTGTCTGTGGACAGCATAACTTAAAAACGAAAAGTTGATTAAAAATCAAAGTTGGTATGCGTTTCAAGTATGCGACACCAATCTTTCCAGGCCATCGTAAACTACCCTTTACGTTTTCAACAATATAGATTTTCTTGAAAATGGCTCCAACGGTTTTGATTGAAATACCGTAAGCTTGAGAAATTTTTCATTACAAATGAAATGTATATCTCGAATTTTCTGGATTTAGTCCATTACGTCCTATTTACTCTGGATGACTTTTGCATAACTACTAAACCATAAGATATAGACCAAATCTTACTATACAAAAATGTGGAGCTTGCTAAAACACACAATTTGTCTGCATAATTTTTACTTTCTCTACTGGTAAGTAGGGGAAGTATTGTGTTCCACCCAAAAATTCCATGTCGAGATTTCACCGGAAATATATGTTTTGAGGCCCCCTGAATCCAAAAAAAGCATTTTTAGAAAAAGGTCCGTGTGTGTGTCTGTGTGTCAGTCTGTCAGTCTGTGAACAGCATTACTCAAAAACGAAAACTCGGTTAGAAACCAAAGTTGGTATTTAAGTTTAATGTCTTTCAAGGATGCGACACGAAGATTTTGAAGAAAATAGCCCCACCCTAAACTACCATTTACATTGAAAATTTTTCGAAAATTTTGATTTTCTTGAAAATGGCTCTAACGATTTTCATTAAAATGTCATATGTTTGAGATATTTTGATGACAAATGAAATGTATATCTTGAATTTTCTGGCTATAGCCCCTGTAGTCGTATTTACTTTGGACGACTTTTGCATAACTGGTAAACAGTTAGAGATAGATCAAATCATACATTACAAAAATGTAGATCTTGCTAAAATACACAATTTGTCTGAATAAATTTTCTTGTAGGGTGAACTATTTCGGAGATATTCCTTGTTATATGTGTGAGTTTCGGAAAACTTAGAACTTTCGTGAAAAGGATCATCGTTTTTCAGTTTTTTATATGTTAAGTGGGCAAAGGCAACAGCATCCCAAAGTTTTAAAACATTTGACTATCGCACAAAGCCTACTGTATTCTAATATTCCCCTTGTACCTGCAAGGAAATAAGCAATAAGATAAGTTATACAAATGTTTATCTCAACTAACACGAAGAAGATATAGGAATAAGAGTTTGTAAGAATGGTTAGTACAAGAGTAGAGAAAGTCATGTGAGTGCAACACATCAGATTTTTCAAATAATTATCCTTGCCTTTGCCTGTATCCTAAGCTAAGACAGCAGTTTCTTATTCTAAGTGAACAGATGTCGCCTGACCTACTAACGTTTGCTGGCAGAGATATGCGGCTCCATTTATTGTATCCCCCACAGCAAGGCAACACACTCTAGTGCGCTATAAATTTAACGGGTGTGTTTCTCACGAAGGGGATGCAGTAAAAGCCGAACGGGCTATATTTCTACAGAGCAAATAACAATATTCAACTTTGATGTTGCGTCACTCTTGCCTGGCTTACGCAACTAAAATATTTCCATCTACTATCATAAAAGTACATACACACTCCTTAACATTGGCAGTTGAACCTACCGGAGTTATTAACACAAGCTTAATAATTTTATAAAAATATATGTGACGTCTTGCACTCACACGAGATTCTCTACTCTTGTACTAACCATTCTTACAAACTCTTATTCCTATATCTTCTTCGTGTTAGTTGAGATAAACATTTGTACAAATTATCTTATTGCTTATTTCCTTGTAGGTACAAGGGGAATGTTAGAATACAGTAGGCTTTGTGCGATAGTCAAATGTTTTAAAGCTTTGGGATTCTGTTGCCTTTGCCCACTTAACATATAAAAAAATGAACAACGATGATCCTTTTCACGAAAGTTCTAAGTTTTCCGAAACTCACACACATAACAAGGAATATCTCCGAAATGGTTCACCCTACAAGAAAACTCATTTGGACATAAATTGTGTATTTTAGCAAGATCTACATTTTTTGTACAGTACGATTTGGTCTATCTCTAATGGTTTACCAGTTATGCAAAAGTCATCCAGAGTAAATACGACTACAGGGGCTATAGCCAGAAAATTCAAGATATACATTTCATTTGTCATCAAATATCTCAAATATATGACATTTTAATCAAAATCGTTAAGAGCCATTTTCAAGAAAATCAATATTTTTGAAAAATGTTCCATTTAAGGGGTAGTTGAGGGTGGGACTATCTTCTTGAAAGTCTTTGTGTCGCATCCTTGAAAGACATTAAACTTAAATACCAACTTTGGTTTGTAACCGACTTTTCGTTTTTCAGTTATGCTGTCCACAGACATACACAAACACACACACACAAACACACACGCGGACCTTTTTCTAAAAATGCTTTTCTTGGACTCAGGGGATCCCAAAAGACATATTTCCGGCGAAATCTCGACATCGAAATTTTGGGTGGAATAAATACTTCCTCTACTTAGCAGTAGAGAAAGTAATAAATCTGACATGTTGCACTCACATAAGATTCTCTACTCATGTCTTATTCTTACAAACTGTATTTTCATGTTAGTGTGGATTGACATTGACCGCCTCCGTAGTGCAGTTGGTAGCGCGGTTGCTCTGATGCGGAGGACCGTGGTTCGATCCTCGATACCAGCATGGGGACTTTATCCCCTCTGGGAGGTCTGGCATGGGCTGCACTCAGCCTCGTTAGCCCCAAGTCGAGAATGCTGTATAACTGGTCGGAAGGGCTCGGGCCGCAGACCCACTGTCCAGTGCTGCACCCCACCAATGACGCCTGTTGTGGGCAGAGGTGGGGGACGCAGCGGCTGGGTGGCAAGCCTTGGCCCTTCATTGGCTATTGCGCTAGGGGTTTAGTTATTAGATAGACATTTCTAGAAATAATTGTGTGGCTAATTTTCTTGTGGGTACAAGGGGAGTATGGGAATACAGTAGGCTTTGAGTGATAGTCAAATCTTTTAAATCTGCTGGCTATATGAAGCTTTGAAATTTTGTTGTCTGCACAGCCAAGATATAATAAGGTGAATAACAACCTTCCAATTGAGAAAAGTATAAATACTGTACAACTCACACAAATAACAAGGAAAATCTCCGAAATGTTTGATTCCCCCAAAAATATTAAATAACTTGTGTGTTTGAACCAGATATACATTTTTATTGTAGTAAGACTTGGTCTATCTCTTACAGCTTACCAGTTATGCGAAAGTCGTCAAGGGTAAACAGGACTACAGGGGCTATAGCCAGAAAATTCAAAACATGCATTTCATTTGCCATAAAGATGTCTTAAGAATGTTATTTTAATTAAAATCTTTTGAGCCATTTTTGAGAAAACCAAAATTGTCCATACAAAGGGTAATTCATTGTGGATAAATTTTCCTCCAAATCTTTGTGCCGCATCCTTGAAAGATATTAAGCTTAAACGCCAACTTTGGTTTTAACTAACATGGACCTTTTTCTAAAAATGCTCTTTTTTGCTTGGTTCAGTGGGTGTCAAAAATATATTTCCAGTGAAATTGGGACAGAAAATTTTTGTGTCGAATATCGGTACTTCCACTACTTGCTATACGCAATAATCGGCGGATAGATTGCATTAATTGCAATAAATTATTTCTATTTGTTAAATCAGTGCTTAAGAAGGGAATATTAAATACTTGTCAGAGAATTCAAATGATCATTAGCAACTTTCATTTTGGGGAAACGCAATTGTTTGCAATTCAGTGAGGTTAAGTTTCCAGTGAACTGGTTCAGAAACATCTCTACTAACCCAAGTTTAAGAACTTTCAGAAATGGACTTAGACAAAGTGCTGGAAATCAGAAGTTTAACGTAATCCTTATGATTTAAGTCACAGAGTAACGAAAGCGTTTTTTGTGCAACTAAGAAGTTTAAATTTTGGCGATATACTATGATAGAAGGCAAAATTCAGTTACTTTCTCTGTCACTTTATTTCTCTCTTCTAAAAGTGAAGCACAAAATCGCAGTTCTGTTTTGTCGTTAACATAGTCTACAGTTCTTCGTTATCGTACAACTTAAAGCTATTCTGTTCTCTCGTAGCCTTGACACACACTGTGTAACAGCTGGCTTTGACGATTACACTTACTAAAACTGCTTCCGACGCGGCAATTAAATGTCCCAAAACTGTCTCTGTCAACACGCGCTGACTGTGCACAAAAACGCTACTAACAGCTGTCTCGTTCAACACCCACGACTCCATCAAATAGCAGCTCACCTCTCTCGCAACCTTACTCGCTTTTAGGGACGAAAATGACGTAGCATGGATATTTCTAGAAATTCAAATGCTCTCGAACCTCTCACTAACAAGCTGGCAGTAGAAACTTTGCGAACAGTGTAGAAAATCTTTATTCTGCTGCGCTCATTTTTGTCAGCCACGTATCTATATGCTGTGAGATGTAACTTGACCTTGAGCGTCTGAAATGCTGCACACCTGGCGTTAGAAAATGTATGGAATTTTATGGCGAGTCATAATGAGGATGGGACAGAATTGTATAAAAGGTGTATTTCTAAAACTCGTGTATTTTCCTTAGGTGTTTTACATTCTAAACAATATATTACTGTGCTCTATTATCGGTGGTCCAGTGGCGCATTTGCACCGCACTTGGGTTATACGCGATACTGGCAGACACAAGAGCATGTTCCGCTTAACATTTCAGTGACTGTTGGCGTCTTACTTTTCTCATTGTTAATAAGAAACAGCTATTTTTAACCATAAATTTATTCATCCATGCAAAGAGATGCTAAGGGGCAGAAGCAGTAATTCTACATACTCAAAACAGACGTGAGCTTGCTTCAAACAGTTCATAAATTAGCCCCTATCACTTTATCAAGCAACTTAAGGCAATGTGTCTATGAAATTTAGTGAAAATTGACGAAAATTTTGATTATTGCTTGTTGCACTTTTTGTTATAACTTTGTACTTCAAAGGCACACTTTAGTTTTCTCAATGTCAGCCATTTTTAAAGCTTCAGGAGGGCATTTAAATGTCCTACGGGTGAACAATCTTCGCTAAACTTCGTCACTACCGCTTTGAAATGCTTTTCTCGTGTTTACTTGTAGGGAATTTTGCATTAGAAAGGCTGTAAGTTGGCTGTGCGGAAATGAATTCGATATATCGGGCTGAAATGCCGCGAATCTCACATGTTTTTCTTCCAAACATAAACGTGCCGTCAGTGTTGTGTAATTCTGTAACCTTGCCAGGTTATTTCAGTGTTCCAGTGTTCCATCGTTTACGTAGTTAATGTTTTAAGTTATTCGTTATACTAAAGCCGTAACAAGCAGATGTTTTATGAATTTTGTGTATAAATTAGCGAAAGTGCATAGTGTAGAGATTAGCTAGGAACAATAAATTTCTAAATTTGTGAACAATGCGAAGGTGAAAGGAAAACTTTTTAAAATCTATTTTTCTCAATTCTAATGTTTCAGCATTTTTCACTATTCAATGTGCCCTTTGGACTCTAGTTGATAACTTATTAGCTTGAAATTTTTCAGGAAATCTTCAGACTTGTCATGTGCTGGTTAAAAAGTATTAAATAATTCAGTTGAAATTAAATATTTTTCATAACTCATATTGAAAAAATTTAAAATATCAATAAATTCTATACAAAACATGAGTATACATTTTTCTCTTCAATTAATTAATTCGAAGCAATGGCGATGTTTCCAGTTCTTTACATCTATATGTTGAGCTCCAGTTAAATATTTATAAGAGATACAATAAACTGTAGGGAGCGAAGGGTCATTTCATATTAGTATATCAAAAAGTTATTAATAACAAATAACTTAAAAATGGTTTGTCATAGAACATTGTAATTTTGTGTACAATATATATTTTATGTTCTGAGTGTGTGGAACACCCTACAAAACAATCACAAGAAAACTTTTTTTTTTATTTTCATAGATACATTGCCTTAATATCACATAGTTTACAGCTGTAGCTTCGACAGGAGCACATTTGTTCCCCATGCTGAGAGTTGATTCTGACAGGTCAAGGTTAGCGCCTATGTGCACTTTGTAATAAATGACATTATAATTAGTAGTCGCTTTGATCGGCTGCGCCTGAGTTGAGGCGAGAAGCAGAAAATGTAGGCGTCAGTGAAATAATGTTCTCAGCTTCCATAACGCCTTGAACATATAAATATTTGGATTATTTAATACACAAGTAATATTTCTTACTTAGGAGAAAACACAGGTTTTGTCAATTGGAAAGCTGGACACCAATTTGCAATCCTGTCTACTACCACTGGTACAGATGGTCGTATAGAGTTTTTTCAGATACAATTAGCTCAGTTCTATCTGTTGCGTAAATATTGACATGCTTTGAAAAAACGATTGTGTTGCACTCAGATGACTATCTCTACTCTTGTACTAACCATTCTTACAAACTCTTATTCCTATATCTTCTTCATACTAGTCAAGATAAACATTTACAGAAACTATCCTATTGCTTATTTCCTTGTAGGTGCAAGGGGAATATGGGAATAGAATAGGCTTTAAGCGATAGTCAAATCTTTTAAAGCTTTCAAATTCCGTTCTCTTTGCACGTCTAACATATAAAAATTGAATAACGATGTTGTAGTTGACGAAAGTTCAAGTTTTCCAAAACTAGTACAAGATGTACAATTTTCGTGCTTAAGGATTATCAGTGATTACGATTTACCAGCTATGTAAGTCATCCATAGCAAACACGACTACATGTGCTGTAGCAATAAACTTCAAAATATAAATTTCATTTGTTATAAAAATATCATAATCATATGGCGTTTCAAACAAAATCTTTAGAACCATATTCGAGAAAATAAAATTTTTATAAAATTTTTCCATGTAAAGGGTAGTTTAAGATGGAGGAATCTCCTTGAAGATCTTCCGTGTCGCATCCTTTAAAGACATCACACTTAAATACCAACTTTGGTTTCTAACCGACTTTTCATTTTTGAGGTATAGTACTGATAGACTGACACACACACACACACACACACACACACACACACACACACACACACACACACACAAAGTGCGGGCGCGGTATTTTCATGAAAATGCTTTTTTGGATTCGGGGGCCTCAAAACATATATATCCGGTGAAATCTCGACATCGAACTTTTGGTTGGATTACAGCATTTTCTCTAGTAATAGATACGTACTAGAGAAAGTAATATAATAATCATAAGTAATCTAACCAGAAAAGGTATTATTAAAAAAAATCGCTAGTGACTGCAAGTCGAAGGTTATTTTGTCCAGAAAATAATAAATTTCGCGTTAGATTTGGTGTCAGTTTGTACAAGAAGTGAGAGAGTCATGTGAGTGCAGAGTTTTAGATTTTTGGAACTATTGACGAGATAGTAGAATGTAGAAGTAATGAAAACAAAGAAAAAGATCTGATGTGTTGCACTCACATGACTTTCTCTATCCCTCTACTAACCATTCCTACAAACTCTTATTCGTATATGTTCTTCGTGTTAGCTGAGATAAACGTTTGCAGAAATTCTTAATATTTATTTCCTTGTAGGTGCAAGGGGAATATGGCAATACAGTAGGCTTTGTGCGATAGTTAAATATTTTAAAGCTTTGAGATTCCGTTCTCTTTGCACGCTCAACATATAAAAAAACAACGATGTTCCATTTGACGAAAGTTGTAAGTTTTCCGAAATAACAAGGAATATCTCCGAAGTGGTTCACCCTACAAAAAGTTTACTTAGAAATAAAGTGTGTTTTAGCAAGATCTACATATTTCTTCTGGTTTGCGAGTTATTCAAAAGTCATCCAGAGTAATCCGGACTATAGTCAGAAAATTCAAAATATACATTTCATTTCTTATACAAATATCTTAAACATATGACATTTTAATCAAAATCGTCAGAGCCATTTTTCAGGAAAATAAAAATTTTCGAAAAATTTTCCATGTAAAGGGTAGTTTAGGGTGGGGCTATTTTCTTCAAAATCTTCGTGTCGCATTCTTGAGAGACATTAAACTTAAATACCAACTTTGGTTTTTAACCGACTTTTCATTTTTACTTTCTCTACTGGTAAGTAGAGGAAGTATTGTATTCCGCTCAAAAATTCGATGCCGAGATTTCACTGGAAATACATGTTTTGAGGCCCCTGAATCCAATAAAAGCATTTTTAGAAAAAGGTCCGTGTGTGTCAGTCCGTCAGTTTGTGGACAGCATAACTCAAAAACGAAAAGTCGGTTCAAAACCAAAGTTGGTATTTAAGTTTAATGTCTTTCAAGGATGTGACACGAAGATTTTGAAGAAAATAGCCTCACCATAAACTACAGTTTACATGGAAAATTTTTCGAAAATTTTTATTTTCTTGAAAATGGCTCTAACGATTTTGATTAAAATGCCATATATTTGAGATATTTTTATGACAAATGAAATGTATATCTTGAATATTCTGGCTATTGCCCCTGTAGTCGTATTTACTCTGGATGGATTTTGCATAACTGGTAAACCGTTTGAGATAGACCAAATAATACTATACAAAAAATGTAAATCTTGTTAAAATACACAATTTATGTCTCAATAAATTTTCTTGTAGGTTGAACCATTTCGGAGATATTCCTTATGTGTGTGAGTTTCGGAAAACTTAGAACTGTCGTGAAATGGAACATCGTTGTTAATTCTTTTTATATGTTAAGTCTGCAAAGACAACAGAATCTCAAAGCTTTAAAAGATTTGACTATCGCACAAAGCTTACTGTATTCTAATATTCCCCTTGCACCTACAAGGAAAAAAGCAATAAGATAATTTGTACAAATGTTTATCTCAACTAGCACGAAGAAGTTATAGGAATAACAGTTTGTAAGAATGGTTAGTACAAGATTAGAGACAGTCATGTGAGTGCAACATGTCAGATTTTTCATAAAATGTTACTTATTGAATCTCCAAAACTTAAAAGTCTATTTGGCCAGAAAAGCATGTTAGGATAACTTACATAGCAATGAATACAACAAATTTTCAAAATGAAATATTACATATGGTTACAAATTTGTGTAAGAAATTTGGCAAAGTATTTGAAATCGCGTTCATTCTTGAATATTGTTTTAAGTGTGGATGTATCAATCCGTTGTTCAAAAAGTAATCCCAGAAGAATTCTTCTTCTTTCAAATGTTGGACGATCAAATAAAACATATTTAAGATATTTCTGGATATTTACAAAAGTAACCATTGTCTGAGTTAATGTGAATTCCAATGAAATGACTCCCAGATTTTCCATGGCCTGTGATGAAATGAGTTAAGATTAAATTAAGAGGAAAATGGTTTACATTTAGCCTTTAAAGTACTATAGGAAAGATTTATTTAGTTAAGGCACCATTATCACTTATTGTCGAATGGTCATTTAAGAACCAAAAATGTAGTTTCAACATTTGATTTTAACATAGGTAACGGGACGCTTTCTATTTGAATAATCTAATAGTAGAAAATGCTGTTGATTTAACCAATTAGTCCACATGTGCATTTCCAAACATTTTCTGGTTCGTCGTAATGAAAATAAACATAAATGCTTTATTTTGTTTGTAATGCTATTTCTAATTTGGACAGAGTTTGAATTCAAATTGAATTTATCAGTGATGTGTGAGTCACTAAATATTCTTGAACTGTATTTGTGTTCAATACATCAATATACAGCCTCCTTTATAGCATACAATTCACCTTAGAATAGGAAACAGGTGTGGGATAATTAGTAAAGCTTGAAGAAACCCTCACTATCTTCATAATAAACAACATAAGCACATACAACTTCATTTTCTTCTTCTATAAATAGTGATCTATCTGTAAAATTGTGCATGGATGACTATTTCCGCAGTCGGTATTGGTGTCATATTGTTTGTCAGTTTCCAGCGGTCAAAAACACCGGCCGCGGCGCACAGCAAAGGACGGTTGCTACCAGACTGCACCATCCCATTGGCTGTGTGTGTATCAAAGACGCTGAAAGTCATGCTACCTCTCCAAGAAAATACTGACAAAAATCAGAATGGCACAATCAAAATGACTTTTAGCCCTTTCATGCCTGAATTATTTTGCTACTTATGCCGTTCTTCCTCTAATTCGAAACCGGTTTGGATTAGACGATCTGGGACACCTTTAGCCTGCTGGCGTGAATAGCCATGATCGCTAAGGCAACACGTAGTGCACTGACCATGCACTCAAAGCCTGAAGTCGTGAGTTCGAGTCTCGGCAACTGCAGTCAAATGTGCCTGTGGTAAAGGACGGGGAGGGCCCACGTAAAATCATCGGTGTGATGGCACGCATGGATGATGACGGGGTATCATTTGACTGCGGTTTTTATTTTTTACAATTCAAAACGTCTCAAATAAGTATTTTTAATTGGTGACAGACAGTATAACAAGAATATAGCAGAAAAAAAAGTTAAAACTAGTTCAAATAGGAAAAAAAGCCTATGTATTTTATCATACACATCAGGCATGAAAGGGTTAGATTATTCGAGTATCCGGCAGCCGGCGTATTTGTAGAAGTTCGAGGAAGGCCCGTGTTACGTCATTCTCGCTGTATAAGAAGTGGAGTAACGAGCAGAGTGAGTGAGATAGACAGGTATCAGTCAGTTCTTAGTTCGTGTTTGTACGTGCCTGTGCGTGTGTGCGTGCTGTGCGCGTGCGCGTGTGTATATGTGTGTGCGTGTGTGCGCGTCGTTGTGACATGAAGCAAGATAGTGAAATAGTTACAAGGTGTCGCCAGAGTTTGTATCTGAAAGACAAAGTGCAGAAAGGCAAAAAGAAGTGAATCAAGGTTAATGATAGTTGTGGGGTGAACATCATGAAGAACTGTAGACTTTGTTAACGTAAGTAGAAGAGAACTCTGTATTTGTGCATTCAGTTAGAGGAAAACAAGTATGACAAAAATGAAATTGTACGGGATTTGGTGCTTTTTGTCACACTGGTGTCAGTAGTGGGATTCGTGGAATCACAAACTGTTACAACGCAGTTAAGCGTAGGAAAACGAGATACCCGTGCTTGCATGTTTATTAAATCCTAAATTCCGGCACAGTGGGATCAGAGTTTGAAAATAAACATACACAATAAGTTTAATATGAATAAATTGAGAGCGTTCCCTTGTTGGGAACATTAATCTGAGTGCTGATAAGTAAGAAAAAATAAAGGTAATTGATATGTCCCTTTGGAGCATGAATGCGGAAAAGAGGCTCAAATACAAGAACTGGCATCTCAGATTAATCTTTCTGAATCATTTTGGTTTATAAAGCTATTCTTTCTCTGCCCTGATCCATGAAGTAAATAGGATTTGGGAACGTTTTTTCTAAGCTCGTAATTCGCTTCTTTTTTCCTTGGGGAGGATAACGTTCAGATCACCACTTTTCTTTTCTTTTTTATTAAATGGCGCTAGCCACTGCCCCTGTGGTGTAGTAATGCTTTATATTCTGGGACTAGCTTGCACCTCGGTAAGATATTTTCCTCCAGAGATCTGACCACTGTGGTTTTGGGAGGAAATTAACTACTGCAGCCCGGGCTACCCGATTTATATTGCGATAGAGGTGGATGCCTTTTTGGGTTATATCGTTCCTTCTGAATTTTTACTTTTACTACTGGTAAGTAGGGGAAGTATTGTATTCCACCCAAAAATTCGATTTCAGAGATTTCACCAGAAATACATGTTTTGAGGTCCCCTGAATCCAAAAAAAAGCATTTTTAGAAAAAGGTCCTAGTGTGTGTCTGTGTGTGTGTCAGTCTGTGGAGAGCATAGCTCAAAAACGAAAAGTCGGTTAAAAACCAAAGTTCGGATTTAAGTTTAATGTCTTTCACGGATGCGACATGAAGATTTTGAAGAAAATAGCCCCACCCTAAACTACCTTTTACATGGAAAATTTTTCGAAAATTTTGATTTTCTTTAAAATGGCTCTAACGATTTTGATTAAAATTTCATATGTTTGAGATATTTTGATGACAAATGAAATATATATCTTGAATTTTCTGACTATAGCCCCTGTAGTCGTATTTACTCAGGACGACTTTTGCATAACTGGTAAACTGTTAGAGATAGACCAAATTATACTCTACAAAAAATATAGATCTTGCTAAAATACACAATTTATGTCTCAATAAATGTTCTTGTAGGGTGAACCATTTCGGAGATATTCCTTGTTATGTGAGTTTCGGAAAACTTAGAACTTCAGCGAAATGCAACAACGTTGTTCAGTTTTTTATATGTTGAGCGTGCAAAGAGAACGGAATCTTAAAGGTCAAAGATTTCACTGTCGCACAAAGCCTTCTGTATTCTAATATCTCCCTTGTACCTACAAGGACATAAACAATAAAATAATTTGTACGAATGTTTATCTTAACTAACATGGAGATATAGGAATAAGAGTTTGTAAGAATGGTTAGTACAAGAGTAGAGAAAGTCATGTGAGTGCAACACATCAGATTTTTTATCTATGCATTTACCTAGAGAAATGAAGTGATGCTTAGGAAGCATATGAGTTGAAATTATTTCCTGCAGTACCAGTACAAAGGGAAAAAATAGGATTTATAAATCATATACTTTATCACCTACACTTTGTAGTGTTTATTTTGACTATCTAGTGAGGAAATGGGTGCAACTAGTGAACGTAGGTTTTAAAATTTCAAACAACTTTTTGAATATGTTATTGTTTTCTGAAGAGTTGGCGACTTAGTGAATTTTGTGAACAATATAATATAAACGTTTATTTTATAAAAACAAAGGTAACGGCATTGATTGGGAAAGAACCCATTGGAACAAGGATGGTTGTAAATAACCGTTGTGTAGAACAGGTGAGTCATATTAATTACTTGGGGATTGATGTTATTTACGACAAGGAAAATGACGTGGATAATGAAGTATCCAAATTTCAAAGAATGTGTGGAATAATAAGACATTTAGAAATAAAATACGTAAAGAAACAAGACTGAAGTTTTCCAAACTATGCCTGCACCTATTCAAGCATTTAGGAGTGAGACTTGGACATCAGGTAAGAAGCAACAGGCTTTAGAGATGAAATTGTTAAGAAGTGTGAAGGGATGTTCGAAGACAGACCTGAAGGTATAAGAGAAAATAAAGCTACGTAGGCTTTTCATGGCCGGCGTCTAAATTGTAGAATGAAGTATCTTCCGGGCTGTTATCCCGTGGCCTGCTGGAGATCTGTCTTCCAGACGTTTCGTTTACAACTGCGGTAAACATCCTCAGTGGCGTTGTCGAAGTCTCCTCGTGGAAGTTATCACTGCGTCTGATGCGTCGACAGCGCACGTTGCGCATGCTATAAATGGAGCGCCACAGACAGTCGACGCATCAGTCGCAGTGATACCTTCTACGAGGAGACTTCGACAACGCCACTGAGGATGTTTACCGCAGTTGTAAACGAAACGTCTGGAAGACAGATCTCCAGCAGACCACGGCATAACAGCCCGGAAGATACTTCATTCTACAATCTATAAGAGAAAAGTTCGGAATTTTCGATATAAGTGCCAGGCTAACAGATTTCAAACAAAAGTAGAAGGAACATGTTGAATGAATGCCAGAGATCAAAGTTCTTAAACAGATAGTGATATATCATCTTAAAGGTAGGAGATGGGTAGGCAGACCCAGGGGACGATGGCTGGAGGATTTCGAGGGCGGAACAGGCACTTGATTGCCTATGTTAAGAAGTGAAGATGATCTATAAAACATGCCTTTCTCTAGTCACACCTGTAGGTATTATTCCCACAGAGGTTTACGTCGCGCAAATTGGGTTTGATGAGCAACTTTAACTTGTTTTTTTTAGCTTATGGAGAGCTCTAAATTTCATTTGTAGTGCTTTACCTCTCAATATTTTAAATGTTGAATATTTTAAAATGATGTTTTAGATTTTACACCATGAACCGTATTAGTTTTTAGACGTTTCAGGTTTTATAGTTAGTGCTCTCCTCATTTACCCATTGGTGTTTTTACCCCTCTTATGCTTTTGGTTGTCTCTGTTAGCTTTCATCTTTTAGCCATTTAACTTTGTGATAGTTTTAGATTTTAACTTCTGACTTCAGGTTCAAATTACGTAGGTGTCCTTAAAATCACTCACTCACCCCCACCCACCCATTCACCATACAAGTCGCCCTTGGGCTATTTATCTCTGGTGTGAGATTCCCTTGTGGTTAACCGGGAAAAGTACAAATCAGCTGGGGAATTTAATATCGTACTGGGAAGTTGGCCATGGTAGCTCAAAGGTTAGAGCAGCCGCTCGATGCGGAAGATCCGTGGTTCAAATCCCGGCTATGGCATTGAATTTTTCATTTTCTGATCCAACCTCTTAAACATTGCCCGCACACGGCTTGTGTGTTTAAAAACACCAGCAATAAGCTGTTGTTTTTAAATAAATAATAATAAATAATAATTACCTTGTAATAATTAGTTAATTAAACTCAGTTATTTAAATGTTTTGTTTTATACTTAGACAAAAAGGGGGAGGGGGCAATCCTCTCTCAGAATTGGTCCTGACGATTCCCCCGGTATTAGGATCCTCGTTCTTTGTCCTTCTGACAATTGAACCACCCCTACAGTACACAATAATTGTCTATTTTAGTAACAACTTATTCCTAAACATCGGATCATTGTTTTGAAATGGTATGTGATCATTTTCCTTAATTTAATTTTAAGAGGTCATAAAAGGTAGGAACAGATCCGTATTGAACGTTTCAAATTTAGAAAAAGGCAGATAATGGTTTGAAGCTGGGCCTTACAGTTTAGAATTCATATTGTTGTATTATTAAAAAGCGTAAGCTTTTTTTAATACAGCTTTTGCTCAAATTTCAGATATATTTTAGTATTACGCCCGAAAGTGCATATTCTATACACCAGCTTTTATGTAATACAAATATTACTTTTTCTTGCACCTGACTAAATTTTCCTGAAAAGTGACAAGCGTGAATATTTGTAGTTGCAAAACAATACCTCCGAAAATATGCTGCATTTGCAATCAAATAACGAATCGCGTAATCCAATGACACATATCAACCCAAATTCACGCAGGGTAACAGCAGATCGGATTATTGCCCTGCGGCTCTAAAATTACACAGCACAATAAATGGCTACAGATTTCCAAACACCAGAATTAATGCAGTTAGAATTTCATATACTCGACACCTGATAAAATCGCTGTTACAGGGGATTATCAAAGTGGCCATGTCCAGGTATTCAACATTTTAAAACATGATTCCAAAAATACAGTATTAGTTAGGAGCTTACAGTAAGATTGAATGTCAGTATGGTATACAGGCTGTTAAACAGTATAAGTCTAGGAACATCTACTGGTAATTTAGGACAATGTAATCATAATGGCTCACATTTTGGTCTAAAGGAAGCAAAGTATTTAGAAGTTTCATTTGATACATTTGATACTAAACTTACATGGAGCAAACAAATAGAAAATGTAATACAAAGAGCAGAGAGGCGCCTTTCACTGTTAAAACGTCTAACAGGAATGAAGTGGGGATGTTCCAGAGCAACTCTTAACACAACATACAATGTATATATAAAGCCATTATTTACTTACTGCAGCGAAGTTTTTGTAACAGCAAACACAAAAAAGATTAAAATCTTTCAAAACCAAAGTCTGAGATTAATTACAGGTGCTATCAAAACCACACCAATAGCAGCTATGGAAATACTAACCAACTAATGTCCCATTGAATATGAAATAGAAAAAGTGGCTCTTATTCAACACGAAAAGTTGATCAGACTCCCATTCAATACATGGCACAAGAGAAATTTTACACATACACTAAAGACTCAGGAGAGCTTTCTTTCCAAAATTCAAGACATCAAGAAGAATGTATACCTTCCTAATTCAAAGGAAAACTTCATATCTAAAGTCAATCCGACACAAACATTAGACATCACATATTATTTACACCTGACAGAAGAAAAGTGATACTCCAACTAGTGTTCTAAAATTATTGGCATTAAAGACAATCCATACTAGATTTCCAGAACACGAATGGCTCCATATTTATACTGATGGATCATTAATATCAAACCAAGATGGAGCAGGTGCTGGAGTCACATGTCACCTCTTTTCCCACTACAAATCTTTAAGTTATGGAACTACAAACTTTGATGGAGAAATTGAAGCAATTCGAATGGCCCTACAAAATCTTTTATACAGAATTTCACATTTTCAGCAAGCAGTTATTCTCTCAGATTCCAGGGCAGCAATTATAGCAATTACTTCCAAGTTGTCACCAAAAAAATCAAATAATTATAGAATGTTGGAAAATCCTTACCCATCTAACAGCACTTAAAAAACACCTAGTCTTCCAATGGATACCAACTCAATGAGAAAGCTGATTTTCTTGCAAAAAAGGGTACCGGCAATGTGCAGAAATCAATAGCTAATTATGCAGCTAAAAGATTAGTTAACTCTGAATTTAAAAAAAAAAAAAAAAAAAAAAAAAAAAAAAAAAAAAATTGAAAAATATTACTATGAAAAACCAAAGAATAAAAGATGGGAACTACCAAACATTCCTGAGTATACTCGAAAAACAGCAGTTGCAAGCTTCAGGTTGATTACAGGACATGATTGTCTGGCAAAACATTTAAACAGAATTGGGATATATTCTTCACCACTCTGTCCTCTATGTGATCTGCAAGAGGAAATGGATCGAGACCACCTTCAAATATGCCCGGCCACTTCTAGTGCCCCATCCATCAGTGAAAAATATTGGAGAGCAAGAGGATTAATGACTCCATTGTCAGAAATCCAGCATTAGTTAACAACAACAGCAGCAAAATTTTGGTCTGCCTAAGTCTACCATTCAAGATTTCGCGCGCCAGGACAGGTAAGGTCTCCAAAAATTTTGGAGACATCAGACACAGACACACACACACGCACGTAGGCACACACACACCAGTGTGACGTTGGCTATGTCATGTCAGTCGTCAGCTCTTATTGGTGCCTCTTGTACTGCATTGCGGAGAGACATTCTCCTGGCAAAGTCTTCTGATCAAAGAAGTTCCTTAGAATAATATTTGGTCCCCTCAATGAGAAGCGTGTTTGGCGAATAACATATAATACAGAAGTTTACAACCTGTATAAAGAGCATATATAATTAAGGTCATTAAAGCTAGCAGATTACGTTGGCCAGGACATTTCTTTAGACGAGAGTACAGTAAACTTCACCAAAAAGATGACATTTAATAACACGCTATTTGCTACGAGGAGGTTAGGAAGACCGGTCGGCAAAACGGTGAATGGATGATGTGGATAATAACCTCAACAATATCAATGTGAGCGAATGGAAAAAATAAAACCTGGGAGAGTAACAAATGGAGGTCTTTGGGGTGGTCTTGGCTTAAATAAGACTGTTGTACTTGAGGAGGAGAAAAAAAAAGGACATGGACTTGAAAAAATTCCTATAAGTGTAGTGAAATAGACGAAGTTCTTTATTCTGGCTGAAGATAAACTGTTAGCTGGTTTCAAGAAGAAACGTACTGGGAAAAGGTTATGTTCACATGTGGAAAAGTGTCCTCGTAATATTAAAATGTCAATGGAGTATTCATAAATTCCTTAAACATAGATAACATTGTTCGCTCTGTCCAGTATTTATATTCTTTAGTGTGCATGCTAATAACGGAAAAACTTGGGCTGAGGACAAAAAAGCACATACACCTTAATCGACACAAACATTACACCGATATTTGCTTCATTTGCAGACTCGCAATATTATTTAATAAGAGTAGTCTGTCTTCAGGTTAGTTAGCACCTTCGAACAGACGTATCACAGAAAACGCAAGGCACAGTGTGTGTGTGTGTGTGTGTGTGTGTGTGTGTGTGTGTGTGTGTGTGCGACTGTCTGTCTTCGTGTCAGTCTGTGGACAGCATAACTCAAAAACGAAATGTCGGTTAAAAACCAAAGTTGGTATTTAAGTTCAATGTCTTTCAAGGTTGCGAGATGAGTTTGAAGAACATTAATTCACCCTAAACTACCCTTTACAAGAAAAATCTATAAAAAGTTTTGATTTTCTCGAAAATAGCTCTAACGATTTTGATTAAAATGACATACACTTAAGGGACACTGGGTGTGAAATTTGAAAGTTCCACATTTCGTGATAGATCTTCCTAAAAAGCTCACTGTGTTTGTATTTATATGAGAGTAGGTAGTACACCATTAAAATTGGATAATTCGTTTATGATATATAAATTTATTTATAAATTATTAATTATTTAATAAGCACATTTTCAAAATGTGACTCGCGTCTATCGACTTTTCAAAATTGGTTTATATTGGCAGAACTGGTATTCTAAAACATGGGTAACAGTTGTATGAAGAGAGATTTCAAATGCGATTGCTGGTTATGCTCTACACATTTTTTTTAATAACAAAGAAAATTTAATCTTAGTTGTCGATGTTTGCGTACAAAATATATCTTTTTGGAATTCATGATAACATCAATATGGAATTATAGTTTTGTTTAGCTGCTATTTATGAATACTTTTGAAAATTTTCATTGAATCTGAAGAAAACTTAGGCGCGACCTTCTTTTGGAATGTGCAGAAATGCAGTTTTGAGAAAACCAGGCTGTGTACGTGTACGTTAAGGAAAGAACACTATTTGAAATGAGTGGGGGATATGAAAAATGTTAGCTGATGCAGATGCACGGGAGTTTCAGGAACATTTCAGGGTAAAAAAACAATTTTAGACTTTTTGACAATTTTGGCCAACATTTCACTCCTAGTGTCCTTGCCTATGTAGTCCTGTTTACTCTGGATGATTTCTGAATAACCCGTAAGCATTAATTCACCTAAACTACCCTTAACAAAAAAAAAAAAAAAAAAAAACTTCAAACAGTTTTGATTTTCTCGAAAATGGCTCTAACGATTTTGATTAAAATGACTACTACAAATATTTGTATGACAAATGAAATGTATATTTTGAGTTTTCTGGTTATAGCCTATGTAATCCTGTTTACTCTGGATGACTTTTGAATAGCTGGTAAACCGTAAGAGAGAGACACAATCTTACGTTACAAGCAATGCAGATTCCGCTAAAGCACAATTTATGTCCAAATATTTTTTTTTTTTTTTTTTTTTTTTTGGGGGGGGGGTAGACTGAACCATTTCGGAGCTATTCCTTTTATTTGTATCAATTTTTTAAGACTAAGTTTCGTCAAATGCAACATCGATGTTCATATTTTTATATGTTAACCGTGCAAAGAGAACGGAATCTCAAAGCTTAAAAGATTTGACTATCGTACAAAGCCTACTGTATTCCAATATTCCCCTTGCACCTCTTTTCTAGAAACTCTTAGCCCAAAACAGTCGAACATAGAGCACAATTGGATCATAAATGAGTTTTTTGAAACGAATTGTGAAGCATTTGAGGATTGAACTAAAAGTTTTCTGAATCTTAACACTAGAAATTGTAACTAATAATTATATATTCTAACATCTAACGGTTAAAAATAAGCAACAGGTAGTGGCAGTTGCCAACCACCTCCGTAGTGCAGTGGTACGTGCCTGCTTCTGGGTTTGATCCCCGGTACCACCGTGGGCATTTTTCCCCGCTGGGAGATCTGACATGGGGTACACTCAGCCTCGTTACATCTCTGAGGAGTCAAATGAGGAGCTACTTGATAAAGAAGTAGCAAGCCCAGCTCTTTCAGGTCTGCACTCCACTCATGATGCCTCTAGTGGACAGAGGTGGGTACGCAGTGGCCGGGCGGTTAAGTCTTGGCCCACGAAGACCTGCTTTAGGGATTAACGGAATTACCATGAGAAGCCTCTCTGGATCGTTACCAAGTATGGATACCCTGTTCACGGTCTACCTGTAATTAATAACAGTAAAAATCCTGTAACACCTGAATGTAAAGGTGACGATGGAGCAGTTGGTGGAATGAGTGGCGGGGGAAACCGGAGAACTCGGAGAACACCAGTGCAGACGCCGCTTCGTCCACCACGAATACCGCATGTGTCTCACAAGGATCGCCTTGGTGGTAGGCGAACGGTCTAGCCCACATAAAATACACGAATTTTAGAAACACATGCTCTTTCATCTACACAAGTCCCACGTATTTCATCACTACCCCACCAAAGTTTCTGCATCCTACGTTTTAAAATCTTAATTTCATGTTGGCATCTGAAACACATTTTTTACTCTGTGACTTGCAAAATGCTCAGTTATATTCCTTTTCTGATTTTCAGAACTGACACACGTGATTTCCTAAGCGACTGAGTTCCAGCGAGCATTGGCTGTTAGGTACACTAAGTTACAATTTGCCTTTTCCTCAATACGTAACTCTATCTCTCCTGCAGACTACTTCTTCCCTGACAAAATTGGAATTTATTTATTGCAATTATTTCCCCATATATCGATATCATTTCTTTAAGGTACATACCCATTCATGTTGGGATAAAAATCCATGTTTTAGTCTGAGTATTTTAAAAACCTTTACTAATGATTGACACAAGAAACTAGAAATATATACTCACCAACACTTAAATCATTTTCGGTAAGATAAGAAAATTCAAAGCTGAACATCTCATATATTCTTCCAACTTCTGTAGGATCTATAAAATGTTAATATTTTAGGCTTTCATAAACCAAGTCTTTTCCCTGAACACGTACAGGAATTTGAACCTCAATTGTGTATCAAGTAAACTGACTGTTTAAAACTTTATGAATAATGGATTCCAAAGTTCCTCTTTTGACCAACTTATTTGTTAAATGGCTACAGAGATTCTGTGATTCATGTTCAGATCATGGTTTTTATTTCACATTATTTCCTACTAATAATCCTCAAAATTATTGTTGAATGAGTTCTGTAGCTTAAGCTTAAGAGTACTTCCTTGGGATTTAAAGAGGTAAAAACGTTGAAGATTTTAATTTTGAAAAATGCTGAAAAGAAATTTTCACAATGCTATGTACCCAGACTAACCTGATTACAAATTGTTAAATTAAACACATTTCTGATACAAATTAGCATGCAAATTATACAACTTTGAAAATAAAAGTCAGAGCTATTATCAAAAATCAAACAGTTGATTTCTTTTAAAAAAGTCTGTTGCACTCACATTACTTTCTTAACTCTTGTACTATTCTTACAAATTCTTACTCCTCTATCTTCGTGTTAGATGAGATAAACATTTGCAAACATTATCTTACTCCTGGTTTTCTTATAGGTGCAAGGGAAATATGGGAATACAGTAGACTTTGACGATAGGAAAATCTCTTGAAGCTCTGAAATTTCATTCTCTTTGTACCACTAGGAGATAAAAAAGTAAATACGACCTTCCATTTGAGAAAAGCTTAAGTGCTGCAAACCTAACACCAATAACAAGCAATATCTTCGAAATGGTTCACTCCATTAAAATGCATTTGGACATAGATTGTCTGTTTTAGTGAGGTCCACAGTTTTTGTATAGTAAGATTTGTTCTATTTCTTACGATTTGCCATTTATATAGAAGTACTCAAGATTAAACAGGAGTGCATAGGCTATAGCCAGAAAAATTAATATATATAGTTAATTTGCCATAGAAATATCTAAAAATTAAAAACTAAAAAATTAAAATTTTCATAACATTGTGCATGAAAAGGATAGTTTATACTGGGGGAATGTTCTTCCAAATCCTTGTAGCCATTCTTGAAAGACATTAAACTTGAATACCAACTTTGGTTACTAACCGGCTTTTCGTTTTTGAGTTATGCTGTTGAGACAAACGGGGACTTCTTTAACCTGTTTTTTTATTTATTGAGGGGGCCACAAAACATATATTTCCCATGTAATCTGGACATTGAATTTATGTGTCAAATACAATACCTCCCCTACTCTACGCAGTAGACTCTGCAGCTGCCTGCCAGACTTGCAGAGGTACTAGCGGACGACAAAACAGCCATTGATAGAGTTTTTAATTTTTTAGCGGAGTGCAATATCAATTTGAGGATTTAAAATTTTAGTTATATGGTTATGCTTTTGGACATATTTATCATGTTTTATATGTGGCTACTGCCACTGTTCTTTTTACCTTTTGTGTATATTTTTCTCGTTGCTAGTATTTTTATTTTTATTTTTTTGAGTAAAATTTATATCTGGCTGTTACCATGAATCTTTTAAGGGCGCTGATGACCTCGAAGTTGAGCGCCCTTAAACCAAACCAAAGCACAATCTACGCAGTAGAGCAAGTAAAAATCTGCAACGTGAAGATGTACCTTAAATTTTTATTGAATTTATTTCCAAATTCTTATTCCAGGATTAGCTTGGTTGGTGTTTCATTCCTTTCCAAATTATTAGGAAGATGAGATTCAAAGTTTTGTAAGGGCTGTCCCTTTGAATCAAGAAATACGCTGCTATTTTTATCGGGGGTCAGTCTGTAAACTCAATCCTCAACGAGTCCCTTGCGATTTCTTCCATCCAGCCCCCGGATACGGAACCATTTCTTCGCTTCAGGAACGACCGACTGACTGACAAGAACGGAAAGGAACGAGAAGGATCTAGTTAGGAAGTCTGGCAACCCGATTATAAAGTAAATGTTCAAGTTTGGGAACTGAAGCTTGCAACGCTAAGACGCTCGTTTCAGCGTGGATAATCCACCATAAATACTTATCCTGGTAGCGCTTCTGTAAACTTCGCTGTTTTTCTTTCGCTGCTTTCCGGTAGATTCATGTATTTCAAGAAAACAGATATAACTGCAACAGCTGCTCTTGCTGCGTTACACAATACTTCAGTGCTTCATCCTCTCTGTAACTCCAAAGTAAGCTCTTAAGCAGTTCAGAGTATCTTTTGTGCCTACTTCGTGTCTGAAGCTTCGTATGTGTGCGTCGTTATGTGTGGCTGTTTGCTTTTTCTACCACCTACTCAACAGGAAGTATTGCACACCCAACACATACGACGTGGAGGTTTGACCGGAAGTTTGTTTTGAGGTCCCCTGAATCGAAAAAGTGCATGATCGGAAAGATCTTTTTTTTTTCTGTGCTTGTGAACAGAATAACTCAAAAAGTTTGGCGTTTTTTACTTTCTCTACTAGCAAGGAGAGGAAGTACTGTATTCCACCCAAAAATTACATGTCGACATTTCACCGGAAACATGTTTTGAGGCCCCCTGAATCCAAAAAAAGCATTTTGAGAAAAAGGTTCGTATGTGTCTGTCCGTGTGTCAGTCAGGGTTTAACCGCAGCTATGAATATTTGGAATGGTATTTAAGGGTGCTGTTTTAATAATTTTAGGTTGCTACGGTTTAGAGGGATACTATATTGCCCCTTGTCAGATTACTAAGAGGCTGCAGTAATGCCTGCATTAGCTGCTGATGGAGTTGCTCCTTGGTTATTGGGTAGCCGGCAAACCATGCGGGGAACCCTGTACGACATAAAGCGGCGTATTCTGGGGTCATAGTCCCCAACAGACCTAACCAGGGCCCTTGGGTGGGTTGGTAAATTGTAGAATTTTGCTGCCCTGCACCTAATTTCATCCTCCACGTATGGAAGAGATGATGCTTCGTGAAATAGTTTCACGGGGAAAGGTACGGGAACAGAAAAGATGGACCGGAGTCCTCTATTCAGCGCCCTTTGGATCCAACTGCCTGCCGCTATGCCCCACACATCACAGGCGCAAAGCATAAGCGGGGTTACAAGAGCCCGGAATAGGTGTAACATCAGGCGGACTGGCATCTGGTACTTCAGCATGGGGTAGAGTGAGGCAATAGGGGGACTGTGTCCTTGCAGAGAGGTCTCTGATGTGCCCGCGCAAACTTAGACCCCTATCCAGTTTAACTCCCAAGTAGGTGATGGAGTTTCTGCACTCAATCCTTTGTGCTCGAAATTCAAAGGTGGGGCAGTCTGCGAGAGTGTGGCGTGGCGTGGCTTTTGTCCACATTAACGGACATTCACCAACGCCAGCACCACTCTTGGGCCAGGCGGAGGTGTCGCTGCATGGGGCTGAAGGCTCTGAGAATGTGTTTTTTGCTGCAGAATAGCAACACGTCACCAGCATATTGAGCTATGCCGACCTGTGACTGTGAAAAGTCTGCCATACAGACGCTGAATAGCGTAGGGGACAGCACAGAGTCTTCGGGGACTCCGCCTCTTATTGTTCTTACTATAAATGTTCTCCCAGCGACTGTGACTTTATTGTGCGGTGTCTGAGGAAACTGTGTAGGATGTTGATTATTTGTGTAGGCAGTCCCAGTTGGAAGAGTTTGAATAGGGACCTCCAGTGCCAGGCCGTTGAGAAGGTCTTTTCAACGTCCAGAGATACCTCAGCAGTGAAGGCGCGTTCCTAGAAACTCAGGGCAGCAGTCTCCACCATCCGCAGCAACTGCTGAGACCTAGAATGCCCAGGACGAAACCCGAACTGGTGTTCAGGGATGGCCTGTAGGTCTCCCAACAGTGGGGACAAGCGGTCCTCTCGAGTACTTTCGAGAGGGTAGATGGGAGGCTTATGAATCGGTAGTTGGAAGGTGTACCGGGCCTTTCCAGGGCTTCAAGATGTAGATCATGCGAGCTTCTCTCCGCTCTCCTGGAAATTTACCCAGGACCAGACACATGTTGAACACCTAATCAGAAAGAGCACGGCGTTGAAGGGAAGGTGGCGAAGTACGAGGGGGGTCAGCCCATCAGGTCCCGCCCCTCTTTAGGTTTGAGGTGTTAGAGTGCGGCATGGAGTTCACTGGGGCGTATTATCGGGAGTCGTTCCGTATCCTCCGGGGGGGGGGGGGGCGTCGAAAGTGTCGTATAACATCCCGGCGGATACGTTACGAGGATCCGTAGTCCTGGGGGTCGCCTCTTGGACACATGGTACGTTCCAGGTAGTAGGTAAACACATTTTCTTTGTTCATAGACCAGGCCTCTGGTACTCTGGAGTGGGGAGGCTTATTGGCCGTTTATTGGACGGTTGCGAAGACTTTTAGCGATTTTTTACACGTCCCTACATTCAGTGCCCAGGCTGGCCATCATGTCCTACCACGCTAGCACCTGGTACTCGCGCAGGTGGACTGGGACCTGTCAGCGCAAGCGCCGTAGCAGGACTGTGTTGTGGGGGTGCGGTGCCGCTGGTAGAGCCCACGTGCTGCCCAGGAGTGGCGAATGAGGAGAGTTATATCTAGTGTAAGGACATCTGGGAGTAGATATGTTGGAGCTTGGACTGTTAGGTTATGGGCAGTTCGTGGCACAATGGATGTGAAGGAAGAGACTGTCGCCTCTAGGGTTGGGATGCCAGTGATTCTGGGGTTGGGTAGGATGGAGGTACGGAGGCAATTACAAACGCCTCCCGGTCCGTTTTTTGAGTTTGAATTGAGTGTTGATTACTGTCAACACTGGATTGTGGTCTGATAGAAGTAAGTTGATTAGTGTGAGGGTGATATGACATGGGAAATGCTTGATGACCGCAAAGGCGATGAATGAAAGTATTCCTCAGCCATGCGAATGATGTGTGGGTTGCCACGGGTTCTGCACACGAAGTTCGGGTCCACGTCGATGAAGCGGATGATTGCATTGTCTCGGGCATCCGCCCGTCGGCCACAATGCCAGCGGTGGTGCTTGGCATTGAAGTCGCCGGCCAGGATGGCATTGGGATAAAGGATAAAGGATAGAGAGGTAGTCGTTGGTTACGAACTTCCTGGGAGGAATGGTACACAGAGACTAGCAAAAGCTCCGTGCCGTCGAGGTCCAAGGTGACTGCCGTGGCCTCTAAGGTATGAAGAGCGGGGAGTTGAACTGGACAATGGACCACGTTCTGCCCGACGAACACCGCCTTTCCGCCCCAGGGTGACCTTAATCAGTTATGTGACAGATTTAGCCCGGAATTTAGCAGCGTCATTCGTGCTGCATCGCTCGTGGAGAAGAATCTGGCAATTAGATGACAGATCTTCTGTCCATGGGACTACAGTACTAGCTGCACCCACCTAAGCAGGTCCGCGAAATCAAAGTCAGGAGTTGGGTGTTTGGTGGTTGTAGATGGCACTGGTGCTGATAGAATCGCCTTAGCCCTATCCTCCCCCTGATGACGTCGAGTGGTGGGATATCCACTCCCCTCCGGCGGTCTGGGTGCAGGTGTGGGCTCCTGGGTATTCTTCTCCTTCTGCGGTCTAGGATTAATCTGGGTGGGAGGCTTGGTCCGCGACTTGTGTTGTGGTGCGCTTTGCAATCTGGGAATATGGGCTCCCAGAGGGTTTGGCTGGGTGGGGTGCCTGGTGATGTCCCTGAACGTGTGAATGGGAGGGTCCCCCAGGTATCCACTGATGCAAATTGACCCTTGGGTTGACTGTGGGCGCCTTGTGGTGATCACTCGTGGGACACCCACCATAGAAGACCGCATGCTTGCCTATGCAGTTAGCGTAGGTGGGCTCGTCCGTGGTCCTGCGAGGACAGGATTATTTTGGGTGCGCTTCATCGCAGTCTGCACAAAAGGCACAAATAGAGGAAAGCTTGCGCCCTGCAGCTCCATGGGTGAACTGCTGATAGTTGTAGGCCTCTACTTTGACAAAAGCGGAAAACATCTGTGTTTCTTGATACATTCCCTCAGTGAATGCAGACTTCTGCAATAACACTCGGAACTGAGGCCTTCATAGGGTCCAGTAACCGCACGAAGCTGGGCTACGTTGACCACCAGATATCCCTTACTCTTTACATGGTCAGGCACCTATTCTACTGTGATGTATTGTGGCATGTGTTTGATGGTCACGCGCAGTCACTTTTCTTCGGCCAAGGGAGTGGCGATAAATTCAATTTTTTCTGTCTCCAGAAACCGCCAAACATGCCTATAGGCTCCTGGGGAAGTTATTTGAATGATAACTGTTTGTAGCGTGTTTCTCACTGTAAATAGAGGTTCTTTTGTCTCCCGGAAATGTTGGCTGACCTTCCTAGCGTCTTCAGGGATGCGAAGGAAGATGGGCGGAGGTACCTGGGTCGTATGTCTAGGCTAATCAGCTTCCGCGGTGTCCATATGAGCTCCCGTATCTGTTACTGCAGTACAGCTGCGCTTTTTCTCATTTGAGGGACCGGGTTGTGCTTGAGGCTTATCTGGAACTTCAACCAAGGTTTGGAGGCGGTTTTCCACTAGCAGCTGATGTTTGGCTGTATGATCTTCCACGTTCCCTTAGCGAGCTGAGAGTTTTTCAACTTGCTAATTATTTTTCGTAGCAAGTTGAGTTTGATAGTGTTGGTTTTTTTTAGCATGTCCAGTATAGTTCTAGCTCTGTGACAGGGCATCTTTTTAAACTCTCCGGAGACGATAGAGTTATTGCTTCCATCGGAGTTTGAAGCCAGTAGCCGTGGAATACTGCCATTCACGTGTTGAACATATTAGAGAAGCCACTTCCTCAAGATGCATTGGGTATTCGGGGTTGATGAGTAGAGGAAGTTCGTTGTTGCCACCATTAACATAAGAGCATAAGGCCTCACTGCATGGGTCAGTCATCGTGAAGTTTGGCGAGCGCTGGTGTCTCGGATAAAAGAGGGCCGGAACCAAGGGCGCCTTTATCCAGTCAAAGACTGTTGGTTGTGGCCATTTTCTTATACCCACCGGTCAAGTACTTGTCCATCGTGACTGCAATTGTCTCACTAATATGATGCATTCGAGATCAAGTAGTACAGAGAGAGGCTCCAGAGGCAGTTCGAGTCGAGCGGGTGCAATTTTATTTGCCCCGTTCGAATGTCATGTCCGCAGTACCTAGCCGTTATACGGCTTAACCTGCGCGGTGGTTTTGATGGTGTTACTACAGGGATGTATGATACACTGGGAAATGATTGATGGTACAAGGGGTTTTTATAGGGGCAGGAGAGGTGGTTGGAGGGGATTGGTCCGCGAGCGGGCTCTGCGCGGTCTCTGGTTGGTCGTTTCCGGCCGGTCAGGTGGCGCGCTAATTCCCTCTAGGGTTCTGGCCGTCAGTCACTCACTGAGAGGTGAACTGAAACAGGTATTTTCTCTGTTTTGAATACAGATTGTACTTTCGCCTTTCCCATTTTCAGAGTTAAACCGCCGGGCTTAGGATGTCCTTTGGTAGTCTCTTTGATGGTAGTCGGCGTGGCTCTCTCTGGTCGTATTGACCCAGAGTATTCACCAGAGGGTTAGGATGGTTCTGGAGTTTGTTGTACATTGTGCGAGCGCGGGTTTTAATCACGTCGACAATGTACGGGATACCGGAGTGCTCATGTAGGATATGGGCAGGAAATCTCCAGCCGGTATCATAGATCATCCTTAATGCCCGGTTCTGCAGCGTCTGGAGTCTGATGAAGGTGGACTTTGCCACCACTCCCCAGATCTCGCATCCGTACAGGACCAGAGGCGGGATGATCGCTCGATACAGCTGGAGTTTCAGGCGTAAAGGCATGGTTTGGGAACTGAATATGGGGTATAGCTGCCGGAGAGCAGCATGGCCTTGCAGTACTTTGCCCCTGACGTGATGTCTATACGTCAGCCGCCGGTCCAGCGTGACCCCGAGATACTTCGCCGTAGTGACCCAGGGGATCCGACGGCGCAAGTAGTACAGGATCCATAACTAAGCAGAAATCACCTTCCACAGATGTCAACTGGCCTACATTCGGAGACTCCCGGTTCAAACTCCGAGGCCCAGCAACTATGACAGGAATTTTCGTGACTTCTGTCAGGCGACAAAGGTAAATACGTGATTCGATATTTAATAACACGATCCATAGTTACATCTTTAATTTAAAACAGTAGTCAAAATTGCAATTAGATAGCAATAAGCAAGTCCTGCCATCTATCGACAGCTAGTGAAACCAGTTTCAGAACACTTGGACGGCATTCTTCTCGTGAAGTATTCTGTGTTACATTCACACGACTTTCTCTACTCTTGTGACAACTATTCTATTCCTCTCTTCTTCATATTAGTTGATATTTGCAAAAATTATCTTATTGCTAATTTGCTTTTAGGTCCAAGGGGAATATGGGAATGTAGCAGGCTTTGAGCCTTAGCCAATGTATTATAGCTGGTCGTTATGTGAAGGATTTGCGATTCTGTTGATTTTCATTGGTCAAGAGATAAAAAGGTGAATAGCAACCTTACATTTGAGACAGTTTTAAGTACTGCACAACTCAATATCTCCGAAATGCTTCACTCGGTAAAAAATGCATATGTACATAACTTGTGTTTTTACTATGTCTTACATTTTTTGTATAGTAAGATTAGGTCTATCTCTTACGGTTTACCAACTATCCAATAGTAATCAAGAGGAAGCAGGACTATATGCCTAATAGCCGGAAAATTCGAAATATGTTTCATTTATCATAAAAACACACTATTTGAATCAAAATTCATAATGCCATTTTTTTAGGAAATCAAAGTACTTGGAAAATTTTCCATGATAGTTTAGGTTTGAGGAATTTTGTTTAAGATCTTCGTGCCGCATCCTTAAAAGATATTAAACCAACTTTGGTTTTTAACACTTTTCGTTTTTAAGTTATACTATTCACACACACACACACACACACACACACACACACGCACACGCACACACACACGTGCGCACAGATCTTTGCCTAAAATTGGTTTACTTTGGATTAAGGGGGCCTCAAAACGTATTTCCAGTGAATTCTCGACGTGAAATTTTGGATGGAATACCATATTTCCCATACTTAGTATACGTAGTAGAGAAAATAAACATGGGAACTGATCAAATGCATAATAGTTTGTGAACGTACAGCTTCTGTCCACGTTTGAAGGATGGAAAAAAAAGAAAAGAGAATTGGAGGTGTCGCACCAACTGTTAACACAAATGCTTATTCCTCTTTATTTTAAGCGAGTTATACATTTGCAGAAATGTTATTGCTAATTGTCCTGTAGATGCAAAGCAAATATGGGAATGCAGTAGACTTTAAGCGCTTATATCTTTTAAAGCTGGTTGCTATTTGATGGCTTGGAAATTCCATTCTCTTTGCATAGGCAAACGATAAAGAAATGAATATTTTTGTATAGTAAGATCTCTCTGATCTCTTACGGTTGACCAGTTACGGAACTCAGTCAAATTGAAGAGGACGCCAGAGGAAATTCCTAGAAAATTCAAGATATGCCTTTCGTTTATAATAAAATATCTTAACTATGTAGTACTTTAATCAAAATTGTCGCGGCCATTTTTAGAAATTTAAAAGTTTCAAAAGATGTTCCATTTTCGGTTTTGAGTTACGCTTCCCACAGACTGGCAGATACACAAACACACATATACACACACAAGCGCGCTGACCTTTTTCTAAAAATGCTTTTTTTAATGTTTTTATTCAGTAGCCTAAAAGCCTACTTTTTCGTTGAAATCTCGACACCGAATTTTTGAGTGTCGTACAATACTTACTAAGTAAAAATAACCGAGAAATCAATTTCGCTACAATATAAACGCATTTCATTGGTTGTTGAAAACATGGTATTCTAAAGAGTTCGTGTTGCCCCGTATATACCTGCACGGATGTTCAAAATCAAATTTTCTTAGAAATTAATATGGAAATGTTATACAGTAAAGCTTAGATAATCCGAAGCTGAAGGGAAGGAAACAATTCGAGATGTCAAAAACTTCGAATTAAGAAACTTGGTCAAAAACTGACATTTTAGCAACAAAGGTGCATAAATCCGTCCGGGTTTTTCCTGTTGTCGGACTTTGTCAACTATTTCCATTTTCACTGCTTACAATTTGCTTCTTATTCTTCATTTAATTTGAGCGTCTCCTATTCTTTCACTATTTCAGATTTTTGCTTCCAACCCTTTTGAATTTATCAAACGAAGGTGACTTTTTCCTCAAAAGTTAGTCTTGTACTGGACACACAGTTTACTAAGAGACATAGCGACAACTAAATGAGCACGTGTCTTAAACAAGGGGATGTGGGAGGAAGTGTAGCAGCTCAAGCCCGGTAGCTAGGAAAGCTATTCCACCCCCCAAGCAGCATCTCAAATTGCACTCTGACAAAACAAGCAACCCCGGAGTGATGATCTCTTTTGCAGAAGCACGTGAACTAAGTCGTCCTATTAAATTTCTGTGTCTTAGGAAAATTAAATTCGAGTTACACATGAGCTATTCACATTGCTTTAATATAAAATTCAAGGGTCCATGGAAAAATACTTGAATTAACTACGACTTTGAATTAATTATAAACGTTTGAACTATCCAAGTTTTAGAAGCTTTTATGATTAAAATCCATTATACATATGCTTACATACCAAAACCAATTTTGAAATTATAATCTGTGGAAACAACACAAATTTGATAACCTAGTACATAAACCGCATGTTATTAGCCTGGAGGAATGAGGCCCGCAGTTACCTGATGTCTAACACAGAAACAAGGCCTGTTTACAGCTGTTATCACTTCTCTTGACTGTTGCCAACCTCCCCATTGTCCATAACCAATTGATGCCCCTAGCGATGTCAATACGACTGTCGGATTATAGTTAGTTAGTTAGTTATTTATTTTAAAAGTATTGGCCTGGTGCCGGTACATTGGGCCCGGCTTACAGGCTATATTTACATTGATTTACAGTTGACTTTGTTCATATTTACAGTTTTCGCTATATACAAAAACCCATACGGTGATCATCTGTAGGTCACCGAGAATAGTTTTCTTTTGTCTTTTGTCTGTTTCGTCTTTGGGTTATATATACATATGTACATATTTACAAATTATATACAGACACATACACGCACGCATTCACCCACACACACACTCGTACACACATACACACACATCTTCACTGGGCACACCAGAAATATGCGTCCCAGCGCACTACACTATTTACACTATGTACACTGTCCCGCGGTGGCAGCTCCTGAATATTTTCCGAGGCGAGGGCCTCTGCCGGAACATGTATGTGGCTTAGGGACGAGGTTGCGTGGACGCGCATTAGTCGGCGAGCCGAGCCGCTTCTAGAACATTTTTATCCTAGTATGCTTGCGGTGCTTCGGCTCGCCTTTGCCGATGTTAGCGATCACGTCATTTTCGTGGTTCCTAATGCGCGTCCATGCCGCCATTGCTCTTTTGTCTATTGCCTCCGGGATGAACGGGATATGAGTTTCGAGGTGAAGAGTTTGGGTGGTGGTGAGGAGTGGAGCAGAGAGGATTTTTCTGAGGGAGAGGTTTTGGAGGGTTTGGAGTTGTTTGAGGGCAGTTTTGGAGGCATTAGCCCAGGCCACACATGCATACAGGACCACCGAGAGAATAAATGACCTATATAGTATAAGTTTTGACTTTAGTCGCAACTGTTTACTACGGAAGATGGGGGCGCACAACTTTAGCCGCTGTCTGCCTTTATTGGCGCTATTTTTTATGTGGGTGGACCAACACATTGTGCGGTCCAAGGTGACACCTAAGTATTTAACTTGCTGACGGCAGTGCAATACTTGACCACCGACCGTTAGGTCCGTTGCCAAAGTGTGACGCCGCTTAGAAAAATGAATCAGCTGGCATTTGTCGGGATTAATTTTGATTTTCCAGTCATGTTGCCATGAGAGGAAGTTGTTCACATAACGTTGCATTTCTGCAAGGCCGAAACGTGGATTTCTATGGTGGTTGTATATTGCAGTGTCGTCAGCATACATGGCGACCTTGCATCTGGCGTCCACTGGGAAATCATTGGTGAACAATATATACAGAAAAGGGGACATTATTGCCCCTTGTGGGACGCCAGCCCGCATCACTCGCTCCCGTGAGGAGGAGCGGCCCACTTGGACGTAAAACTGCCGATTTTCTAGAAAATTGTGCAGCAAGTATAGATAATTTTGAAGAGCCGGGAAATTGTGGTGCAGTTTATAAATAAGGCCATTGTGCCAGCACCGGTCAAATGCAGCTTCTACGTCCAGAAATAGCGCCAACGTTGAAGCCCCATTGTTAAATTGCTCTGTTACGTCATCAGTTAGTCTGAGGAGCTGTAGTTCAGTGGAATGTCCTTTTCTAAAGCCAAACTGTGAATTTGAGAGTTCATGTGTTGCGGAGACTTGTTTTTGAAGCCGAGAAAGGATACATTTTTCCAGCAGTTTACCAATAGTAGACAAAAGACTAATGGGACGGTAGTTTTGCGGTTGTCTGGTGCTTTTCCCTTGCTTTGGGAGCATGATAACCTTAGCTCGTTTCCAAGTAGAGGGGAAATAGCCTTGCTGCAAACAGGCGTTAAATATCTTTGTTAGTTGCACCAGAGCTTTTCTCGGGAGATGCTTAAGTTCCTCATTAGTCACTTTGTCTGGACCGGCAGCTTTCCCATTAGGCAATTTCCTAATGAGCTTGTAAATTTCCTGCGGTGTTATGGTGGGTAGTTGTTGCTCTTGCTTCTGCGCCACCCAGGTTTGTACCCATGTCTGGACCTCCCGTTCTATTTCACAGTTGGTCACTGGGTTTTCGGTGAATCTGTCTTGGAGACAGTCAGCGAAGACCTCGGCTTTCTCCTCTGCGGAGAAGTGCAAGCCGCTTTGAGTGTGCAGCGCCTCAGTTGCGGAGTTGACGCTCGTGGAAACTTTGAAAGCCTTGAGTAATTTCCACAAAGAAGAGTCCGAATGTGTGGTACTCAGCATTTTGTTTTCCCATTGTTCAGTTTTATTGATTTTAATTTGTTGCCGAATGATGTTGCGTAGCCATTTTGCTAGCACTTTATATTCAGGCTGACGGGTGTATCGCCACAGTTTTGTCAAGCGTCGTCTCCGCGCAATGAGTTGCTCTACCTCGGGGTACGTGCAAAAACCGGGTGGTCTTGTGGTGTATGTGGTAGCATTTCTCTTGGCTGTGTGTAGCGAGGCAGTGAAGTTTTCAATGGCGACATCTATGTCTGCCTCGCTATAGTATGACAGTCTGGGTTGCGCCATCCCGTGCATTTCAATGGTGAACTTATTCCAGTCGGTCTCAGCTCTACTTTGAGGGCCAGAGGCACTGACTGAAATGCCACCCTGTATGTCGAAATGCACAGGAAGATGGTCGGAGTCCAGGCTGTGATAAACAGTAAAGTTATTTAACAGTGTCGCATTTTTTGTTAGTACGATGTCCAAAATCTCAGCGTCAAAGTGCCCTGATCGATGCCAAAAAGTGGGCTCTGGGGGAAGATGTACCTCAATGTCATCATTATCAGTTATAAATTCAACCAGGAGATTTCCCGCCGCGTTTGCCAGGCGTGAAAACCACCAGGGGTGCCGGGCATTGAAATCTCCTGCAATTATAACGTGCTCCTCTAAAGCGAGGATCTGCTCGAGGTCTTGTGTAAAGTCTGGGGAGTTAGGGGGCCGATAAAGTGCTACCAGCATAACCGTTTTACTATTTACACGTGTTTTAAGTGCTGTGCACTCTAACGCTGCCATTACAGGCAACGTAACAGAAGCATGAGCAATAGTATTTCTAAGCAAAATAGCAGTCCCTCCCCCTTGTCTGCCAATTCTGTCGTTCCGAAAGATTTGATACCCCTGGAGCTTAAAAGTGTGCTCGTGCTTTAATTTTGTTTCGCAGATGAATGCGACGTCAATTTTGTTACGCCGTAGGTAGTTTTCAAGTTCGTGTTGCTTCCTGTGGATGCCATCTGCATTCCACAGTAGTGCGCGAGTTAAAGTTGTGCCTCCCCTTACGTGGGCCATTTATTCTAAAAGAGCTGAGAGGAGACATATGATGGTCTCTATTTTCTCCCAAGTGTTGCTGCAGCTTTTGAATTTGGCCAGGAAAGGCTGCGCCTTCATCAATAGTGATGGTAAATTTAGGTCTCTGAACATGTTTAATATATCTTTTATCCCACTCAGGTCACCCGTGGGCGCCTGTTGGGGTAGTGGAGGGGGACCATTCTGTGGTGGCACTGGTGCGTTTTGCCCTCCGGTAGTTCCCGCATAGGAGATACCTGTTTGAACCAGGGCCGGGTGTATGATGGGTTTTGGCCCTGGCTGAGCACTGGGAGAGCTCCTGGCTATGGATGCCAGTTGACGGCGGTGACGTTCGTTGCGAAACGTCTCGCACCCCCTGTAGCTGGCAGGATGCGTTTCCCCACAATTAGCACAGTGGGGTACAACGCCCTGCTTGGCCTTTTTCGGGCAATCAGCCAGGCGGTGGAGGTCACCGCAAAGGACACACCGGGAGGTCATATTGCAGTTCCTAAAAGTGTGCCCCAACTGCTGGCAGTTGTAACATTGCGTTATGTTTTGGTTTGTTTTCAGGACCTCCACGGTGACCATCATATGGCACACCTCTCGTTCCTGTAGAAGTTTTTGGTTTTCGGTGGTCCTGTCAAGACTAACCTGAAAATTTGGCAGAGGCCTCCCACGTGAAATCATCTGTCGTACTTGGACGCCGGTGTAGCCCTTTAGGACCAGGTCCTCTTTCACGTAATCTTCCTCTAAGTCAGCTGGAAGACGTTTGATTACGTAGCGAAGAGGTTGGTCCCCACGTGGAGTAAAACTGTAGTTTTCTACTCCGGCGTCCTTCAGGAGCTGCATTGTCGGGTTCGCGTCCTGCTTCCGTTGGAGGAAGAGCTTAAGGCAGTCCCTCGTCGTCTGCAATTTATATGTGCCGGCAGGAAGGGAGCCACGCAGGATGCGGAGGACCTTTACCGTGTGTTGGACGTCAGGGATTATTATTCTTGGTGGTTTCTGGTTGTCTGATGTTTTTGCTGCGTTGTTGGATGTGCTTGGGGCTGGAGTGGGGGTGGGAATGGTGGGCTGGGTGGTGTGTTTCTTCTGTGTCTGTGTTTGAATGGGGGCTTTGGTAGGGGGTAGCTTGGGGAAGGGGTCTCTAGAGGTGGAGGCTATTGCGGGTTGTGGTGGTGGATCCTCTGACGTCTCGTCGTCGGATTCTGCATCAAATTGTGCCCTCAGCGGCGCGTAGGTGTTTCTCGTGGTGAGGGGATATGGCGGCGTTTTTTGTTTTGAGACGCGCTTGGGGCGCTGCTGGTCGGGACGTTCACTGTCTGAATCGCTTTCCCGGCCGCTTCTTCTATTCCTCTTATTTCTTGCAGGCACTTGTTGCCACCCCTCGCTGAGGATGACTAATCGCCGCTTCTTGAGGGCATGCTCTTTGTAGCAGAACCCGAGGTCCTGTGCGAATTTTGAAAATTGTTGGGATTCCCCATCCATATTTGCCAGCACATTCTGGTAGTAGATGATCTCTCCCTTTAGTTCATCTACTTCTTTCTGAAGTTTCTCTATTTCCATTGCCTTACGCTCTTCCTCTGTCATCTGGGTCTTCTTGGTTGGTTGGTCCGTGGTTCGTTGGCCGTTGGGAGCTGTAGTCAATGGGGCTGTAGTGGGCGGGGCGAGTGCGGTGGCAGTCACGGCTGCTGCGCTGGATGCCATCACTTCCCTGACTCCGCTCTCGGCGGCCGGCGGATCAGGGGCATTCTCCATCCCCTTCTTGTTCCCGCTCCCAGTCGCAAGTGCTTCTGGGAGCCTCCACTTAGCGTGGGTACACTATATTTCGCGCGCTTTTTATACTGTCACTTACACACTATATTTACACTATAATTATACGTAGAATTATTTACACAGGGGACGGAGTACTATTGATACTCATTCACATATTAGTTATTGCACTTCACTCAAAATATACGTCCAGGTGTACACGGACACACTAAACAAAACACTATATAACAACGCTTATATAACTACACTCTGTACTCAATATCCCTAATCAAATGTCTCGGATTATAGCCCTTCCCTCTTCCAGTAATTGAACCCCGTCACATTTCCCTTACTACAGTTTCTATCATGAATCACGTTATATTTTGGGTTAATTTTATAACTAATATTTGTTGCATGGAAGAACCAAGATTGGCAGTGTAACCGTTCAAGATGTTTATTAATTTATAAGCTGTTCTGTTACATCAAATATTTTCTTTGGTCTTAAAAGTGTATTAGTTTCGTATAGGTGTGTTAATATTGGCCCAATGACACCTTTATATGTTCTTACACAGGCTCAGTATGTAGATATTTATTTCTAATGATAACGTCGTTCAGGAATCCAGATATCTGATTAAATAGCATCGCCTCAAAACCAGCCTTGATCTATGGAAGTAAAACATGGGTGCTAAGAGCTAGTTATAAGAGACGTATTGAAGCAGCTGAAATGAAATTTTTAAGGTCTGTATTAAAGGTGAGCCTTAGGGACCAAAGAAGGAGTCAAAAAATTAGAGAAGAGAGAAAGATACAAAACATTGTGGTGATAGAAGTGAGAGGATCGCAGGAGAGAGGTATGAACGTGTGCAAAGAATGTTCCCTGAGAATCTGCCGCTGCAAGCAGTTCTGTATAAACCAAGAGGAAGACAGGATGTAGGATAGCCAACAAAGAGATTGAAGTAGCACTTTCAGTGATACGTTGGCTTTGGAAAGGGAAAAATCCAATCCTTGATATGGAAGGAGTTTTCACATTCAATTTCAGTTTGTCCAATTTGTTTCTCAATACACCACGTATGGTTATTTTACCTGTAAATGTTTAAAAGCCCTGGTATAATTTCTGGGGCTTTGACTTAACTGCATTCAATGGTGGATATATGGTACGTTAGCTTACAGGGTTTGTCTTTGGCAATGCGTTGACTGCGAAGGCTGATAGCCGATACCTCACTGGGCAAAGCTCATAGCAAACTCGCTCATTCCCCGTCGCAGGTCTCCGCCAGTACCCACCTCGCCGCGACGGCAGCTTACCCCAGAGCAGAGCTGTGCGGCGTGTTGCAGATTTACTTATACAAGGCGGCAAGTACGCTGTTATACACTGGCGAGTAACTCAGGTGGAACACATTGACCTAGGACTTACAAGTCAGTGCCTAGGGCCAGACCCCTATCGGGGAGCAAACGAACCTATGGATCGACAGACCTGGTAGCGAGTGTTCAGCCAAGCACCAGGTAGGAGAATGATATGAAATGCAGGCGAAATGGATGATTGGTAAAATGTATAATGGAACAACTGGTGGAATGACTGGCCTGGGATTGAATCCGGGCTGCCTAGGTGGTAGGCGAACGTTCCAGCCGCTGGGCCACGGCGTCGCCCTCCATTCATACACTGAGATATTGTGGAGATCAATGTGTTGCACACAGACGATATCAGTTGTAGATACTTCTTGCATTAATCGTATTATCTTTATTTCTTCTCTTTGACCACGGCAATACAGTGATATTGGAATAATTAGGTCATCAGTGCCCTTCATAGCTACAACTTTTATTTGCCTATTTCTGCGCAAGAAATCGTATGTTATACGAGGCTAAGTTATTACCACGTTATGCAAGCAAATGTGCAGTTAATTTCAAGTAATAAACAGTGTTTACCATGATCCAGGAGCACTTGCATCGTGAGCCACCTGAATTAATGAATACGAACAGTGTTCTTGAACAAGCAGTCAGTTGAAAAGCGGGACGCGTCGACTCACATCTATTTGTTGCATTTTAACCAATAGGTTTTCTCTCTTACAGCTAACTGTTGTTTCTTTCTCTTTTTGCCTGCATATTCATCGGCAGACATTTTTTCCAGGGCGGAGGGGGGGGGGGGGGTTACGTTGGAACTTTGCAATCAAATAATATTAAATCATTATTATACTGTCAAAAACTGAAAACAGTGTGAACAATGGTGTTCACTCTCATAATAATTCACGCACGTGTGTGTGTTGTTGTTGCTTTGAAGTTTTCACTCTATACTGCAGTATGACAATCATTTCTACATGTATGCAAACACAGAATACCTAGAAATGGTTGGTAATGCTATATATGGTAAATATGTTGTTCATTATTGATTTGACAACATTATTACATTTAAGGCTTGGTGGTTCCAATCTCTGTCGGTAACAATTCATATTGACTTAAACTGTAAAAATTTGTTCAGAGATAAGAATCTTAAAACGTGCGGCATGAAGCTACTGTTGACGGAAATAATTACTAAAAATGTGTAGCTACTAATTTAAAATTATGCATTTCTAATTTACATTAAAAATGTGAGTAACATCATAGGCAAGGTCATTTGTAACACAAGTGCTATGAAAGAATCCAGTATCTCTTTTGTAGAGTAGCCTGAGAAAAAATTCTTTTGTGCAACAAAATTAAAACATGGCAAGTAATTGACTGCATATTGAGTTTATTAATTTCCAAAATGGGCCACGGTCCCCTCTTTTCCGCCCCCTCCCCTATTTCGTGACGTCCATGACCATGTTACTACAGCTACTTCTAATAGCTGACTAATTTAAGAACTCCAGGCCTACATCTATCCCATCTATGCCTCGAAGTTACTCTAATAGCTGACCCTGGTGCGTCAGGTTTCCGGTCTACTAAACTGTTTATCGTTCCCTCTTTTTATAATTTCTCTTTAACATAATGCATTAGCAGGAAGAAACGATATTCCGGAAGACTGGAAAAGGTCATATGTAGTTACAATCTTTAAGAAATATAATAAGAAAATCTTGAAAATTATAGAAACATTAGTTTGCTGATTTCATCCCTTCTATGCATACCTTGGGTCCAATGGCCCCGGAGATGATTTTAGCTGTTAATTGCGGCACAAAACCATGAAATTGAGCCCAGTCCCAGCAAGCATTCGCTCCTACAACATTTAATAACTAATTATCGATACTATTGGAAATATGTATCGTTTTGAGTGGCACCTACATTTCGTTCTTTATACCGCACATTTACATAGCCCGGGTCTGATAGACCATTCCATGTATGTTTAGTGCCAATAAGTTAGATATTACAGTACTCAATTACACAATTTTAGAGTTCAGAGAACACATTATTGGCACACATGCACCCTCCAGTGAACGTAGTAAACCCATTCTTACAACTTATATCTTTTTGTTCAACTGTTATTTGGTGAACTCCTGTGTTGTGAATAAGAGTGAAAATTTGCAGCTTTGTTTACAAGCCTATGACTCAATACTGACTTGGAAGAAAGGTAAGAGTAACTTGACTTGTAATACTAAAAAAACGTTATGACTCTTATAGGCTATAAACGAAAGGGGTACATAGTACATACCTGTGCTATTTCTCGACATTCTCCTTTTCTGAAAACTGACACAATTTACACCTAAAAGAAGGAATACAAAGGAAGGTCGCATACGTTTTTCAAGTTCAAATTTTAAATCGGTTATTCAATGGCTAGCTGAAGATAATACCTCCCTTTTCAGATATAAGCATTGCTTCGGTTGAAAATGAAATTGATGCACAGACAACGGCATGCAACTCATTAGATGAAGAAAATAGTGGTGGTGGGAATCATATGATGATAATCATGATGGAAGATGGTGCAGGTAATAATGGCTTAAAAAGCTTATTTTCATTTAAAATCTATTATTAGACATAACAGGTCCAATGTAACTGTGCAAAAAATATAGGCGATGCATAGAAGGGTTAATTGACTTTTTAGTAATTACTATGGTAGTTGAAGAAAAACTCGCCTCTTATATGTCGGAACAGCAGGCAGGATTTACTGCTGGGACATCATGTTTGCATTTGTGCTCCGAGAGTTCACAAGATTGCTAAAGAACAAGAAACATTATGTATCAACCTGGAAAATGCTTATGATTCAGTCCCTAGCAGTCTACTCTGGGAAACAATGGAGGGAATGAATGTTACGAAACCCCTTAAGAGAACCGCATAACGATTGTCGAGCATCAATTATATGTGGAGATATCACATAACCTAGTTTAATACATCTAAAGGGTTAACACAAGGACCTGCAATGTCCCCATCTTAATTTAAGTTATACCTGTGGGCAGTTCTCATAGTACAATGCTCCATATCAATATATGGGAATAGATCTAGAAACTGATACGATACATTCATTATTATTTGCTAATGATCAACCACTTATTTCAAGTGGTAAAGATGACATAACATTTATGATGAGAAAATTGATAGATTTCACTGAAATTGGAGGTATGGACATAAATTTATGAAAAGACTAGTTGGTGAGTAACGGAGAAGATAAGGAGACGACTGAATGGAGTATTGCGGAGTAATGATATTAGCCAAGGGACTAGACAGATATTTAATTCAATTATGGAGAGTACATTAACTAACGGAGCTGAAAATTGGACACTGACAGAAAAAAAAAATATTCCCTTTCCTACAATTATGTTCATTATTTTGCGTTGCATTTTTATGAATCCGTCCCATACATATCTACATTATTTACGTATTATTGCGTATTATCACTGGGGTCTACTGGTGCAGACAATAGATTCGTAGCTGTTGGCCTATTGTGGAGTTTCTCTTTGTATTCGACCCCGCATCGTATCATTGAAGTGCTGGAACCCCAGCTTAACCGATTCTCCGATGTTGCAATTGAGCATTTGCTCTTAGCTCCTGTTTGTTCTCACAGAACATAAGTCTGGAATATAGACATAGCGTATTCTGATCATCTCAGTATAACTTTATCAGTAGGATTTGATGAACAAGAACGTATTGATGCACTACGGCATTATATGCCCTATTGTGTGGGAGATGTATTGTTTGATTTAGCTTTGCAGGGCTGTTACGAGAACTACTTAAGGTCATTCCTTATGGATTATTAATAAAGGAATTAACTTACAAATGCTAAGATATAAATTTAGATACATTGGTTAGAACTGAAATGAAAGTGCTCAGAATAATACCTGGAGAGGGAAGAAGTAATAAATTAATATATCACATGTGAGATATACTGCTACACAATAGGCTGCAAGAAGGAAGAAAGAATGTAGCTACGTGCATCCTGAATTTGGAGGAAGGACTGGCGGAAATAAGTTAGTAGTTCCCGAAAGGGATAAGAAGTAGGGCCCGGATTTTTAGGTTCTTAAAATTAACGTTTTAGTTATTTTTGTGTCTTAAAAATGTTTTTTTAGTTCTTTAACCTCCTGAAATAGTTTTTATATTATTTTTTATTAATTTTATTATTAATTGTTCTCCTTTTTATATAAATGTTGCTGATATGACCTGTAGATCCTTTGTGCTGCTGAAAATGCCATTTTTGGCCAGAGGACACCTGGAAAATACGTAAATAAAATTATAGTTTATACGCTATGTGTATTATAACAGGTGCGTAATCCTTACCTGCATTCCATCATTCGAAAACAGGTTGCACAGGTTATCCCATACGGTATGTTTATCTGCACAGCACCTAGCCGCTTAATGCGACCTTATCTGTGCAGTATGGAAGATGTTCATATTTGTTCAAGCTTTTGTGTCTGTGGACATTGTTTCTTTCGCTTTTGGCAGATTTGGCAAAATATTACTTTGCCATTTGTTGTGAAGTTCGGATCGTTACCTATCCACTGACGAATCAACCATCTTCGAGATCAGCTGACTATAGGCATGACACTGGCTCCTTAAATTACCTGCCTAATCTAAGGAAAATTGACTTCTAACGATGTAGTAATTGTATGCATTAACATACCACGATAGTTGACTGAACACAACGGATACTGTTTTATTAAACTGATTGGTTTGAGTTTATGGCGGATTCTGCTAATGCCCCTTTCCCCTCGACAACAATCCCCACATTGCTTGCTTGCAACAATACAGAACTTGGTCCCACACAGCAAAATGCATGTCACTTGTCTCTTGCATTGTTTTCAATACTTCTCTAAGCATACAAAAGCGAAAAGATGTAACAGTCAAAGTCCATTTATAATTTCATAAACATTTCATTTTCCCATTTTAAAATAGTTTTTTTTTCATTTTAAAATAAATAGGAGATTTAGCCTCTGTTAGGTTTTAAAGTCTCATTTGGCCATTTTTAGGTTTTATAAGATTCAAGTATTTGGCTCCGATGATCATGAAACAGATAAAATTAAACCACTGCAGTTAACTATCAAGGAATAAAATAGTTAAAAAACTAAGAATCCGGGCCCTACTAATAACTGAGCACCAGTTCTAAAACAAAGAGGAGCAGGAGGAGAAGAAGAAGAAGAAGAAGAAGAAGAAGAAAATAAGAATTAACAAATAAGAAATAAGCGACATTATTGATAACAAAGAAGTAAAAGGAATAAAGTAAATAAGGAAGCACCACTCTATTCTTACAGTTTAATTCAAGCAATAACAGTACTATAGCACAATGATAGTATGTCAATATTAATTGCTGAGAGTGTCTTAAAAAGTTTATATCTGTCCTGTAACTAAGCGAAATAGTGAACGGCAAGATTAATAACTTTATATCGTACTAGCTCAATTACTCGACTTTGCCCGTAGTTTGACGGTTTAACCCTGCAACTTTCGTACTCAAGTTGCCCTGCTGAATAAACAGCCTCGTGTTTCTTTGGAGACATTTAGAAATACTACTTAACACGGTTCAACAAATATTTCATTAAAGCTCTTAGGCTACTATATAAATAAAACATAAACTAAATAAATAAAAACACGGGAAGACACTGTGAAAAAGCATTGCTGAACAACTGCAAAAACAACAGCAGGAAAAGCGGGTAGTGAAATTGTTGCATTTCTATTAAGATAATGTGGAAAAAAGTGTGAGTTGTTTGTGGAAAAGTGAGTAGAGAGAACCGTGTGAATGTAATGGACTGAACTCATATTTCAAGCATACAGAAAATTATAAGAACTGTATGTAGAAGTGGGAGTAGCAAAAGAAAGCCTGTTGATTTCGCAAAAAAAAAGTGAGTCGAGAAAATCATGTAATTGTAATGCGTTCTATTTCAGTCTTAGAAAATCGTATGAGTTCTTTTTAAAGGGTAAGTAGGGGACACCTGGCTATGTTACGCACAAGGAAAAGATTAGAATGTAATACGATACGTTTTTCTGCCGACAATATGGAAAAGTGTGTGAATTGCTTGTGCAAGAGTGAGGAGACAAATACATGTGAATGTGTTACGTAGAAGTATTGTATATTATGATTTTCCAGTCATGCTGATGTATTACATATGTACTTATAATACTTCTATAGTTACGTCGGTCTGGGTGGCTCAGTTGGTTAGACGCTGGCCTACTTATCCCAAGGTAGCGGGTTCAAACTCGGCCCAGACCAATGGTTTTTAAGTGTGCTTAAAAACGACAGCTCCATGTCAATAGATTTACGGGCATGTAAAAGAACTCCTACGGGACTACCCTTTGGATGGAAAATATTTCAAAAATTTTGTTTTCATTGAAAATGGCTCTAACGATTTTGAGCAAAATGTCACATGTTTGAGATATTTTTCTGACAAATGAAATGTGTATTTTTAATTTTCTGGCTGTAGCCTATGTAGTCCCGTTTACTCTGGATGACTTGAATAACTCGTAAACCGTAAGAGGCGAACAAAGTCTTACTCTACAATAAATGTATATCTTGCTAAAATTCACAATTTATGACGAAATAAATTTGTTTGTAGAGTGAACCATTTCGGAGATATTCCTTGTTATTTGTGTCAGTTTCAGAAAACAAAACTTCAGTGAAATGGAACATCGTTGTTCATTTTTACCTCCCCTACTAGTAAGTAGGGGAAATACTGTATTCCAACCAAAAATTCAATGTCCATATTTCACCGGAAATATGTTTTGAGACCCCCTGAATACAAGAAAAAGCATTTTTAGGAAAAGGGCTGTGTGTGTATGTGTGCGCGTGTGTGTGTGTGCGTGCGTGCGCGCATAACTCAAGAACGGAAAATCGGTTAAGAATCAAACCTGGTATTTAAGTTTAATGTCTTTCAAGAATGCGACACGAAGATTTTCAAGAAAATAGCCCCCAGCTAAACTACCCTTTACGTGGAAAATTTTTCAAAACTTTTGATTTTATTGAAAATGGCTGCAATGATTTTGATTAAAATTTCATATGTTTGAGATATGTTTATGGCAAATGAAATGTATATTTTTAATTTTCTGACTATAGCCTCTGTAGTATTTACTTTTGCATAACTGGTAAACCGTTATGTTATGAGTGTGAGTTTCGGAAAACTTGAAACTTTCGTGAAATGGAACATCGTTGTTAATTTTTTTGTTATATATGCAAAGAGAACAGAATCTCAAAGCTTTAAAAGATTTGAGTATCACACAAAGCCTACTGTATTCCCATATTCCTCTTGCACCTACAAGGAAATAAGCAATAAGATAATTTGTAGAAATATTTATCTTAACAGGAAGAAGATATAGGAATAAGAGTTTGTAAGTTTGGTTAGTTAGGGTAGAGAAAAAGGTCATGTGTGCAACATATCAGATTTTTATATGTTAAGCATGCAAAGAGAATGGGATCTCAAAGCTTTAAAAGATTTGACTATCCCTCAGAGCCTACTGTATTCCCATATTCCCCTTGCACCTACAATAATTTCTGTAAATGTTTATCTCGAGTAACACGAAGAAGATATAGGAATAAGAGTCTGTAAGAATGGCTAGTACAAGAGTAGAAAAAAAGTCATATGAGTGCAAGACATCAGATTTTTTTTGGTTAAGTACAAAACTCGTTCCCATATAATAATATAGAAACTGCATTACCTAATGAAACTTCAATTTAGTTCCTCTTTCCGCATTTTTAAAGATCTGGTTATGCTGTCACGTCTTTGTCAAAATGATTAATTTTATTTGATGTATAATTATTTTTAAAATAAAGGATATTGCAACCAAGATAGACCATATTTTTGAACAAGATTTTCTTCCAATATTATTTTGGCTTTTTGGTACTTGGTCCACCGAAGGCTGAAAGTTTGGTTTTGTTTATAGTTACTGTTAAACTATATTGCTGGACAGTGTTATTTAATATATGTAGCGCTTTTTGTAAACCGTTTTCTGAGCCAGATTTTATAACTCGTAGATGGAAGCTCTTTGGCTGCAATAAATGTATCAGCCAAACGGTGCTTAACTGGGGTTGTGCATTTTCACACCCATCCATGCATACCCTGAAATTTCCCTCGTTTTCACCACTGTAGTAACCGTCAGCAGATTCAATAATTGGTGATGTTGGACACGATAACAAATGTGTGTCTTACAGGGAGAAATTATCAGCAAAGAGCAGTAAGATGTTAATTCAATGAACTCTGTCAACTGTAAAGGTTATACGAATTTACCTGAAGACTTCAGTGTTAGTACTTACAAAGATAGATCAAAACCACGATCAGTATTTCTTGTAAGCAAATCCGTTTAGTATCCAAGGTAATAGTCACTAAAGGGCGTTGTCAAAGTTCAACACATTATCATATTTTGAGCCCTTGCTTCTACGGAAGCAATTCAGAAATACAACACACCATAAGACCGGGTCTTGATAGCGGATGCATTAAAGTGGAAATAGCCGACTGTTTATCAGGAAGTGCAAGCAAGCGCCGAAAATGGCAATGCAGGACCCATCGATACGATCTTCATTGATCCATTCACCACTACAGGGACAACAAACCTTCCAATTGTCCGCACTGACTCAAGGCTAGCAAACATTCTGTATTATATACTCAAGCACTGCCTAACTAGGGAGTGTGGCGAACTTAGGTTATGTTTTGCATGGGGAGTGCGTCATTTGTCACACGCTGGCGATGCAGGGTTTGCTTTAAAATTGAATATTGTACCTATTATTATTATTATTATTATTATTATTATTATTATTATTATTATTATTATTATTATTATTATTATTATTATTATTATTATTATTATTATTATTATTATTATTATTATTATTATTATTATTATTATTATTATTATTATTATTATTATTATTATTATTATTATTATTATTATTATTATTATTATTATTATTATTATTATTATTATTATTATTATTATTATTATTATTATTATTATTATTATTATTGGCTTAAGGGGAGCCGGCGCTGACATTTGGGTGCAAATGATGAAAACTCCGTTTGGTTTTTTGCCTTAAAGCTATGTCTGTACAGGTCTACCAATCTTTAAAAGTAAAATTATCTCACCAGCCTCTTATCTTAGATTTGGATTAAAAATTATCGTACATTATAAACCAAATGCTACAACAATAAATGTATCAGCATAACACATGAAAATGTAATATTATTGATGTTTATAGAATCTGCTTACAAGATTGATTGACGTCAATCAGTATTGCAACTTTGTTTCTCGCACTATTCCTCTGGAAGTTCAACATCCTCCTTAACTGTTGCAGCATTATACAAATTTGTTGCTGAGATAAACTTTAACATCTTAGTGACTTGCAGATTTTCGGTTTGATAAGCTGAGACGACAGAAAAGTTCATTAGGCCATCTAGTGCCAATCTGTTTTTAATTTTGGTTTTTGTTAAACCCAGTGTAGAAAAAAAATCTTTCTCTGGGGCAACGAAATCACTGATAATGCAAACTCTGCCAGTTCTTTGAAATTATTATTTCCACCAAGGTGACACATGTGTTTACAGCACTCCAGAAACTGTCAGGTCCAGGCATGTTCTTTATTTCTTTTCTCCATTGAACATCAATTTTCTCAACAGTGCCTTCTTCATTGATATTAGCAGGTCTGGCCACACTGGCATAAGAGGAGGCTTAGTATGATTTTCAATGGTTGCCTTAGAGGGCTGGAGACACGCCATGAGGGCAAAAGTGGTGTCGCTGTTTGCAATTAAGTTAATTTCATCGGTGTGGCAAACCAGTGAAAATGATATTTCGCTGGTATCGAACTATCATACAAATTAACGTTCGCCCCATAATTATCCGTAAATTATCGTATTCCTCTATAATTATCGTACGGATTGGCAATCCTGGTGTAACTGGAGATTTTCAGACGCCAATGTAAATGGTGGATTGGATATTTAATCCACCCGGCTGTTTATTGTGAGATTCAACAGACTCATAGGAGAGCTGAGAAATACGAAAGACAATGAGTGCAACATATGCAAAGATTGTCCGAAAGAAGACTGCGTAAGATTGCCTTCCAGTATCAACCAAAAGGATATATATTTTAGCAGACCAAAAAACAGGTTGTAAGAGCAATTATTGTGAGGCACTACTCACGCCGTGAAGTGGAGAAGAGGAAAATGTAATACCAAGACCCAAAATCCACCTTGTCTTAAATAATGGTATAAATAAAAAATAGATGGAATTTGTTATTTATTTATGCCAACAAGCTTACTGCTGGTGTTTTAAACACACAAGCCGTGTGTGGCCAATTTGAACCATGGATCTCCGTCTTTGATGTGAGATTCCCTTGTGGGAAAAAGTACGAATCAGCTGGGAATTTAATGTTGTACTGGCAAGTTGGCCATGGTAGCTTAGTGGTTAAAGGAGCCGCTCGATAAGCGGAAGAACCGTGGTTCAAATCCCAGCAATGGCATTGGATTTTTCAGTTTCTGATTCAACCTCTTAAAAAATAGATGCTAATTGTGAACGCTGTGCCATCTCTCCACAGACAATATAAACAGATAGACCGGATGACACCCTAATGCCAATTGCGTCACAGAGGTGGGAAGGTACGGTTGCTTTGTACTGCTTCCTCTGTGAACTCGTGGCGAAGCAATATGGTATGGATAGAAATGAAGCCTTAACCTTAAAATTACCAAATCTTACTCCAGAACTTAATTACCAAGCAGGGCAGTACCTTGTGACTATGGTAATCTAATGTCTGGACAATTTTTAGAACAAATTTGTTTTAAAATTGGGTATTATATCTTGTCATGTTTGTAAAGGTAATATTTAACACTGTTTAACTGTTTATTTTTTACTTTTTTACACGAATCACATTCGATATTATGTCATTGAGTATCATCTTGTTAAAGCTTATGCTGCTTTGTAAGTAATCTCTAGCTTCTTTAGTGACAAATCATTGTTAATTACATTTGATGTCTGTTGGAAAGCTACGTAACTGTGTATCTATAGAACAATCTGACAAAAGATGTCATTCATTGCTAGTTATACAATATAACTAAACAGTTAGACGTGGCAGGAAAAGCCTTAGGGAAGGTTTAAAACAAAGTTCAATTTATACCAGGTGAGTCAGCTGCCCCTTATTCTCGAGTTTTATGCAATCCGCATTTTATACTCCAACATGAAAACATCGACCCCATTGCCAGGTTCTACCCGCGTATTTAACGTGGATGTTGAACATTCGATGAAATTAGTACTAATATAGATGTTATCACATCGCCTTTTAATATATTCGTAATTAGACAGCTGACGTTTGCACTTCTGCAAATGTTCACTGTAACCAGCGAATATTACATCTTAAACGGAATGTTTATCTCACACGTTACTAGGTAGCTCAGTTGGAACGGGCACAAGACTCCGAAGTAATCTGTCTGCTGTGAAGGTGGTTCGAATCACCTGCATGTACTAATTTTTTTTTACCATGCATTCCTCACAATTTACAAATAATTATTCTGAAAACTATTATATTCATTTTTATTGTTTTATTTATGTTTTATGGCATTGTTTGTTGTTTCTTTATTGGTGAACTTCAATTATGTAGTTGTTTAAACACACCTATAGGTAGGTGAAATTGAAATAAGCATCATTTATACATATTTGAACACAGAAAGCAAAGAAATTACATTGCCAGAGTTTAACATGGAAGCTAAACTCAATTTTGCAGACAATGAATTATGGTTAAGTAGATTTTCCGGGCTTGTGGGCCGTGGTCGAGTTGGATTACCTTCCTCCGACGTTTCGCTGAAAACTGCGTCCAGCATCTTCAGGGTCAACCTCTGTTATTAGCGGCTGCACATAAGCTGAAGTTCACTGCAAACTTTCATATTCATGAACCATATTGTCTCCGAAATTCCCTTCTATTGCAATGCATAGCGAGATATGTATAGTTTTAAAAGTCATACCTGGTCTGTGAAATTCGCCTCTATTGGAATGCTTAGCAAGTTATTGTTTTAAATCTTACCTTTTCCATGACAGTCTCTTAAAAACAGTGTGTAGCATGTGTTTGCTCTTATGTCATACATTTACTATAACACTCTCCTACATATTGCATAGCTATATTGCTGGTGGTTTTAAACCTCGTGCCTTTTCCATGAGTTCACCTACATAACAATGCATAGCATTTCGTTTATAATTGTAACTTCATAACTTTCCCCTGACATTCTTCTACATAAACGTCCATAGCATATCATTTGAAGTTTTAAACACCATACATTTTCACTTACATATCAGTAAGTACGAGGTGTGCCAAGTCGTTTTAATTGAACTTGTGAAGTTTAATTCAGGGATACACGAAAAGGCTTTCAGACAGTTATTTAGAGATTCAAAGTTGACTTTCCTGTAAGACAAATCTACCCCTTCAGGGGCTATTATGAAAGAGCCCTTAGCTTAGAATATGAAAGCAATAAATTCCATCCTGACCTTCAAAGTTCTTTGTTCAACGCGCCGTTCCATTATGATGCACCACGTAGCTTTTGGCGGGAGCTCAAGGCCTAACAAAGGCAATTTCAGTGACAAGCTGTTTACCTTCCAGCTCTGTTATTATGTACCGCTTTTGTGTTACGAAGCTTCTCCTCGGGATATTGCCTTTCACACTGCACTGTAAACAACGGGACTTGCTCACTCTTGCGAAATCAGATCCCATATTTAACAAATAGATACAGCCCCCAGCAAATTACGGTTTTTACCCTTTAGAAACTGTTTCAAAACTTGATGTCCGGAGGTATGGGCACAAAAAGGCATCTCTATCTGGAAATAGTATTAAATAGAGTGTTCTAAAGCAACTTTGGAACATTGTGCAGCTACAGTTATGTGTGACAGTGGAAAGTGTAAATAGTGTCCCAAACAGAACGAACAACCCCAAAAATAAAATTACAATGGGCTTTATACATTAGGGCTGTGTTATTATTACTACAAAAAAGTTCTTTCAAGCTTATAAAATAATTTTACGATGATAAAACACAGAATATAACACGTTCTCTAAATGTTCTTGCAGGTATAAGGGGTATAGGCCGAGATATCTTGAGCAGACCCTGGGATTGAAAAATTACCGAACAATTATGAAATTGTTCATTTTTAGGTTTATGCTTAGTCATCGCTTGACAATGTAGTTGTTTAAGATTCCACCAATTTTCGGACTCCGCCAATTTTAATACACCGCCAATTTTAATACACCGTCAATTTTAAGACTCCGCCAATTTTAAGACTCCGCCAATTTTAAGACCCCGCCAATTTTAAGACCCCGCCAATTTAAAGACTCCGCCAATTTTAAGACTCCGCCAATTTTAAGACTCCGCCAATTTTAAGAATCCGCCTATTTTAAGAATCCGCCAATTTTAAGACCCCGCCAATTTTATGACCCCGCCAATTTTAAGACTCCGCCAATTTTAAGACTCCGCCAATTTTAAGACTCCGCCAATTTTAAGACCTCGCCAATTTTAAGACCTCGCCAATATTAAGACTCCGCCAATTTTAAGACTCCGCCAATTTTAATACACCGCCAATTTTAAGACTCCGCCAATTTTAAAACCTCGCCAATTTTAAGACTCCGCCAATTTTAAGAATCCGCTAATTTTAAGACCCCGCCAATTTTAAGACCCCGCCAATTTTAAGACCCCGCCAATTTAAAGACTCCGCCAATTTAAAGACTCCGCCAATTTTAAGACTCCACCAATTTTAAGACTCCGCCAATTTTAAGACTCCGCCAATTTTAAGAATCCGCCTATTTTAAGAATCCGCCAATTTTAAGACCCCGCCAATTTTAAGACCCCGCCAATTTTAAGACTCCGCCAATTTTAAGACTCCGCCAATTTTAAGACTCCGCCAATTTTAAAACCCCGCCAATTTTAAGACTCCGCCAATTTTAAAACCTCGCCAATTTTAAGACCCCGCCAATTTTAAGACCCCGCCAATTTTAAGACCCCGCCAATTTTAAGACCCCGCCAATTTTAAGACTCCGCCAATTTTAAGACTCCGCCAATTTTAAAACCCCGCCAATTTTAAGACTCCGCCAATTTATAAATGCCTTATAAGGCTTATAAGCTAAGCTTAAAAACCCCTTTTCTGCTTTAATTTTAGACAATATTTGAACAAGGCATGGACCAAAAAGCACTCAAAAACAACCAAATTCAGCGGAAAGGAGCGGTTGAATGGCATCTCGCCTGGGACCTCGTCGGAACACTCTGAGGTAGGGTGTAGAAATGAAGGAAACAATGTATTTCATATAATTACTTTTTATTTAGAACACAATTGCATGGAACTTGTTGCAGCAGAAGTAGTTGGTACACCACTGACACTAAGACAGACTCCGCAGTCCCAGGCAGGAGTCGATTTCTTTCATCAGTCCACTGGGTCCGATATCAACTAGAATCTCTTTCCACACTGGCGTTATGTGTGGGGATAGAAAAGAAATACTCTTATAATTAGAGCAGTTGGCATTTGCGTTCAGGATTTTCGGTTTTCTAATGAATGTAAATCCACCTTTCTTCCACGGAGTGTTTATATTTCCGTTCTTCCGAATCACGCTTACTTTCTACAAAGCTCTTCATATACATATCTTGCTGAAAACAATTGATGCCTGAAATCTCCACACCATTTTCCGTTGGATATATAACGATGTTTTCAATCATCAGCCAATCTGGGGTTTCAGATAGTCATCCAATGAAATACTTTATATTTATTAGAAGAAATAGCCTATCCTACAGCATAGGAAACCATTGTCTCTTCCTCAAATTTCGTAACCAAAATAAATATTTCTTAGTTAGGATGGTCATTATTTAATTTGTTCATACTCATCTTGGTTTGCATGCAGTCTTCCTTTCATTCAAACATTTTTTAATATTGATCACTTCAATTAGCGTGACTTTATCCTCCACGCTTTTTATATTCTTTTCAAACAACCAATTTTGATATAAGAAACAAGAAGTAAATATCACTGATCGGACTGCTTGAAGAAATCTGAAAGTATTGTAGGTGGCCTGTCTTGGACATCAAAAAATTGTTTTAATGGAATCCAAAGCTTCAGAATTATCTCAACAATGGGCATTAATGACAGCTATCTTGTTTCTCAGTGAGGTAGACGAGTCTAATGATTAAAATCAACATATAAGGAGAACTCTTTCAGCTTCTCTGTCCTTACTATGTAGGTACATTGAAAAATAACTAAATATTTTCATGACGCTTACTTCAATGTCCACGGTTAAGACTCCAGCAGTGCTTGATATAGTATTGTGGATAATATAGGCAGTGCATCTACTTGCTGTAACATTTTTCTTAGTTCTGGTGTAATTTGGTGAAACACATTCCACTGGCCGCTTTGATGAACTCCTCCAAAGTTGGTACTGATATTGTCTCCACAAAAAGTGATTAATTTATCTAATGGAATTTGCAGTTGTCTTAAAGCGTCTAAAGCGTCTAGACAAAACATTGCAATTGTCTCCGATTTTTCGTTATTCACCGAATCAAACTTCAACAGCTTTTGTTGGATTCTTTGAGTTTCGGTAAAGTATTGAACAACCAAAGGAAACATCAATTTGGCCTTCTGGTTCTATGCATCGGTGTCTATACAAGCAGTATGGTGCAAGAATATTTTAAACAATAGCTGCAGCCTTGGTCCTGGCTGTAGGCTGCTTTGAGGTGACTTTGGAGTCAGGATACATTGCAGCGTCCAGTTTTACGGTATGGTCAGGAGAACTGGAGGATTTATGATGCTTGGCAGCTTTATAAATTGCTGTCAGTTCTGCAGTATAAATGTGCAATTCAATATCTTGGTGCAACAAGAGCGTTAGTGGCAACCCGTCATGTTGGGATAAGTAGTCTCAGGGTTCTATCTTAGACACAAGTAAACCATTCAGCATTTTGCGAATTCAAAAATGTGCACAGTGACAATATATGTTTTTTAGGACTTACAAGCCACTGCTTAGTGTCAGACGCCGGAACCTTTTGATGTAGGACTCGTCGGTCCTCCTTTCTACTCTCCTACGCGGAATGCTGCTTTCTGATGTCTCCTGCTCCGGCTGCTCTGGCATGTGATCTTAACCTCAGGGTATGCGCGAGTGTTTGTGAATAAAACCAGAACCTCGTTGAAACACTTTTATTCTCACTAAAATAAGAAAGCGTGAGATTTGCCGATCGTTATTAAATACATTAAGTCGTTACCGTATCTTTACTAAGACAGAAGATTGTTAATATTAACTATAATGTGTCCTCACACTTGAGGATCTGCAATACAATCCAGTAGCTGATATGCTCGCTCGGCGGTATGGCACGTGTACTGCCCCGTTGGATTCTGGAGGGCCACCCTAAACGACCCTTTCTCTCCGGGTTCTCGCAGGCAAGTGCCTGTGCGATATGACGCTCTCTGTACCTTTAAATTCCTAATTAGAAACAGGGTTTCGAAGAATCGACCATCCCTTGTTTTTCAGACTCACACCTGCGCTGAGCAATTTCCAGGAAAACTGGTCTTACCAGGTCTCGTTGGATTACTTGAAGCTTGCCCCTAATGACCTGTCTGTACCTTTTCGTGCCTTTTGACAATTTTAGTCACAACTAATATTCCCAGATCTCGTACATTTATACAGGTAACAATTTTAACATTTTCTGATTATCTAATTCCGCCATGTGATGCAGTATTCTATCCATAATTATGGCGTTCACAATTTTGGCTTCACTTTGGACCAGGCAGAGTGAAGACCTGGAAGCGGGTGGTCAGCCAAGCACCAGATATGATAGTAAGGAAGAGGATGACATAAAATGCAAGCGAAATAGATGATTGGAAAGGTGATGATAGAGTAATTGGTGGAATGAGTGGCGGGGAAAGCCGAAGAACCTGGAGAAAACCCGCCCAGAGGCCGCTGCGTTCACCACGAATACCACATGCGGGTTCCTGGGATCGAACCCGGGCTAGGTGGCAAACGGTTTAACTGTGGCTGTATTTGCATGTTGCACTAACAGATGGCGTTTCTCTCCAATTAACTCACATTTTTCTCAGTAACCCTTAAGAAGATCTCAAATACATATAAGGTAACATACTATAATGGTGACTTGCAAGGCTTCATAGTTCTACCAACTAAAACAGGCATGGGCAAAATTGGCTCAACGGGCCCACTCCATTGGAACATATTCTTGCCTCACTCCACCTGCCAACCCTCAGTTTGCTGTTCAGGTTCCGACACACGTCATTCAGTGGCGAGTATGGCAGTTTCATGAAGAATGGTAGAGAGAATTTGTTTTAAGTTACAAGGACGATAAAGTTTGGTGTTGAATATGCGAATTTCAATTTGCAAATATAAAGCATTACAATATCAAACGCCATTTTAATCACAAGCATAAATCAAACTTTGCTGATCTTAGATATTTATTTCCAATTTCAAAAGGTACTTTTTCAATATCCGTATTCGTAAACATTTAAAAGGCTTGATATAATATGAGACGGTAATTATACCGTGCCCGAGACAAATATAACTGGACGCTATAACACAGAACTAGTTCCAGCATTTCTTTTATTTTAGAACCACTCACAGGGCAAGTGTCAGGATTAATATAAGTTATTGTGTAAACGTGTACATTAAATAATCATAAATGTTAGTGTATATATTTAAAAGAATAAGAAATAACCCAGGTAGAATGCAGTTTATAGGTAAATTTGAAAGATTTCGCTTCAGAGACACTGCCCCTGAGTTCTGACCCGAGTTAGTTCTGCTTGAAAGAGCGACAACCTGACGCCAACCAAATTGTAAGCTCCATTGTTAGGCAGGATTATTCCTTTGTAAAGTAAAAGTCGTAAAGCTGACTATCAAGCTTGTTCGAAATGCTACCGCAAGGGGCAGGACATGACATTTCAGCGGCAAAGTCTCGTCTTGTCCACCGACATGAGAACCAGAACCAGAACCATAATCAGGTCGTGCAGGTTCTCCTGTACGGTGTGTCTTTTCGCACAGCACCTAGCCGCTAATGCGGCTTTATCTGTGCGATATGGGAGGTTGTCCGTGTATTGTCGTGCGTGTTTGTTCTGGGCAAAGGTTTCTTTCTGTATACCTAATTCAGGATACAGAAAGGGGGCAGGAATAGGTGATGGGTAATGATGTGTTGGAGGATGGGAGTGGCGTTACCCTTATCCAAGGACGTCCTTGGGTAAGCGGTAGCTTTTCTTCCTTCTTGGTGCTAAGTGGTCATATTGACCTAATACCCGTACCAGCTGATTGGTGTGGGAGTTGATTTTCGAGTACATGGTTCGGGATCGCTCCTTTACCAAGTCCTCGATGTAGGGAAGTCCTGTTTGGGTATGTAGGATGTGAGACGGGAATCTACGTCCGGTATTGAAGATCATTCTTAGTGCCCTGTTCTGCACCGACTGAAGTTTGATGATGTGTGAAGGTGCAGCTGATCCCCAGGCTTCGCAGCCATAAAGGATCATGGGCGGAATGATGGCCCGGTAAATCCTTAATTTATGGTGGTTTGGCATAGTAGATTTGAGGATAGGGTAGAGCTGTCTGAGCGCAGCGTGACCAACTTTGGCCTTTGCGCGGACGTGTGGGGCATATGTTAGCCCGCGATCGAGGACAACGCCTAAGTATTTGGCAGAGGTTACCCATGGGATATTTCTCCGCCTGAGCCGAAGTGACCGATCCGGTTGCCAATTGCGGAAAATTTAGAAATACACAAATTTGAAGTAATCAACAGAACCCGCTCCAATGAGAGTGAAACTCAAACATTTTATGTGGAGGGGAACTGAATATGTCTTTCGTATTTCCGTATGGAACGAAGAGTCGAAGAATAACACACGAACAGCAGAGTCGTCAAGGATCGTCAACCATCACACAAACAGAGAAGTCGCAAACTACTACACGAACGGAGCAGTCGTCGACTATTACGCCGAGACATTGCTTAGAACACGCGCGAATTAAGTACACTAGAAATTTGATAGGCTAAATTAACCTCAAGAATTATTTGGCAACATTGCGTATAATAGGAAAATTTTACTTCAAGAAATTATTTCGGCTCATCATAGAGTAGGCTAAATTAACATCAAGATCATTTCGGCTCTCATCCTAGTGACTTAAAAATTTTGGCTTATGCGCGGCGACTCATGCAGAAACTGCAATCTTTGTCAATCCATTTGTGTGTAGTAATTGTGATATTTTAAATTCCTTTGTGCCTCGTATACAATAAAGTAACGTAATTATTTCCTACTCAAAGTTGTTGTAATTAGTAGCTTGAAAACCTCATTTCTAAGTGATTCCACGCCCTTTCTAGCAGTCTCTGGCCCGGCAAAGCTACTGAACAAGTAATAACGACTTAGCAATTGAACGAGAAGAAGAGGATTTTACATGCTAAGCAATCATAAGTGTCAGGAGGATTGAGTGGCGCCTCTTCAAACAAAACTTTCTCAATCTCTCCAATAATACTGCAATAACTTGCATAACAATGACTTATTCAATTACAATCATCACGTTTTTTTACAAGTGGCTTTCAATTGTTGAGGCAAAAACCCAACCATTAGCCAAAGTAAAGAAAGAACGCTGAAAATTCCACTATTTAGTGGTTTAGTTTCTTATTAGTTTACTTGAAATAAACTATTGTATTTCATGCTTGAAAGTTTCAAAATACTAGGTTTAGGTGAGAAAGAACCGTTAACTGCCATGAAGTAGACAAAGGAATGAACGTTTGTTGAAGAATGGGTGGAGAAACTCATGCGAGTGCAACACATTTCGTGAAGCATGCTTGAGAGGTTGTCCTTGCCCTGTAAGCTGCAGCACACTAACAAGTTTACAGTTGCGTAGAGCACCATTAAATCTCCATTTCAAGTGAATAAAGTAATTGAAGAAACCACATTGCCCGGAGGCAAACTTTCTACTTAAATGAATAAAATTCAAGAAGATGAAGCGGTTCTTTGTGTGACGCCCCCTGCTGCAGGGATAATGGCGTTATAAAGAGGGAATGGAATATTAAAGGTGTGAAACGCAAGAGAAACATTTACACCCACTTTAATGGAAAATGTTTCTGGGAAGTGCTCTCAAAATAATATTTCATCTCTTGCTTTTATACCAGAGTTCCGGATTGCTTTATTTGCCCAGTAATGGCCACTACATCAACTCAGAGACAGTGTACAAAACTTCTTGAATTATTTTTAATTTCCACAACGTCAAATAAATCAGTTGGTAATAACTCCTACATAACTAAAAACAGAACACTGTAAGATAATAAGAATATCTCAGAACAAACATCATTATGATAATTGTATCTTTATCTTCTGCATTATTTACCTTTTGTTGAGAAAGTATTGAGTTAGAGAGGCAATTAAAGACTTTAAGGACTCCCTGATTATAGAAGAAGAATTTTTACTACATACTCGGTTGTATTTGTATTTTGTTGTTTAACGACGCTGTCAATTGCCAGGATCACATCAGCGACGCCGATGTGCTGGAATTTTGTCCCGCAGGAGTTCTTTTACATGCCAGTAAATCTACTGACATGGAGCTGTCGTTTTTAAGCACACTTAAAAACCATCGGCCTGGTCCGGATTTGAACCCGCGACCTTGGGATCAGTAGGCCTGCGTCTAACCAACTGAGCCACCCAGACCGACGATTGAAACACATGTAGTATCCTAACTTTTTGTCACTGACCATTTCCTACGGAGATTTTAGTTTTGTCGAAAACAAGCTGGCAACACTGCAGATTCCCTGGGTGTTTACTGTGCAACTGCAGGCCAATCAAAAGCGTTAGCTCCCAAAACATTAAACGAAAGCGAAAGTGCTCGACCTGTATACATTCACAAAGCAGTCAATTCTCTGACCAACCTCAACGCAACGTTGTCGACTTACTACACGTCTGAAAGAGCAGCTTGGAGTATTGTTTCACGTCTTTTAAGTGATTAATTATTTTGAAACTCTGTAATAATTACTAATTACTACCGAAGTTATGTCACAAATAAGTTACTCTACGCATCTTACAAGTAACAAACTGTTATATTCGTACATTCTTGTGCAATTAACCATCCAATTTGGATCAAAAACTATTTAGTTCAGAAATCGGCTCATCAAAGAACTAAATGCCAACTGACGACCTTTTGGTGTGCAATGCTTCTATGTAGCACATGCATAGTAAGTAGGGGGAATATTGCTTTCGACCCAAAATGTCGATGTCGTGATTTCACCGGAAATATATGTTTTGAGGCACCCTGACTCCAAAAAGAACAATTTTAGAAAAAGCTGTGTGCGCGTGTGGGTGTCTGTGAACAGCATAAACAAAAAGTCGGTTAAAAACCAAAGATGGTATTTAAGTTTAATATCTTTCAAGGATGTGGCACGAAGATTTTGAATAAAATTCCTCCATTCTAAACTAACCTTTACATGGAAACGTTTTCGAATATTTTGATTTTCCAAAAATGACAACGATTTCGAGTAAAATGACATGTTTAAGATATTGTTACAGTGAATTACAGGTACATTTTGATTTTTCTTGCTATAGGTTATACAGTCCTGTTTACTCTGGATGACTTTTGAAAAACTGGTAAACTGTAAGAGATAGGCCAAATCTTACTATAATAAAGTGTAGCTCTCATTAAAACACAAGTTATGTGCCAATGGAATTTTTTCTGGAGTAAACATTTCGGAGATATTTTCTGTTATTTAAGTTTTGCGATATTTATACTCTTTCCAATGGAAAGTCATTATTCACATTATCTCTTGGCAGTGCAAAGAAAACAAAATTTCAAAGCCTTCATATAACAACCACATTTAATATATTTGACTACAGCTCAAAGAATAGTTAATGCAAGAGTAGTGAAAGTCATATGAGTACAACACATCGGATTTTTTAGAAATGTTATAGCTGTGGCCACACCTAGTTAACGTATCTCTCACAGCGTGTATTTCTGTATTCTGCATCTCTTTCTATGTTTAGAACAAGCAAATGTTCCTTCTTCTACCAGGCATAGGCCAGGCGAACTATTCCGCCTTCAAATAAACATATCCTCTATCCTTTCCTTGGTCTTTGTACTTGGCGATATCCTCGAGGTTTATAATTTAATAAAATTTTCATATTCCTGTCTCTTTCATCCCTAATGTGTGTTGATATCAATTATTTTTATTGCGACTAACTTTTTCGTTTACACATATTTGAATTTCACTTCTTTGTTTGTATAGAAGGGTATAATTTGGCTACTGCTCCCAGGAAATTCACCTATGTTGGCCAAATTCTGACCTGTTCACAGTCTTCAGAATCTTTCAGGTTATCGCCTATACCGTTCCGTCAGCAAATAAAATTATTCTAAGCTGGTATGAGTTTTTTCGAATACATCCAATTGGACGGTTTTTCCATTCGTTAAATGCTTTGTCTAAATAATGATGACAAAAAGATCTGTGTTTATCTCTTTGATTTATTTCTTCCAACGGGTTAAGGCCTTCGTCAGTTACTGTATTTTTACTTTCTCTACTACGTATAGTAGGTTGAGGAAGCATTGTATTCAACCAAAAAATTCCGTGTGCAGATTTCACTGGAAGTAAATGCTTTGACGATCCCTGAATCCTAAGAAAGATTATTAGAAAAAGTATGTGTGTGTTTATGTTTGTGTGTACAGCATAACTCAAAAACGAAAAGTTGGTTAAAAAGCCAAGTTGATTTTTAAGTTTAATGTCTCAAGGATGCGACACGAGGATATTGAAGAAAATTGCTCCACCCTAAGCTACCCTTTACATGGAAAATTTTAGAAAATTTTGATTCTCTTGAAAATGGCTCTAATGATTTTGATTAAAATGTCATGTTTGATATACTTTTATGACAAATGAAATGTATATTTTGAATCCTCTGGCTATAGCCCACGTGCTCCTGTTAACTCTGGATGAGTTTTGAATAACTCGTAAAGCGTAAGAGATAGAAAAGATCATACTGTACAAACAAATTTAGACCTGGCTAAAACACACAATTTGTGTCTAAATAAATTTTTTGTAGAGTGAACCATTTCGGAGATAGTCGTTACTATTCGTCTCAGCTTCCGAAAACTTAAACTTTCGTCAAATGCAACATCATTACTCATTTTTCAAATGTTAATTGTGCAAAAAGAACGGAATTTCGAAGCTTTAAATGATTTGACTATCACTCAAAGCCTACTGTACTCTAATATTCCCCTTGCACCTACAAGGAAATAAGCAATTAAATGCTTTCTGCAAATGTTTATCTCAAGTGACATGAAGATACAGGAATAAGAGTTTGTAAGAATGTTTTGTACAAGAGTAGAGAAGCACATGTGAGTGCAACACTTCAGACCTTTCTTTCCTTCAAGTATTTAGTTGTAGTCTCTTTTCGTTCTATTTCTTTACGTGGTCATATCGTGACATATCCGTTAGGAGAAGGATTGCCAAGTTTTGTTTACGAAAAAAAACGGAAGATTTTTCCTTTTTAGGGAAAAAAATGTTTTACGACGCAACTAAGAATCAAAATATAATTTCTGAGACTAATTTTGCTCATGAGCATTTTTGTTGTTGGTATTTCTTTTCTGATTTTGCATTCTTTAAACAATGTTATACCACATTTTCCAATTTCAAAGAGTTGCCTAAAGTTATATGGAAAGTTTACAGTTCAGATTCAATCAATTTCTTTGTATATCTATTTCTCACATTGGTAACAATGTGTGCATTTCAAAAATTAAACAAATGAAATGAAAATGGAAACATTAAGTTAAACCAGTTTGATAAATTGATGTATTCGTAAACGTTTAATATCTTTAGTTCCAACCACAACATTTCTATTCTACGCAAATACCTATTAATTACGTTAACCTTGCATGTATTAGAAATGTAGTTTTGCCCTTCAGTTAAGGGTTTGTTTGGTTCAACGGTTTGCACTGTACATAAACACGTCCATCTTCCAGCTGTATCGAACAAATACAAGAACGAGAACATAACAATGAACTATGATGCTGCAAATGCGTTCTCGCGGTATAGAATAACCAATTGTATTTTATTCCTGATTGTTAATTCCATTTTGTGGTCAAAATTGATTTCCCTCCCCGAAAAGTAGAAAAACAGAAGAAACCGTCTTAGAGGAGGGAAAAACGTTTGTTATAAATTTCAGATTTGAACACATTATTCTATGCAGAATTTTTTTCTCTATCAGGTTATATACTTTCCAGAGTCATACATTTCTATAGGCCCAAATTTCTTCAGAAAACGTTTGTTTTTTTTTTTTTCTTTTCTTTTCTTTCATTAGAAGTCCGATATGTGCTGTTTCTATACTCATCACACACTAACTAACAAACTAACTGCTAGAATGCATCTATATTTTATTCTTAGGTAGAATAACCTATAGTGCTACTACCTGCCTACTTTGAATTCTCTGTTTACCCAGTTAAGTGTTATAATTTTTTAAATTAAATGTTTTCGGAAAATTTTATATCTATGCACTGCAAAAGTTACGCAGTGTGAAACTTTTTTGTTATTGAGTTTACATCAGGGAATCAGCGAGAAGAAATGTTGAGGAAGGTTGGAGAAAGTTTCTAAAATAAACCAAAAGGCAGTAACCTCTTTCTTTTATCCAGTTAGGCAAACAAAAGGTATTCATCTATTCAGCGTATTCATGCGCCGGGCCTGAACAGAAGATAGTATAAGGAGCAGCACTAACATTAGTTCGAAAGAAACCGTGTGTGTAACTGTGAGCTGTTATTGCGTTATTTGTTTAATATTTTTGTAAATATTTGTAGTTATGGAGGGGGGAAGCTAGGAAGAGACGATATATTGGTAAATTAAGAAGTAAGGAACGTCAAATAATTAATGAATGTGTTATTATTTTTGAAGCAAAATGCGTGTAAGGCAGTAAAAGAAACAGCTAAGGCTATAGGGTGTTCAGAAGCAGTAGTGCGTATGATTAAAAAGGAACTAATGAAAGGACCTCTAAGAACGCCATCGAAAAAAGAAAGCAAAAAGGGCGGGACTACACAAAACGATAGGTTAACGCAATATGATTGAATAGTGCAAAGTGGAGTGCGGCGAATTGTTCATTCTTTACAGTTTGCAAATATTCCACCCATGCTGAATATAATTTTGTCACAGTTCAACAGTGATGAGAGCCTACCAAATTTCTCAACGGTTAGTCGGTTCTTACATGATTTGGGGTTCGAATATGAAAGAAGGGGTAACAAGTGCATATTAATAGAAAGAGACGATATCGATATCAGCAGATGACGACATAAATATCTAAAAGACGTAAAAAGGTTTAGGGACCAGGGGAAATCAGTTGTTTATACAGACAAGTCATTTGTAAATTTAGGTCATACAGTAACAAAGGCATGGAGGAATACCAAAGTTAAAAGTGCCCATCTCGTCAAGCAGCAATTGAAGGACTAAGTACAGGACTCAGGCCACCTCGAGTCGCTCGCGGAGAAAGATTCGCAACTAGTACATGCTGCAACACTGCGCTCCATTTAACGTGTACTGTCTTCTAAGGGTGGAACGCGCTTTAGTTTGCCTGATTGAGGCACAATATCCTCAAACTACAGTCCTTGGCATATCTACTGTTCCTATCTCCAAGATTCCAGCGTGCACATCAATACGGATGGATAGCTGAAAGACACTGTGAGCATTCTCAGAACACAACTGACTACTGTTTCAAAACCTTGAAAGGGCACTGATAAATGTGAAAAAACAGTTATCATACATATTTGGTGTACAGAGGTTATGCTTCACGAACTTTTTAATTAGTGTCATTATTGCACTACTTATGTTAAAGGCAAGCAATGTACCTTGATGTAAATTAGGGACAGAAATTAATATTCTTGTATCACTATTAAAACACATTTTTAGCAGAGATGTTAAATTAACCTCCGCTGATGTCCTTGCCCCTTATTCCTGTAGTCTAGAGTTCATATACTCAAGTCTGACAAATCTGATGGACTTTTCCTGATTTCTCTCAGCTACAAAGGTAAATATTGAATGATAGGTTTGATACCAGGACCCGATGTTCCAAATTAAATCTAAAAATATGATACAACTAAAAATATATGATAATAGTGAGTGCTCTGCCATCTATCCATAGAACATGAAACTGTGTACACTACTGCCATCTGCCGGGTCTGTGGACTCGGGGTGTACCTGACACCGAAGCAGAAATACAGTCGCCTAGATCTAAGCCTTTAAAGGAGTTTAGCTACAGATGGGCTGTTTCGGGGTATGCATTTTTTTGTTACTTAAACTACTACTGTAGTGGGAAAGGGAAGTATTGTATGGCGCCCAAAAATTCCATGTAGATGTTTCACCGGAAACGTTTTGAGCCTCCCTAAATTCAAAAAGGCATCTTTAAAAAAAGGCACGCGCGCGCGTTTGTGTTTTGTTTGTTTGCTTGTGTGTGTGTGTGTGTGTGTGTGTGTGTGTGTGTGTGTGTGTGTGTGTGTGTGTGTGTTTGTGTTTGTGTTTGTGTTTTATGTCTGACGGTGAACAGCATAACTCAAAAATCTGATGTGTTACACTCACATGACTTTCTCTACTCTTGTACTAACCATTCTTACAACTCTTATTCCTATATCTTCTTCGTGTTAGTTAAGATAAACATTTCTACAAATTATCGTATTGTTTATTTCCTTGTAGGTGCAAGGGGAACTTAGAATACAGTAGGCTTTTTGCCATAGTCAAATGTTTTAAAGGTTCGAGATTCTGTTGATATTGCACACTTAACATAAAAAAATGAACAACGATGATCCATTTCATGTAAGTTCTAAGATACCGAAACTCACACACATAACAAGGAATATCTCCAAACTGGTTCACCCTACAAGAAAATTTATTCAGATATAAATTGCGTAGTTTAGCTAGATCTACATTTGTTGTATAGTACGATTTGGTTTACCAGTTATGCAAAAGTCGTCCAGAGTAAATACGACTACAGTGGCTATAGCCAGAAAATTCAAGATATACATTTAATTTGTTATAAAAATATCTCAAACATATGACATTCTAATCAAAATCGTTAGAGCCATTTTCAAGAAAATAAAAATTTTCGAAAAATTTTCCGTGTAAAGTGTAGTTTAGGGTGGTGCTATTTTCTTCAAAATCTTCGTGTTGCATTGTTGAGAGACTTTTAACTTAAATACCAACTTTAGTTTTTAACCGACTTTTCATTTTTGACTTATGCTGTCCACAGACTGACACACAGACACACACGGACCTTCTTCTAAAAATGCTTTTTTTGGATTCAGGGGGTCTCAAAACATATATTTGCTGTGAAATCTCGACATCGAATTTTTGGGTGGAATACAATACTTCCCCTACTTACCAATAGAGAAAGTAAAAACAAAGACTCAGTTAAAACCAAATTTGGTATTTACTATCTATAAGTTTTAACATCTTTTGAAGAAAATTCCGCCACCATGAACTACACTACATTTTTAAAAACTTTTGAGTTTTTTCAAAATGACCTATCAATTCTGATTAAAATGCCATAGGTTTAAGATATTTTTATGGGAAATGAAATGTATATTTTGAATTTTCTAGCTACAGAACAGTCCTATTTGTTCTTGATGACTTTTGCATAACTGATAAACCGTAGGAGATAGGCCAAATCTTGGCACGCAAAAAATGTGGATCTTCTTTTTAATGTACTTTTTATGTTCAGCCTACTGTATTCCCATATTCCACTTGCCCCTACAAGGATATAAACAACAAGTTAACTTTTGAAAATGTTTACCTCGACTAACATCAAGAAGATAGAGGAATAAAAGTTTGTAAGAATAGTTAGTAGAAAAGTCGAGAGATCCATGCGAGCGCAACGTATCATATTTTAATGGGTTTTATGCAAAGGGAAAGGTTATCGCTCAACCGTCTTTCAGTATGCAGAAGCATACTGGTGGCTGTGATTTCTAGGGTTTAATCTTGAAGGGTGTTAATTTTGGAGGCGAGTCAGCTCTTCGATTGAATATCGATGGAATTCGGGGCATGTTGATGTAAAGGTAAACTCGCGTAGAATTTTGCTGCCGGGTACATTATTTCATCCTCCTTATATAGGAGATGCGGCTTCGTGAAGTAGTCTCACATAGAATGTGGAGCTAACAGAAGTGAGTGCATCAGTCTCCAATTATACGCCCGTTTCACCCACAGTGGCCAGCTGTCTGCAGTCCTGCCTCATATTATTATACAAGAAGAGGAACTATAAGAGACCGGAAAGGGTGCAACCTTACGCGAGCGCACCCCAGGTTAGATTACAATGAGGATACTGCTCCCTCCGGCCGCTCGGAGAGGTGATGTCAGCGGGAACGGTTAGACCCTTGTGCAGCGTCACTCTCGTTTGTCTCTTGGTTCTCTTATCAAAATGTAGGTCAATCTACGGGGATGTGCCACTTGGTCGCACGTGAAGGAGCAAGCAGGAATGAGCTCTAGAAGTATAATTTGTTCACTCTTTCGAGAAGTGGAAGGGAGAGCTAAGGACATCGCGTGGCCGGCGCGTGTATAGGAACCAAAACAACCCAGGCAGAATTGAACTTTTATGCACACGAGTGGTGGTGCACAAAGGAGATTGGACAAAGCTCTTAAAGTTATATAAATATGTGGCTATGAAGCCAATTAATACAATTAATGTTTTTTCACACAACACCCTCGTGTAGGACATTATTGGAAAGGGTAGAGTGATACTGAAAAATTGAATGTCATTACCAACTACGGGGCCCATTAATTACAATTAATTATATTAATTAGCCTTATAGTTGGTTACGGTATGTTATGTCTGAGTAAAATAAGATCTCTTTGTGTGGTTTACCGGGAATAATGCGAGTGAGTTGTAGAATTTAATGTCATATCGGCACGTTGGCCATTATATCTTGCTGGTTAGAGCAGCCGGACGGTAACCTGTAGATCCGTGGTTCAAATCCCGGTGATAGCATTCAATTTTTCAGTCTCGCTCTACCTTTTCCAATTATGTCCTACACACGGCTAGTGTGAAAAAACATTAAATACACTATTAAGAGATATTCGTAGGGGAGAGGGTGTGGCGGAAATTTTAGTGTTATATGTTTTATCCCTGTCCATATCATCCTGCTTCGTCATGAGTCCACAGAGGGAGTATTGTAGGGCAACTGTACCTCCACCTTTGTGACGATAGACGGCGTTAGCGTACCATCTAGTCTATCTCTTTATTACAGTAGCATTATTTGTTTCCGCTACGCAGTTGGTCACCACATGGCGCTAAAAGTGGCAACACTGTTGTCTGCGCTGGTTGAAACGTCAATCACCAAATAAGGATGCTCACCAGCACGGATGCGCAGGCTGTAGTATAAGAGCAGAAGAACCGCAGTATAACGTAGCTGGAAAGTGTTAAAATGTTATTATGTACCACATTCGAGAACAGGTCGTACGTTTACCTAGCCGCTTAATGCGACTATCTGTGCCAGGGGAAGACAGGTAACGCTGCTGTGACGTCAGCCCACTGAGCACCGAGGCTCGCACGAAATACAGGTTACGGCTCGATTGCGTCATCTTTGGAACAGCTGATTGAAGGGAACCGACCGAAGCCGAACGTGAATATGACTTCCCCGTTTGGAGGAACAGCGTAAGGAAGTGATATTCATTGAATTTTCACTCGTTATTGAAAATAAAAACACGTAACAAAAATACCTGTACAATATAATACGTTACATAAATAATAAATCACATATCAATATAATAAAGATTAACTATCTATCTCAATAGCTGCTGTTATTATCACCAAATTGTAAACACGAGGCACATGATTATTGCCAAACTTAATTCCACTGAAACTGAATATATACATGTAAATGGAAATATTCCATCCTCAATATTTTGATTTTTAATGGCCCATTGTGACTAACCGATATATTATTATAACTAGTCAATCATATCAAAATAATGGTAATAATGATATGTTGCCTACCCCGGAGAAGCTGGAAGACTTATTTTTCAATATCACTTGTATAAAGTATTTACCAATGTATCCACTTACCTTACATAATATTTATTAATGATGGAATCTTTAAATGTTAACTTATTATCAGCGGGGCATATATATAGTTTTCTCAGTTTCAGTTTTGTTTATTGAGAGAAAGTTAGGCCTGGTGCCGGCACAAAGGACCTGGCTTACAGGCTACAATTATAAATATTTACAATGTTTACTGTTTTTGGGTTTAACAAAACCCATACGGTGACCATACCAAGAAGTTTTTGGGTGTGGATTTGTCCTTTAGATAGGCATCCCAGAAATTGAAGCAAAATACTAATTAAACTCAGTCTATCAATATTTACCATACTGGTTTGGTAAATTTGCACATAAATAGCACTAATCAACAATAGGCTAAGCTGTGATACCTGTGTTAATTTGTAAACGTGGAGAAAGAGTTGAGATATGTTATAAAGTTAGGTTAGGGTTGCATATTATTATTGATGGCAGGTGTGGATGCTGCCTCTGATAACACAGGTTAAATTTTGATAACGCAGGACTCTGTCATCCTGTTCATATAGGTACACATTAACCTAGGTGTCGTTGCCTACGTAATTCCATCATGTGTGAGTAAAGCCAGGGGCCAAAATTTGACCCAAGTATAATAGTTTTCCCCTTTTGATGAAGGTGGGAAAAATGCAAATGAACTAGCTACTGCCTGTTTTCTAAATTTATTGATTAACTTGGTAAATGTTTTGTTAACATTCATTGCATTTAACTGTTGCCAGAATGGTTTAACAAAAAGCAGTCCATACCATCTTAAGTTCAACAGTTTTTGGGTGTAGATTTGTCATTTCAAAGTGTTTCATTTATATATAAACTGTCCTAACTAGTTTTACATCGATACACACTACAACGTCGACCCATATTCTTCAATTCTACATCTAAAACAAAAGTAGAATTACATACCTTTCAGTACCGGTATCACCATGTTACAATATAGGTTATGGATTCTTGAATAACTTCACTGAATAATTAACCACTTCTTAAATCACTTAAAATTACACACTATAAATGAAAATAATCATTTTAGTTTAATAGTTCAACTATAACAAGTAGAACTTACGAAAAACAGGCGAAAAACTGTTCAGTTGCTCAAAAGAAACCGTTACAAATTGCAGCGAAAAACATGTGTTATAATTCTCGTACTACATCAAGAAAACTACTGAAAAGTTAATTTTGATAAATTTACAATATTTACAAATAAACACAATCACTGAAACAACATATACCGCCACTAATTCACTTTCAATTAAGCAAAACTAACAGTGTTGCCCCATAACATTCCACACTGGCAGCCATGTTTGTTAGCATGCCAGGTTCCCGGCTATCAGCTGATCGGCCCGGGCCATAGCCTGATATTCACGTCAGCCTCGCTGAGCACACATGCTCGCAGAGCAAGCAGGTTGAACGTGTGACGTCACAGCGGGCAAAAGGAAATGGCATACGGAACATCGTAATCTTAATGCTGACTGTTTCAATTACGGAATAGTCACAGATTATAAATAATTGCATTTGGGCTTTATGTCATATATATGAATTCTGGTTTATGTGTACAGTCATGTTATAACGCAAATAGAACAGAAATTATAACTATTTTTCCTGAGCAAGAGGAGAGCTATACAGAACAATTAGGTGGATATTTTCTGACATTTGTCGTTTCGCTTTTCTTTAACTAGTTTGTCAATGTTAGGGCGTAATGTACGGCACATTTGTAACCGAAGACTGCATGTTAGATTGTGATCTGACAATATGCTTCGGGATTTTGACTTAGAAAGGTTCATAACAGAAAAGAATTTTTCGCACACATACGTAGAACCAAACATACATAATATCCCTGCAACAAGGGCATACAGCATCAGAAATCTGGTTTGAGGAATATTCTTATAACAATTAGCCAAGTCTTCCTTGTGTTTATATTTGTCCTTCAGCAAATCGTCGCACTGTAAATTTATCAGTTCAATTTGCAACCTGCTAGAAACATTGTTAGCATCCAATGAATACGGGGTCGCAAAGATCTGAAACGTAGTAGACAATGTTTCTACATCTTGAAGCCTGGTCTCAAACTGAACACATGCGCCGCTGATCTAGGCAGCATAGCAACACACTGCTCTCGCCTGACGTCACACGAACGTACAAGCTGGCTCTTCGTTTAAATACGTCACACGGCCCGAAGTTGTCTTTCCCTGATCTGTGCAGTATAGAACGGGATCATGTGTGTTCAAGCTTTTGTGCCTGTGGGTATGGTTTCTTCCTGTATACCTGAGTTTGGATGGAGCGAGGGAGGGAGCGAGGGGTGAATGAGAACTAAAATATGGGAGATGCATTACGTGACGCAGTAACTTATACCAGTTGGCTGGTGTGGGAATTCAGCTTAAACTGAGCCTGTCACACAACAAAATATCCGTGAAATCATGGCCAGCACTCCTAAAACAGACGTATTAAATAACCTCCGCTGATGTCCTTGCCCCTTAATCCTGTAGTCTTTGAGTTCATATTCCGTGGTCTGACGAATCTGAATTTTTCCTGATTTCTCTCGGCTACAAAGGTAAATATTGAATGATATGTTTGACACCATGACCCGATGTTCCAATTTAAATCTAAAAATATAATAAAACTGAAAATGTATGATAATAGTGAGTGCTCTGCCATCTATCCATAGAACATGGAAATGTGTACACTACTGACATCTGCCGGGTCTGTGGACTCGGGGTTGTACCTGGCACCGAAGCAGAGACACAGTTGCCTAGATCTAGTGTTATTGAAGTATATTACAATGCTGTATCGCATTTGGTTTGGGGATAGCGTACTCTGAGCGAATACCAATTTTACATCACTTTCCAGAATTTACAATATCCAAAAGTTTATCAAATGGAAATTATTGAAACTTTTACTACGTATTCACAATAAAATGAGACATATTTCGGTTTGTTTCATGATTCTGTCTGTTAAAATGGTTTTTAAAAAATTCAGATATATGAAAATTTATTGAAAAAATATTTTCCAAACGCAACTTGGGTACCTGTTTGGGTACATTTGCAGCACACAACTGAAACAATTCAGGCATGTTTTGAATATAGTTAGCTACCCTAAAAAGCAGAATTTTTAAAATACATCAGTTGGGGAAGTCTACAAAAATTAATTGGTAAATTGCGAAATAATGTGTAGATTTTAAGCAATTTTACAACAGGTTTTCAGTTTACACATAAGCTTAATAAATACTGAGCTTAAAAATTCTGCTTCACAGACTACATATCTGTGGAAAATTTCAAGCCTCTATGATTGGTAGTTCATGAGAAAAAGGTACAATTGTACATAAAATATACATTTTGAGAAAAAGTTGTTTGAAGTTTTGTGATGTTCTGCAAGCCTACTTTAATGCATTCCAGCATCATAATCCTCATTATCCTCATATAGATCCTCAAGGTGCTTCTCTGCTTCCCTCCTTTTTATTTTAGCCTCTTTTGTTGAGGCTTGTGCTGCTCTTTGGGCATGGTAGAGCCGTTGCTGATCTATGCGCCGAAGAGCTTTTTCTGTGTTGATCCCTGTTTTCAACCCCATTTCATTTGGCACAAGAAGTCTGCTCACAGAACCACCATTGAATGTTATATGGGATCATGGACACCTATTTTCACTACATCTGATGACACAAGCACTGTCTTGGGTACAAGCTCCCATATACAATTGTTAAAACTTTCGTTTTGATTTTGGGTGTGTCCATGCAAGTACTTACTCAGTAGCTTTGTGTCACTCAGTTCCCTATAAACAGGCTTTATTGCCTCTATTACAGCATATGGTAGAGAGTTTGTATGCTTATAAGACTCACCTGACATTGCAGCCTTATGGTAACCACACCAAGTGTCAGGTCCTTTAGGACAGAAAGCATGATGAGGTTTTACATCTGTCGATGCTTTGTGGAATAAAGTGGCCCATACAGCATTTCTCATGGCATTAATGTCATGTGTATTTCTTCTTATTGCAAGGCCATAATATGTCTGCAGCATATCAATAACCTTTGTGGTCAATCGGCCTTATCACTGAGAGTCTTGCCATCACATAATTGGGTTTTTTCATTTCCTTTTTCAATTCTCTCACTTTTCTTCCCATTCGTTTTTGCATACGGCCCACACATTCAAGTTTCTCAATCACAAGATCATCTCCATAAGGCTTACATTCACAAACTGTCTTGAATGCTTTGGAGTTCCCATTCCCCAAGTATTTAACATACCTCACACCACGAGTACCTACAGAACGACAGAATATTTGGCTCCCTCTGCTTCCATGCTGCCACTAGTACCTGTTGGGAGAGAGGGGGGCGTGGCAAGATGCCTGATTTTAAAGAGCAGCATACTCAACTTAAAACCCTTATAAAATGGTAACAATTATACAATCATTTTGTTCAGGAAAATTCAGAGAATTTTTCAAGACAAAAAACAATGTAATTTTTTAGCATTTTACAGTACATAGTCCCCTTAAATTAACCTCCGCTGATGTCTTTGCCCCTTAATCCTGTAGCCTTTGAGCTCATATTCCGTGGTCTGACCAATCTGATGAATTTTTTTCTGATTTCTCTCCTCGGCTACAAAGGTAAATATTGAATGATATGTTTGATACCATGACCCGATGTTCCAATTTAAATCTAAAAATATAATACAACTGAAAATGTATGATAATAGTGAGTGCTCTGCCATCTATCCATAGAACATGCAAATGTGTACACTACTGCCATCTGCTGGGTCTGTGGACTCGGGGTTGTACCTGGCACCGAAACAGAGATACAGTGACCTAGATCTAAGTCTTACCATAGTGGATAGAAGAGAAAGTGTGAGCTCTCCCGCTAGTTCACTGCATGATCCGTGGTCCCGTGGCAACTGACCGAAACTGCGGCGTGGCGATCGCAGTCGCCTCAAAATGCGGCCGAACTGCCTAGTATTTGATTCGGAAGCGCAGACAATTTTATACGTATGCGTTGTGTTTTGTGAGTAATTAGGTACATAACTTGTGAAATTGCTTCTAAGTTTGTGCATAAATGTGTGTGTTCTTCAAAACGTAAGTTTCAAGCAACATCAATATTTGATTAAAAATGCCAACTTGTTTTGTACCCGGGTGTCGTTTAGGATACACAAACTGCTCAGAAACTAGACATTTTTTTTACTCCTCCTAAAGATAAAAATCTGTTTTACAAATGGGAAAAGTCTATTCCTAGGAAAGACACTAAATTATCTGTTAAATCTAGTATTTGTGACAAACATTTTCCAGAAGACTTTTTAGTGAAAGTTGATTCATTCGTTGTGCATGGAAAACTAGTTGAAATCCCTAGAATGAAATGGCGGTTAAAGACAGGGGCAATTCCCTGTATATTTCCTAATTTACCCAGGTACTTGACTACAGTGCATAAATCCCGAAAATCTCCACAAAACAGAGACAAAAAATTACTGAAAAAGCAATATTCAACAATCAGTAAATTACCAGATGAAGGATCCAGTCAACCAGTTCTTAAGTCAAACGCGCCGTCCTTCAACAATGAGGAATTCACAGAAAAGAGTTCGAATTCCTCCAAGGTCACAAACACAAGTGTCAATAATGAAATTGCTACACTGAAGAAAAGAATTAAAAACCTCAATAGAAATTTAGTTAGAACTAAAATCCTGCTATATAAAGAGAGGGCTAAATTAAAAATAGTAGAAAAGAAATTCGCTACTAATTGTTGCGAATATAAACGCAATTTAAATTGCTTAAGTAAAAAATAAACGCTGGAAGATGAAAACAAACGTCTTGGAGTTTTAATATTTGTTGAAGTCAAATTAAGAGAAGAAGTTGGGTTCAATGTTAGCTCACTAAAAGTGGACGGATTCGTGAATCTAGGTGAACACACACCTGACAATCAGAAAAATTATATGGCTAACCATGCTTTAGTTTTTATGTTTGTTCCCTTATTGCTACATAATTGGAACCAACCAGTAGCGATTTACGCAAGTAGAAATGCTACACCCGGTGATATAGCTAAGCTCCTTATAGAAGTAATTATCCAGTTAGAAAACTCAGGGACAAGAATTGTTGGTTTCACTAGTGATGGAAGTCAATCAAACAAAAAAGTATGGAAAAATTTAGGAATAGGAGCAACATGTGAAAATGTACACCACCCACTTGATGAAAAAAGAAGAATATGGGCTTTTTCAGATTGCGTCCACATAATAAAATGCATGAGAAATTCTTTTCATGATAAGGTGGATGTCTTATACAGAAATAAAAGCATCCAATATAATTTTTATAGATATATTTATGAAGCTGACACCTCCTAAATTTGCTGGTCTTAGAGTTTGCCCGAAATTGACCTCATCCCACATAGACCCCACCTCTTTTCAGAAAATGAATGTGAGACTGTGTTTTCAATTGTTCAGTAACAGCACTGCAAATGGCATTGACTTCTTCAGGAAAATTAATTTTGAAAAATTTAAGGGAAGCGAAAATACAGAACTATTCACAAGAGATGTAAATAATCTTGTAGATGCATTAAACTCCACACTTCCAATTAAAGCGCTCTATAAAAATTCCAAATCTCACAGGGTACTAAAAGATTTCTTTCACATAATAACGTCTGAAAATAACACATTCTGCTCAACTAGAACAATGGAATCTCTTAGTCACCTTAAAAAGTACTTTGGAAGTGTCCAAGTATTTATGGAGTAGAGGATTTTCGTACGTCTTAACAGCAAAATTCAATCAAGACCCCTTTGAACGGCACTTTGGAATTATGCGTTCTTTAAGCTGTGATGACCATCCTTCCACAGTTGACTTTTTACATTTACATATGCTACAGGCTGTATATGTCCCTGTAAAACTTGCACTGTCAAATGCTGCTAATTGTGAGAATAAAGTGGAGCCACCACTTACATCTTTTATGAATCAAATTCGTATATTGGCAAAACAAACTGAGCAAAAATACCGTGAGCTGTTGGATTTTGTTCGAAACAAAATAAAGAACAAAAGTAAAATACTTGACTGGGAAAGTGAAGTTCCCGAACTCTATGAGGACAATATTTGTAAAAGATGCTTAGTACGCAACTTAGGGGGTTATATAGTAAAAAAGATGCTCGAAAAACTTAGTTGTGAAGCCTGTGCCTCTACTCTGTCCACCGATCTACCCTCTGACACATTAGCTTCCACTTTCACTACAATAAAAGACTATGGCACCCTAAAAAATCGTCGGAATTTAACCTACCCCTCTGAATGTGTGGTTAATATTCTTTTGCAAGTCGAGGCTATTTTGGAGAAGCAAATGTGCTCGTCTGAAAGTTTGTGGGGTGATATATATTACGACTGCTTAGATAACATAGACGAAATCATATTAGGACCCAGTGGAATAGGATGTTGCGTGGAACACAAACTGGATTTAGTTGGAAAGTTAACACTACATTACATGAAGTGTCGTTTCTTTTTTCGTGCCAAGGAAATCAGTAGAGAAATGACGTCATCGAAGTCAGCAAAATCAACACGTAAACTCTCCAAAGTCTCCAACATCTAATTCCACGGTGAGTTTCGATATCTTATATACATAACATACATAAATGGACAGAAGAGAACCTCCCCCCTTCAATCCTTAAAACTCATAGTAGTTTCCTAGAAAAGGTAACACACATTAAATCCAAATTGAACATTCCTAACACCAGAGAAAATCTACTTATAAGAGAAAATCCATTGGAATTATTACAACCTACCTTCAGTTTGGAATTAATAGAGGAAATAAGTAAATCAGACACACCAAAAGAAATACAAAAACTTCTAGCTCTGGAAACAATCAATACTAGGTATCCCACAGAAGAACGGCTGCACATATATACTGATGGATCCTCCAAGGAAAACCTTACTGGAGCTGGAGTTACGTGTTCACATTTTTCCTTTTATCATTCTGTTGGCAGAGACACAACAAATTATTATGGAGAAATAGAGGCTATACACATCGCTCTCCGACAATTATTAAATCTTCCCTTAAATAAATTTAACAAGGCAGTCATTCTTTCAGATTCTAAAGCTGCAATTCAGGGAATATGTTCAAATACTACAAAGAAGTCAACAAAAATTAGAGAATGCTACAAAATGTTAACACAACTCCAAAAAGTTAATAAGACTGTTCATCTCCAATGGATTCCAGCACACTGTGGAGTCATGGGGAAGGAAACTGCAGACTCACTTGCAAAGAAAGGCACAACAATAAAGCAAAAATCTAAATTCAATTTCTCATATTCCTCAATAAAACGCTTGATCATTAAAAAATTTTCTCATTCATACCTACAAGAAATAGAAACAAATGCCAAAGATAAAAAATGGATTACACTACTTTCCAACCCAGATATAATCCCCCAGAGACCAAGGAAAACAGCGGTTGCAGCCTTCCGACTACTGAAAAATCACGACTGCTTAGCAAGTCATCTCTACAGAATAGGTATCTCAGCCTCACCAATATGTGTCATGTGTAATGATCCAGCAGAAATTAACGAAAACCACTTGAAGACCACTTAAGATCAGAAGAAACTACAGTTCAAAAGTATTGGAAAGCACGAATGCTAATGGCTTCATTGCCAGATGCAAGGCACTAGAAAACAACAACAACATACATAATTTGCATTATGGTTTAATTTTTCAGCGTAAATTCGTATAAGCAGATATTTCCCATTGTACTTCATTAATTATAATACCCATTATTGTAAAATAGCATACTATATTATGTGTCAAGCAAAGACGGTGTTTCAAAACAGTATTTCAAATATTCCTGCTTACGATTTTAGGTATTTAAAATGCTAACTGATAATATGAAACCCATTTTCACCATGCATTCGTGAACTAAAGTGAAGCGACCGCGACACTAGTGCCATCTTGCGAGCGAACCATAGTAACTCCGGAAGAGCTCACACTTTCTCTTCTATCCGCTATGGTCTTACTGAAGTATATTGCAATGCTGTATCACATTTGGTTACGCGGCGATAGCCTCGTCTTTGTCACCAAGTATTGATAGACTTCTTAAATATAAGCAGTACCAAACTAGTTACTAATGAACAAATCGATACCGCATAAGATTTGAAAGTGCTTTTGTAAACCAAAGTACACATACATATAACGAAGCCGGTACTGCAACACAGTGCACGTCAGAGTGGCACAGTCCGCATAAAGTGGAAGGAGGTAAGTCCAACGTCCCCTCTTTCCCAAACATCGCTGGCACCCTGCCTCCATCACAAAGGCGCGATGCTCATATATTGTAAATTCAATCTTGATCACAACCCTCTGGCATACGAGGTCTGTTTTTGAAGTCTGCAGAAGAGTATTTAGTGGAACAGCGAGTAAAATTGCAAATTTAACTGAAGGAGAAGGAATCATTCAGGGACGCAAAGTTTAAGATCTTGTGATTCCGTGCCTGAATTTAAAAGCTTACTCCATGGCAACAAATGTATCTTTATCAACTTCAACTATGAAACGTGGCATCAGCCATATGATCAATGACCTAGATTTTTCCACTATGGAGAGCGTTGAATTTCTTTGCCACAATAAATCAGTCGACAGATGTATGAAGCTGTTCCTGAGCCTTCTTCTTTCACTACAAGACATAAAACCTTACTGGGATGTATTTGAATGCGCTCTTTTGATACAAACGCAGCATAGAATGACGAATAATACCTTCCAGAAACTCATTTTATCCAACTTTATCGTTCCAATATTTGTTTTATTTAGATTATCCTTTACTGAAAATTTAATAGTTGTCTTATTTTTCCTCTTAGAATGTGCCGTTCAAAGCTTATTTTAAAGCCCCCTTATAACCAAGTCTAAGCTTTTAGAAACGTTCTTTTCAACTGGGAAGTGTTCTGATCTGCAGCCAATGAGATTTTTCTTGGCGCGCGTCAAGCTCCACTTAAGGGGAAAGAAATATGGCAACACAGCAGGACTCCGATTGGTTGCCGGCCTGGAGGCACTCAAAGACAAACTCCTTCCCATTTGAAAAGCACAGTACTGTCTTTCACAAAAGTAAATACCGGTACTGAGGTAGATGCGACTTTTGTGAACGTTTCTTCTTGGTGTCGGTCGGAATACTCAACTAATTCACACTTCCTAGTGCTTCTCGGGAGGTTCCGCTTCAGGGGGCATCTGAGAGGTCAGGAGATTTTGGATGAAAATGATGCTTTCGAACTGGAAACGTTAAAGACTTGTTACGAACGTCCTCACATGAATCTGGATCACCCTTGGGGTTTCTTCCCTTATCCCTCCCTCCCAAAGGTCACGTTAGAAGGACCAAGGGTCTCGTGGACTAAATATGGTGGTCTATCCCACCTGGGAGAATCTCCATCATATATATCCAGCCATCATTTTACCCCTCAGATGAGAATTCTGCGACTTACTGGTTCGGGGTACCGCTTCAAACTCATTACAGTTCTTGTGTTAGCAATATGTCAAGCGATGTGCTGCAGCTGATTTGCTTCCAGCCATGTGGAGATAAAATTAAGATTTTTAAATTTCTCTACTACGTATTGTAAAGTGGAGGAAGTATTGTATTGTAACCAAAACTTGGAAGTCGAGATTTCACCGGAAATATATGTTTTGAGGCCCATTGAATCCGAAAAAGGGTCCGTGTATGTGTGTGTGCCTGTGTCAGCCTGTGGACAGCATAACCAAAAAGCGAAAAGTCGGTTAGAAACCAAAGTTGGTATTGAAGTTTTATGTCTTTCAAGAATGCAACACGAAGATTTTGAAGAAAATTGCTCCACTCTAAACTACCCTATACATGGAGTTGTTTTTGACAATTTCGACTTCCTTGAAAACGGCCTTAACGATTTAGATTAAAATGCCATATGTTTGAGATATTTTTATGAAAAATTAAACGCATATCTTGAATTTTATGGTTATAGCCCATGAAGTCCTATTTACTCTGGATGACTTTTTCAGAATTGGTAAACCGTAAGAGATAGATCAAATCTTACTACACAAAAATTTAGATCTTGTTAAAACACGCAATTTATGTCTGAATAAATTTGTTTGTAGACGGAACCATTTTGGAGATATTTTTCGCTATTTGCGTAAATTTTGGAGAACTTATACTTCTGTCAAATGTAACATCGCTATTCATGTGTTTATATCTTAACCGTGCAAGGAGAACAGAATTTGAAAGATTCAAAAGATTTTGCTATCGCTTGCATGAAACCCAAATAACTGGACGGCTTTTTAGCCTAAAATGCCTCTGCTTTAATGACACAATTATTCATACTAAATTATTGTAGTATTATTTTGGATATAACCTACACATATGGGGTGCTGACTATTTCTGTGTGAAGCTTTTAGTGCTTGTCGTTATTCCTGAAATTAGGCTACAACGTTTAAAATATATTGTAATACTTCGTAAAATTGTATATAATTGTAAGACTGCTACTTTCACTATTGTTTATAGCATTGTTTTGTATATAACTTGTACATACAGTTGACATTGTCTATTGCTGTACTCAGTTTAATGGCAATAAATTATTATTGCTATTGTTTTTATTGTTGGTGTTGTTGTTATTGTCATTGTTATCGTTATTATTGGTGCTATAGTTATCGGTGTTCTTATCGTTATTATTGTTGTTATCGTTATTGTTATCGTTATCGCTGTTATCGTTATCGTTGTTATCGTTATCGTTGTTATCGTTATTGTTGTCGTTATCGTTATCGTTGTTGTTATCGTTATTGTTATCGTTATCGTTGTTATCCCAATCGCTGTTGTTATCGTTATCGTTGTTATCATTGTTGTTGCTATTATTGTTATTGTTGTAATTGTTGTTATTGTTGTAATTGTTGTTCTTATTGTTTTTATTATTGTTATTGTTGTTCTTGTTATTATTGCTCAATACGTACTCTCTTTAGCAGTAAATGGAAATTATTTCCAGGTTCTCCGGTTTCACCCACCACTCAATCCACCAACTGCTCAATCATTTCTTTCCCATTCAGCCTTTGCACCTGCATTTGGTATCTTCCTCTTCCTCACTCTCATACCTACTGCTGACTGGAGTGTAAGTGCTCCATACGGGGAGGGTATTCAGATAAAGAAGAAATAAGGAGTAACCTATACATAATAAATTAAGGAAACCTACGAAGGCAAAATAAGGTATTGTGATGAAAACTACAAAACGTTGGGGCATTTTAGGTTGAGATTCCGGGTCAGATTGCAGAAATGTGTTCACTTAATAGCCAATATTGCAACGTTATACACCCTCTCGTATCCTTTCAGTTCAGAAAAAGCATTCAGTCATGCAAATTGTGTGATTGGTGGCCACTTTCATTCTCGCGTGCAAAGAACGTGCTAAATATTTTAGTGAAAAAGTCTGATATGTTGCATTCTCATGACTTTCTCTGCTCTTGTGCTAACCATCCTTACAAACTCCTATTCCTGTATATTGTTCGTGATACTCGAGATAAAAATGTACAGAAATTATCCTCTTGTTTATTGTATTCTAGCTGAAAGGGGAATATGGGAATACAGTAGGCTTTGAGCGATAGTAAAATCTTAACAAAGTTTTGAGATTCCGTTCGTTTTGCACGTTTAACATATAAAATAAATGAACAAGGATGTTCCATTTAAAAAAAAGTTCACTTTTTCCGACATGCATAACAAGGAATGTTTCCGAAATGGTTCACTCTAAAAAAAACTGTATTCAGACATAAATTTTGTGTTTTAGCGAGATTTACATTTATTGTAGAGTAAGATTTCATCTACCTCATTATTTACGAGGTATTCAAAAGTCATCCAGAGTAAACAGGTCTACATAGACTATAGTCAGAAAATTCAAAATATACATTTCATTTGTCATAAAAAAGACATCAACCATAGAGCATTTTAGAGCCATTTTCAAGAAAATCAAAATTTTCCCTTAAGGGTAGTTTAAGATGGAGCAATTTTCTTCAAAATATTCGTGTCGCATCTTTGAAAGATATTAAACTTAAATATGAACGTTGGTTTTTAATCGACTTTTCATTTTTGAGTTATGCTGTCCACAGTCTGACACACACGCACACGCACATATAGACACACTTACACAGGGATCTTTTTCTAAGAATGCCTTGACATCGAAATTTTGGGTGGAATACAATACCTCCTGTACTATACTTAGTTGGAAAATAAAACTTGTTCTGTAGTACTGAAAGCTGCTTAAAAAAGTCAAAGACGCGTGCAGACGGAGGTTTACTCCGCCTCTCCCCTGTGTGACAAGGGCTTAATGAACTAATAACTCATTCATTTAAATGGAATAGCGGTAAAGACCGAATAAATATGAAGACGGATTAATCCTCCTGTCTCCTCCAACTGCAACTCTGCCTGAGTTGTCCACCGAGGGATTACAGGAATTTTCCTTGTAGCTGCGGCTACACGCAACGGCGCAGTGTCGGAGAAGTTGCCGCATCTCCAGGAGCGAAGTTTCTATCGGCTATCTCAATTTCTTGGCATGCCGCACGCCGAACAAGTGGCTGTATATATTCACCACCAGTACGCGGGCAGACAATATCTTATATATTTAAATGATCAATTCTTGTATATATATTCCGCGCAACTTGGAAACGGCTCTAACGATTTCAATGAAATGTTGTATTCAGATAGGGTTTTGCTTTTTAAATTCAGCTATATAGGTGTAATTCCCGAAAAAACGCGATTTTACATAAAAAATAACATTTTTTATTCCCGCTTCTACTGCGCAATTCTTGTATATATATTCCCGGTATTTCAGAAACGATTCTAGAGGTTTGATTAAATTTTTGTATACATGCATATTACCTTCAGTGTTTTTTCTACTTACTTTTAGGTAACACATTCACATCTCTTTCTCTACTCACTCTTCTATAAACAATTTTCCATAAAGAACGTGATTTTGCACCAAGAAACATTTTTATTCGCACTTTTAAAATAACTCATACGATACTCTATATGTTTGAAATATAAATGCTATTACATTCACACTGTTTTCTCCTCTCACTTTTAGGTAACACATTCATATCTCTTTCTATACTCACTCTTCTACAAATAAACACACAATTTTCTGTATGTTTGAAATAGAGATGCTGCATATTACATTCACAGTGTTATCTCTACTTACTTTTAGGTAACACATTCACATTTCTTTCTCTACTCACTCTTCTATAAACGGTTTTCCATAAAAAACGTGATTTTGCACCAAAAAACGCTTTTATCCCCACTTTTAAAATAAGTCATACCATGTTCTGTATGTTTTAAATAGGAATACTATTACATTTACACTGTTTTTCCTCTCAGTTTTAGGTAACACATTCACATCTCTTTCTCTGTTCACTCTTCTACAAATAAGTCATGCTATTTTCTGTATGTTTGAAATAGAGATACTACATATTACATTCATAGTGTTTTCTCCAATACTTTTAGCTATCACATTCACATCTCTTTCTCTATTATATTCATACTGGGCGGAAAATGCCGAGCGAAGCTCGGTCGCCCAGGTGCTTCAGGTAAAGGCGAGATTGTACTTTCAGAATATAGTGAAGAGATTGCTGTTTTTTAACTTGTACAATGATATTGTAAAACACTCGGAGAAAGAGAATGTGATGCGAGAATTCTTGCGTAGAACCTCAAGTAAATCTTAGGAGATATACGCGCGCGCGTGTGTGTCTGTGTGTCTGTCTGTCTGTGTGTGTGTGTGTGTGTGTGTGTGTGTGTGTGTGTGTGTGTGTGTGTGTGTGTGTGTGTGTGTGTGTGTTATATTCCGTGCAACTTGGAAACTGCTCTAACGATTTCGATGAAATTTTGTATTCACACAGGGCTTAGCACATTAAGTTTATGTATATAGGTGTCACTCCTGAAAAAAATGTGATTTTACACGTAACAGTCACAATTACTGTAAACCTTATTTTGGCCATAATTTCTCTAGATGGTAGATTTCGGGCTTGTAGGTCGTGGTTCAGTCGATGAATGTTCTGACGTTTCGCCCAAGACTGCGTTGGGCATTTTCACAGAATGTCTCATAGCTGGTTGACAACTAAGACGGCGATTTTATTTATTTATTTTTTACAAGTTCTTCTGGGGTGTCACAATTTATTTGAACAGAGGTAGTGTGGTGTCCGGTAATCGCCGAAGCAAAGCGGATGATTGTGAGTGCATATTAGATGGGTCATTGGTTTGGGCCGGTCAGGGATCATGGCGGATGGGGATTTTCAGATTTGTTTACTGAGAACGGTTTTTGCAGTGTTTCCGCCTTCCCAGGATACAGGCAGTCTACCAGCGGTTCAAGTCTCTGTCGCGATGTCTTCTGCGGGCGCACTGCAGATCAGCCTGGGAAAATACAATGGCAAATGTGGATCTCTCAGAGAAACAACCATGGCGGATAATCAGCTACCTTAGAAAAGACAAAAATGCACGCCACCATCCTCTACACGGCACTCGTGGGAGACTCTTTTGACCCCCAAGGAAAAGCCGCGGATTTCGCAGACCATCTAGAGTCTCAATTCGAACCCCGGGAAAATGTCCAGGACGAAGACTTTACTGAACTCGTGGAGGCGACGGTGGACTACCTCTATGAGGCACCCCCGCCGCCACACGCAGAGATACATATACCCATAGTCACCCCAAGACAGGTGGCTTCTCACATCAAAAGCTTGAAACCCAGCAAATCCCCGTGGCATGATGGCATTACGCCGCCCATGCTCCAGCACCTTCCCCGTCAGGCCGTTCTCCACCTCACGCGAATTCATAATCCATGTCTGCAGCTTCGCCACTTTTCAACTAGTTTGAACGAGGCAAGAGTGGTCTGATTTTAAAGCCTGGCAAGGACCAGATCTTTCCTTCAAACTACCGTTCCATCAGCCTACTACCTATCGTTTCAAAGATATTTGAACGATTATTCCTATCCCACCTCTCTCCTCTCTTTGAGGAAAGGCAACTATTCTATTCCAGGATCATCAGTTCGGTTTTCGTCATGGACATTCCACTACTCCACAGCCACTGCGAGTAATAGCGAAGACTGTCCTGGTATTCCAGAAAAACTTCAAAACAGTCGCGGTGCTTCTGGACGTGGAAAAGGCGTTTGTAAACACATGGCACCAAGGCTTGTTGTATAAACTCAGAGAGGCAGAAATACCTCCCCCTTACCTCGCCCTGATTGGTAGCTTCCTTCGGGATCGCTCTTTTCGGGTGCGGGTGGAAGGGAAGTAATCCTCGGTCAGACCAATAGCGGCTGGAGTTCCGGAAGGTAGCGTGCTATCGTCGTTGCTCTTTGCTGCCTACATGTCTGACCTACCCGTGGAACCACATACTGTTACGTCTACATACTGGCACAGAGCAAAAATGTTCGATATTGCTTCCCTCCACTACAGAGACAGCTCGACGCTATCGGAACAGTGCAGAGTGGCCATTAGCCCACAGAAGAGTCAAGCTCTTCTACTGGGCAAAGTTCGAAGCTGGCACCCGGGTGTATCCTTGGCACTGCAGAGGAGAAGAATCCCCTGGGTTAACTCCACCAAATACCTGGGAGTACTACTTGACCGCGGTCTAACCTTCACTCCACATGTTAGGATAAAGGTCGGTCTGAGACACGCAGCCCTGATACAGCTATATCCCATGTTGCGCTGAACCATACCAACTCACCTGAAACTACACCTGTACCGTGCGAACGACCCGCCCCTGATACTGTATGGGTGCGAGGTCTGGGGAACGGTGGCTCGTTCCATCATCCGCAGGCTGCAGGCCGTGCAGAACAGGGCGCTTAGGATGATCTACGATACCAACCGTAGATTTCCATCATACATCCTCCACACTTATTCCGGCATCCCATATATTGAAGACTTTGTTCGGGACAGAACTCACACAATGCATGCCAAACTCACACCTCACCCTAATCAGTTGGTCAACACGCTGGGGCAATATGATCATCGCCTACCTAGACGGTGGCAGAGCTACCGCTTGCCCAAGGATGCTCTTGACCGGTAACTACCGCTATCCCCTCAAACACCTAAACTGCCAAATGTACTTCACACTTGGCACAACCACACCCTTCACCTATTCCTCTCGGTTTTCGGTCGACGGTCCCACAAGCGGCCGGCGAAGTAAGCAATACGGCAATGTTCGCTCGGATGGTTAGACATCCAAGGACGAACACATCCCGCCACCAGTGACAATATAGGAAGCCAATCTGCACCATCAACCGACATTTACACCAAAGCTTGTAAAACTAGACTACACCTGTAAACCATACACGTAAATCCGTACTAAACGGATAGGTACCGTGGCCACTGGTTAACCCAGGCGACTCGAACTAACTCCTGGAGGCTGTGTGTATATGTGCTGCTTCCTTTCTGTTGAAGTTATTCTTATGTTTGTGAATCTCAATTGCTTCTCGGGACAGCCGTGCGCTGTATTGTCAAGAACTTCAGTTTCGTCAAACTTGATGTCATGACCCGTTAAATGCGCATGCTCGGCTACTGCCGATTTCTCCACGTGTCCTTGCCGGCAGTTGCTTTTGTGTTCTCTTAAGCGGGTTTTTATGCTGCATTTGTTACTACCAACATTTCTTCCGCTTTAGGCGAAGGTAGAGTGTGGAAGCGTCACGTATGTAGAGACCAGATTTGACCCACATTTCGTGTTTTATAATTGTGACGCCAGTGACTAGCAATGCTGTCATCCGTTTTCCACAAATGAATATTGTGACATGCTTCTACTTTCTTTTGTCTGTTTTTGTATATTACTTCAGAAGACGTAATTTTAAATTTGTTTAAACGAGTTTTCAGTGCTTTTATTAAACAATTGTGGTTCTGCAATAATTAGTACGGCCTTAGATTTGAAAAATGCCCTTGTTCTGGCGGTTTTCTTCGCCTTTACCCTACTTTAAAGTGGAAAAAACAAGATGGCAGTACACAAGGGTTGGTGAATGAGAGTAGTTCAGTAGACTGTGTAGTCATATATTAAACTATGTAGCCTCTGATACTGTTTTTGTTTGCCAAGTTATGGTTGATAATAAGGAGAATTGTGCCTGAACGTATTCTCCGCTGAGACAAGAATGCATTTGGGAGACGTCGATGTATTAGGGACCTAATGAGGCTGAGTGCATCCCGGACTACGTCTCCCAGCGGGAGAAAATCCCCTCGCCGGTATCGGGAATCAAAACCAGATCTCCTGCTTGGTAAGCAGCACTACTGCCACCTCGTTAAAGATACTGTTATTTATTTTTTAACATTTTTAGGTCACAAATTAGGTGCTCAGTGATTAATTGTTCTTCGTTGCATGGGAAAATACAATAGTCTGTAAAGGTGCTATCTGTAGAATTTTGTTTTACCTTGGCCAGTGACAAATGTAAATTCCGGAATTCTTCAGTTTTTAATTTTGTTCTGTTTGTTGGATGAACGATCTACGCTGAGCGCCTTTAGTCGTGCTTTCTCATAGACTGTGCTGTTCGGCGAGGCTTTTATTTCTTTGTTCACTGTTTATTGTTATAGATCTCTAGTTCGTTATTCTTGGCTGATGGTTTTGCAAGTTTGCCCGCCAACTCATTGCTTTCTATTGCTACATGTTCCTTCACTCATTCGAAAGAAACGGTTCAGTTTTATGATCTCAATTTACGATATTTGTCCCGGATGTTTTCAGTTATTGGATTGTACCTATATATTGTTATTTTTAAGTGATTCTAATGTGACTTTACTGCCTGTGTAAACGGCAACAATTTTGCTTACAGTGCTGTGCTGAAAAGAAAACCATTTCCTCTAAAGTTTTCAGAATCGCTAACTGCTCACATTGATTATTTGAGCCGTGATCGTGTAGTTTGTATTTATAAATGTCTACCAACTTCTACTCTTGCTCCTATCATGCCATTGGTTTTACTTCAGTCATTGAAGACTGTATTTATATGTGTATTCGATCTCAAAGCGGGAAAAACCATGTAAGACACATCTTCAGTAAAGAGAAAATTCCAGCTGCAATAAAAATTTGGTGAGCTATAAAATATAAACCATCGCTCAGAGATCTGGCTGAAGTCACTGCCAAAATCGCACTCACTCCAGTGAGAAAAATCTGATGTGTTGCACTCACATGACTTTCTCTACTCTTGTACTAACCATTCTAACAAACTCTTATTCCTATATCTTCTTCGTGTTAGTTAGATACACATGTGTACAAATTATCTTATTGGTTATTTCCTTGTAGGTGCAAGGGGAGTATTAGAATGCAGTAGGCTTTGTGCGATAGTCAAATATTTTAAAGCTTTGAGATTCAGTTCTCTTTGCACACTTATCATATAAAAAATGAACAACGCTGACCCATTTCACGAAAGTTCCAAGTTTTCCAAAACTCACACATATAACAAGGAATATCTCCAAAATGGTTCACTCTACAAGAAAATTTATTGAGGCATAAATTGTGTATTTTAGCAAGATCTACATTTTTTGTACAGCATGATTTGGTCTATCTCTAACGGTTTACCAGTTATGCAGAAGTCATCCAGCGTAAATACGACTACAGGGGCTATAGCCAGAAAATTCAAGATATACATTTCATTTGTCATAAAAATATCTCAAACATATGACATTTTAATCAAAATCGTTAGAGCCATTTTCAAACAAATCAAAATTTTCGAAAAATTTTCCATGTAAAGGGTAGTTTAGGGTGGGGCTATTTTCTTCAAAATCTTCGTGTCGCGTCCTTGAAAGACATGAAACTTAAATACCAACTTTGGTTTTTAACCCACTTTTCGTTTTTAAGTTATGCTGTCCACAGACAGACAGACACACACACACACACACACACACACACACACACACACACACACACGGACCTTTTTCTAAAAATGCTTTTTTTTTTATTCAGGGGGCCTCAAAACATTTGCGGTGAAATCTCGACATCGAATTTTTGGGTGGAATACAATACTTCCCCTACTTAACAGTAGAGAAAGTACAAATGAACAACGATGACCCATTTCACGAAAGTTCTAAGTTTTCCGAAACTCACACACATAACAAGGAATATCTCCGAAATGGTTCACCCTAAAAGAAAATTTACTGAGACATAAATTGTGTATTTTAGCAAGATCTACATTTTTTCTAGAGCATGATTTGGTCTATCTCTAACGGTTTACCAGTTATGCAAAAGTCGTCCAAAGTAAATACGACTACAGGGGCTATAGCCAGAAAATTCAAGATATACATTTCATTTGTCATAAAAATATCTCAAATATATGACATTTTGATAAAAATCGTTAGAGCCATTTTCAAGAAAATAAAAATTTTCCAAACATTTTCCATGTAAAGGGTGGTTTAGGGTGGGGCTATTTTCTTCAAAATCTTCATGTCACATCCTTGAAGGAAATTAAACTTAAATACCAACTTTAGTTTTTAACCGAGTTTTCGGTTTTGAGTTATGCTCTCCACAGACTGACACACAGACACACACATGGATCTTTTTCTAAAAATGCTTTTCTTTGGATTCAGGCGGCCTCAAAACATGTATTTCCGGTGAAATCTCGACATCGAATTTTTGGGTGGATTACAATACTTCCCCTACTTATCAGTAGAGAAAGTAAAAAAGACTGAGAGCATAGCACGCCAGGTGGTCTCGAAAAAAACCTGTGGCGAAAGCTGGAACTATTAAGAACATAAGGCGACAGACAGCAACATGCATAAACGTAAAATCAGTACAATATGATTAATTAGTGGTGTGCATTAATATGAAATGTTGAAAACAATGCAAAAATACAGAGTAAAATGCACTCATTTTCCCACATTTGGTTTGCTGCACAAGGCCTTAACCAAATAGTGATCTGACAGGATAAAAACGAACACTAATTTATGGTTTTTGTTACAGTGCCACCGAGGAAACTGGTGATTCTTGACGAGAATGGCACTAACATTGCTCAGCACGGCCGAGTGTTAGGTCCCTACGTGGAAGGCACGTCAGTCCAGGTGTCTTGCGTAGCCTACGGAGGTGAGTAACATTTACTTTGTGTAGAACAGGGGTCTCCAAACTTTCCAGCCTTAGGGCCATATTGATTACTCCAGAAAGTTCCGAGGGCCAGGACCGTTTCAATTTTTCCTGCCATTATCTGTAATTTCTAGACTACTCGCCAAGTACGCGCCCTGAGCCGAACATACCTGAGGGATCTTCAGGATACAAATAATGTTTGACACAAACACATTCCAAACTTCGGTTTACATACATATACGATATTCTTTACCCTAACGTAACTACCAAGGGTGAAACCGCGGGATATTCACTATTGTTAACGAGATTCATTTCAATTATTTATCATTTATAATATTTAAGTTTAATTTTCTGATTATTATACTTGTCACTAAGTATTACCTAGCAAGTAAATAAAACAGACTAAATAAAACAAACTATATTGTATGTTAATATTTACGTTGACTTGTAACAATATGTAACTGACTCAAATAATATTGTAAGAATTTATTTTGTAATTAATTGATAAATTAAACTTAAATAAATAAATTTGTGATTCATGACACAGTTAACTTTAAAAAAGAAAACCAACAATAACAAACCAATAGCAGTCGCGGGCCGGATTGATGACACTGGCGGGCCGGATCTGGCCCGCGGGCTGTAGTTTGGAGACCCCGGGTGTAGAATATACACAGTATATACCTTATACATCAGGAATCGTTATGTACCTCTTGAAGTTGTCACATAGCTGTGCATGACACGCCGGTAAAGTTGGCTGAAAGAGGTGTTTCAGGGGTAATAGAAACTTTAATACGAATTATGCCTTTTTATATGTAAAAGTACAGTAAAGTATGTATTAGAGATATGCGTAATGTTAACTACAGGGAAATTCTGTGCAACAATGTGCTTATGTGCTATTGCACCTTCTGAAGGTGTTTTAGGTTTATAATTAACTCATAGGCTCCGTAGCACAGTTGGTAGAGCACCTGCCTGCTGTTCAAGGGGTGTCAGGTTCGATTCCCGGCAGGGGGTAGCAATTTTTCTCCAGCCAAGATTATACCTCATCCTCTCCTGAACCTGGATAATGGCGGTGCCGTGGCTGAGTGATTAGACCGCTCGCCTACCGCCTAGGCGGGAGCCGCATGTGGTATTTCTGGTGGACGAAGCGGCGTCTGGGCGGGTTTTCCCCCGCAATTCATTCCACCAATTGCTCCATTATTACCTTTCCAATCATCCATTTTGCCTGCGTTTCATATCATCCTTTTCCTTGCTGTCATACCTACCTGGTGCTTGGCTGATTACCTGCTTCCAGGTCTTCACTCCACCTGGTCCAGATGCCCATCTGCTCCCCTAGGCACTGGCTTGTAAGTCCTAGGGAGTGCAAGTCCTACATAAGGTGAGGGTAATCAGGGAAAGAAGAAATTAACTCCTATAAAAATAAATTTATTATTTGTTAATACTGTCGATTGTCAAAAACCACTACCCGTGTACCACAATTTTGTCCAGCAGGAGCTCTCAGTAAGTCTACTCATATGGGACTGTCGCTTTTAATTACTCGATCTTGGCCTAAAAGTCAGAGGGTCCGTACCTAGCCAACTGAGTCACTCAGACATGTATATCTAAGTGTTCATGATTCGAATACATGGAAATGATTATTTAAATTCATTTGATTTATTCCAACGTTAAGTTGTACTGTGTATTTAGTTGTTTAACCTGTTGCACGGAGTTTTTGAAGTCATAACGACTCATCGGCCGCCCTAGCCATTCTTAAAGAAACATGGAAGTATTTATTGTTTTTGTTATTATAAGTATTATTGAAATTATTATAATTATTATAATTATGGTGTGTGTCTTGCATTAACTACATAGATAGGGTAGTTAAATTATATTCGACCCCACACTCGCAGCCTCTCTCTACAGTACGAGACATCTAGCGGTCGCCGGGGAATTTACACCCGCAGCGGTGGACTAAAATTATTACCCTATAATGGGTAAGAATGATGATGCTGGAAATGTTGACCTGCTCTCAAACAGGCAGCGGATCTCATGTAAATATTTTTGCTCACTCTACAAAGCTCAGCAGCAGGAATTCTTGTGATATCTTGCACAATGTTTTCTGTAAGTTCCTGCGGTGTGGGAGGATTGGAAAGATGCACTTTGTCTTTTAATGAACCCCATAAACAAAAATCACAACTCAGGTCATCAGAACGAGTTATCAAACACCTGACGACGCTATCTGGCAGGCTGAGAACAGCCCGAGGTGTGTCATGCGTGTACCTGCCCTTTTAGGGCTTAACCACTTTATGACGGGATGTGGGGTTTTGCAGGGTGGCGGGTGAAAATTGAGGTAGTGGGTAGTAAGGAGGTAGCAAGATTATGCTCCTCAGCGGCTGCTTATTCAGTGTGCAACTACCGTTGGGCACTGCTGGTGTAAAGGTCCAAATATGGAGGTTCATTTAATTTTGAATTTTGAATCCAAGCTTCTCCAAGACAACGTTTTGTCGTGGTGTTCAGCTTTCGCTGTTGAAGGGATATCTCCTTCGTTACCGGGGATGCCCGCAAGCCATGCGGGGAACCCGGTGTCCCACACGCGTGCGTTCAGTGGGGTTGTAGTCCCCAAGAGACCTAACCAGGGCACTCCTATGTAGAGGAATTTGGTCGTATAATTTTGTTGCCCGGCGCCTAATTTCGTCCTCCACGTACGGAAGAGACGAGGCTTCGTGCAGTAGTCTCGAAGGGAATCCGCGGCATACAGAATAGATTATCCGAAGTCCTCTATTCTGTATACGCTGCAGACGCAGGAGATGGGAATCTGCGGCCATGCCCCAGATTTCGCAGGCGTATAGGAGGAGTGGAATTATGGGAGCCCGAAAAAGGCGTAGCTTCAGGGGAATTGGCATCCCCGACCGCAGCATGGGGTACAGTGAGGCAGTTGCCCCGCCGGCCCGCGCTGACAAGTCGTTGATGTGTTCCCGAAAAGTAAGGCCTTTATCTAGCTTCACTCCCAGGTAGGAGATGGAGTTTACCCATTCAATCCTTCTTCGCAGATAGGTGAATGTGGGGAGATTGGCGGGGAATCGGTGCTTAGTAAAAAGTATGGCGCGGCTTTTCTCCGGGTTAATGGACAATCGCCAACGCCTGCACCATTCTTGGATAAGGCGGAGGTGTCGCTGTATTGGGAGGAAGGTTCTGTTAGGGTGTCTGTCGTCGGCATACTGGGCTATGTTGACGTGCTGCTCTGTAGGTAGGTATCAAACACCTCTTATTGCATTTAATGATACGGTAGCCGAATGTGCTTTGGCAGAATCTAGCTGGAAGCAACCATACGAATTCACACACACACACACACACACACACACACACACACAAACAACATACACCTTTTTCTAAAAATGGGGTTATTTTTTGGATTAAGGGGCCTCAAAGATATATTTACGGTGAAATCTCGACATCGAATTTTTGTGTCGATTGTAATAGTTCCTTTACTAGTGAAAGTAGAAATTACTTTTTCGAAAATTTTTAGCTGTGTCTACACCCTTAATCTTTAGAATATAAAACGTTGAATAAAAGGGTAGCAGTAAGCAATACGAAAACGTATGTAAACCCACCAGTATTGTAGGAGATAGCTCATAGAACATTATTGTATGATCCATCCCCACAGTCGTTCAGAGATATTGCTGGATCATACGGCGATGTTCCTCTGAACTTAGAACATACATTCTCGCTCCAGTAATGACCATTTCGACACTCGAAGCCATTATTATTGCCATTCGTAAAATAACGTTTTTGATCGCTGCAGTTGGGAAACGAATGTGACCATGAAGTCCTAGCAGAGGGGTCATAAAGCTCAATGAATACAGAGCCATTAGTTTTAAATTGCCACGTATATATCAAAAGCCAGAGAATGGCATGGCATTGTCAGCCAGATAAAAAATCCCTCTCTTTCTTGTATATATAGGGCGATTCATCTAACTTTACCAACAAACATATTTCTTTAAAAGTTTTGAAACATATAAAAGTGCCTTTACTGACACAGTAAGCAGAAGCAATCACAGAAATAGATGAACCTAGTTTTGGTATTGGTGGTTATAATGTAACACATCAATTACATTTAATGTTATTCTTATGTACACTTAGAAGAGTTTCATATATTTTTTTAATTTATGGTGAGTAAAACGTCACTGAACATAAATGAACACATTTGACCAATCCTCAACAATAACGTCACAAAGAATGCAGTATTGTATATAACTTTGGATTGTCATTGTAATAATGACATAATGCGTAAATCTTCAAAATAAATTAGAATCATATGGGAACAATGGGCTGAGCAAATTAGTTATCCACTAAATGTTATCAAAACCAATCAAATACTCTAACTGGTATCCATTGGAACCTGATGATTTCAACAGAGTTAATAATATACGATAGACAACATCTTAATGCTGTTATTGAATTTCACTTAGAAACATGACCTCAAAAATGTTTTAATTAGACCCCAACAGTTAATATTTTGCCGATAAATCTCACACACATTATTGTTTAAGTGTGATTACACAATGCTGTTTGTTCTGGTTTGATCTCCCCCTGCAGAGCCTACTTGAGTCCATTAAAGTCCCTTGGTAAAACGTCAGGATGGAACCTTTCCATTTTTACAGTGCAGTCCTATGTAAAGATCCCTTAGTCTAAGTGTTATGTTGGTACACAGGTAAATTATCTTGTTTTAAGCAACAAATTGGCATTGCAATATTAATCGATGTATAACGGCAAAAGATCATTGCATGCTCTTTTTTCAACTTCATATGTACTTACTGTCTGTTCATCGGTTCATAGTCCCAGGGGGATGAAAGGGAGAGACGAGACACTTCCCGTAGCGTAACTCGAGTTTTGTAAACTTCCGTGCAAACGCTGTTCTGCTGCTTACGTTGCCAACTTACTTCAAATGGTATTCGCTGCTTAATATCAGCTGTAAAATCATACGAGTCACTAATTCTCTACTGAAGTAGAGAAAAAAAGGAGTATAAAAGAAAATATAGCCTCGTCCAGGAGCGCTGTGAAATCTGCTATGGCATTGTGGTGGCAAAACAAAGGAGTTCGTAGTTTTTTTTTTTAGTTAACGTCCTCCAACATTGTGTCATATCGGACAAATGAATGAAATGAAATGGATGAAATGATGCTCAAATGAGCCCGAGGTCCATGGAGGTTTAAGTTACCCGACATTCGTCTTCTCAGGGTGGGAAAACCTTACCCGGATAACTTACCCCAAGCGAGATTCGAACTCGCGACTCCTTGAACGTGAGGCAGACACGCTAACCATCACGCTACCGAGGCGGGCAGGAGTTCCTAGTGATAGTTCTATCCATAGAACAGATATTTGTTTGTTTTTGGTTTTTTTTTTTTTCCATTGGGCCATACTGTCGTTTGCTTACCCCATTCATATGCGTATTAGCAATATCAAAATTCCAAACTGACATTTTATTACCCATATTCTGAACTATATTGGACAAAACTTTTATATCTAGATTTTTGCGAGAGAAGATAGATTTTGAACATAAGAAAGGAACGAAAAAATCGCTCCTGAGAAAAACGAGTTTAAGGTTGAAATGGAAGGTGTAGACTTGCCCATTAAAACTTTGCAGATATACTTTTTAAGGTATGGTGCATCTTTTTGCAATAAAAATCCAAAAATTGATTATTTTAACCAAACAAGCTAAAATATCACTTTGATGTTTAGTGCTGCTTTTATAAAACGTATTATATTCTCCTTTTATAACCTGATTAATTTGTTCATTATAACGTATAATTTCATATGTGCTAAAATAATAGTTTGGTTTCCTAAACAAATCTTCTTTTGAGAACATTTACTTATATTGCTTAAAGGATTCAATAAGCCAATTTAATGGATCCCTTTCCTGTTTTATTTCCTTTAAAACGTTTTCTGTTTTTCGGAGGTTATTACTGTTAAAAGAATATTTGACGCAATTGTTGGAAAAGCGTTTCCAGACATGATGATGATGGTGGTGATGATGATCAATGCTTTTTAGACCAGAATTAATGCCAATTTGCTGCGAGGTTCCCACTGTGGCACCATCTGCTTATTTTATTAGTCAGAACGTTATAAATGTAATTCCCCTTTTCATTTTCTCCTTTCTTCGTAAGCTGAACCACACATTTCATCACTACAAAGCAGAAACACGAAGAAGATTAAAACTAGCAGTTCAGCACGCCTTAACGCTTCCTAATCCTGACTGTGAATCTTCAGTACATAACTTCAATTAGTGGTTTAGAGTTCTAGTTTATAGCTGTTTTTTATAACTGGTTACCAGTTATATTTGACTGGATACCAGTAAATTTTTGTTTATTTAAATTTTTAATAAATATGTAAATTTAAATTTAAATTTAAAATATATATATATATACATATATATATTTATAAAAAGTGTTAGTTATAGGTATAATTATAATTAATTAATTTTTAAGTAATAAAATGATAGGTAATAATGATATTAATAACAGTAATAATATAACATATAATTGTATGTAATAATTATAATTAATAATTTAATTTTATTATTTGTTTATTGTTTAGTAATAGTTTGTAGTTGTGACTGTTGTGTATGAAATCTATATTTTGTTGTATTGAGGAGATAAATTTGTTTTAGTTTTATTGGTTTTTTTCTTTATATTATAAATTGTTAATTTTTTTAATATAAATTTATTTAGAAATGTTACTGTACTTTGATTGTTTGAAATGATTTGTTATTGTTTTAGAGTATTTATTTTTGAGAGTGATTATGTGTGAAATGTTATAATTTAGGTTGTTGTTTTTATTTTCTTGTTTTTTTGTTTTTTACTTTCTCTACTGGTAAGTAGGGGAAGTATTGTATTCCACCCTAAAATTCGAAGTCGAGATTTCACCGGAAATACATGTTTTGAGGCCCCCTGAATCCAAAAAAAGCATTTTTAGAAAAAGATCCGTGTGTGTGTCTGTGTGTCTGTGTGTCTGTCAGTCTGTCAGTCTGTGGACAGCATAGCTCAAAAACGAAAAGTCGGTTAAAAACCAAAGTTGGTATTTAAGTTTAATGTCGTTCAAGGATGTGACACGAAGATTTTGAAGAAAATAGCCCCACCCTAAACTACCCTTTACATGGAAAATTTTTCGAAAATTTTGATTTGCTTGAAAATGGCTCTAACGATTTTGATTAAAATGTCATATGTTTGAGATATTTTTATGACAAATGAAATTTATATCTTGAATTTTCTGGCTATAGCCCCTGTAGTCTTATTTACTCTGGACGACTTTTGCATAACTGGTAAACCGTTAGAGATAGACCAAATTATACTATACAAAAATGTAGATCTTGCTAAAATACACAATTTATGTCTCAATAAATTTTCTTGTAGGGTGAACCATTTCGGAGATATACCTTGTTATGTGTGTGAGTTTCGGAAAACTTGGAACTTTCGTGAAATGGGTCATCGTTGTTCATTTTTTATATGTTACGTGTACAAAGAGAACGGAATCTCAAAGCTTTAAAAGATTTGACTATCGCACAAAGCCTACTGTATTCTAATATTCCCCTTGCACCTACAAGGAAATAAGCAATAAGATAATTTGTACAAATGTTTATCTCAACTAACACGAAGATATAGGAATAAGAGTTTGTAAGAATGGTTAGTACAAGAGTAGAGAAAGTCATGTGAGTGCAACACATCAGATTTTTATGATATATAATCTAATTTGTTTATCTTTATAATTTGTTATATATTATATTATTTTGTAATTTTATTTTAAATTTTTTCTGTAAAGTATGTTGTATGTATGAATGTGTAGAATAAATAAATTTGAAAGATCTGGCATATTAGCCCTGGTTTAAGTAATTAGGTGCCAAGGTTATTATACAGATTTTTATTTTATTTATTTTGTACTTCCATGTTTACTGTGCGAATGTATGCCAATCATAAGCGTTGGCTCCCAAAACATTACACCACCCTTCACGTTTTTTAAGTGATTAGTTATCCCGAAACCCATAGTTACTGCTATGTTACAAATAACAAAGTGTTAACTTAGTACATTCTTGTGCAATTACGCAGTCAGGTTGAATGAAAAATCACTTATTTTTACGAAATGGCTGATTAAAGAACAAAATGTCATTAGACTTTTTTGTTTGTAATGTTTAAATCCTGTATATACCAAACGTGTGCATTATTCTGTATTTGATTATTTATCTTCGGCATCATGTGTATATAGTTTAATAGGTTCTCACATATTGCAGCAAGTTGTTAAACGATTCTGCTACTCATTTAATATGTTCCTCAGACGCCATCTTGTTCCCCGTTCCGAATTAAAGCCTAAATGTGTGACAGTCCTGGAGGGAATTGAGACAGGTAACATGTGCTCCGCGTATATAAATCTAATTACGTCACTGCCAAAGGCATGATTGAGTTACACCGGCGTCGGCAGAAATATAATGAATTTCTGCTACAATGCTCCAGTAATGAATGTATCTAGATTTTCAAGCATTAGATGCTTGCTTACATTTCTCTGCGAATAAACTGCGTACAAACATTCTTCCTTTCATGAATACGTTGATTTGCTGTTGTAATCTATATTAGATCAGAACGAGAGATGCAGATACAAATACAGAAGTTCAAAAATCTGTGCTATATTTACATTTTTGTACGCTCTATCGTGCATCATTGTTCGTACCACCGTCCATACAACTTCAGGGAGCATTTTACCAACCTTCTCAGCGGGCGCGGATATAGCAGGGACGGGAGAGTTGGTCAGGTCCTGCATGTGCAGAGTCATAACCACTCAGTATCCAGTGACGGACAGAAACTGACAACTCCATGGCACCTTATATGTCATACCTCAGAATACCCCTTCATTGTACACAATATATACAGAAATGTTACTAAATATTAAATGTAGATCCCCCTAAAACATACAACTTACGTGAAATACATTTATTTTGTTTTCAGTGAACCATTTATTGCTTGTTTTCTTGCACGTGCAACGGGCATGTGGGATAGTCGGATGTTTTAAAGATTTAAAATTCCGTTCTGTGTGTACGGTTAACATATAAAATAGCGATGTTCCATTTGACACAAGTATTTCTCCAAAGCTGACAGAAATAACGAGGAATTTCTCCGAAGTGGCTCACCCACAAAAAAAAAAAAAAAAAAAAAAAAAAAAAAAAAAAAAATTTAGACATAAATTATGTACTTTAGCAAGCTCTTCATTTTTTGTAGTAATATATGGTCTATCTCTTACTGTTTACCAGTTATGTAAAAGTCATCCAGAGTAAAAAAATTGCGAAAAATTTTCCATGTAAAGGGTAATTTAAGGTAGAGCAATTTTCTTCAAAATGTTCGTGTCGCATCCTTGAAAGATATTAAACTTAAATACCAACTTTGGTTTTAAACCGACTTTTCGTTTGAGCTATACTGTTTAGAGACTGAGTGGCGCGCGCGCGCGCGCCACACACACGCACGCACGCACACACACACAACACACACCACACACACCACACACACACACAAGCACGCACACACACACCACACGCACACACACATACCACACACACACCACACACACACACAAGCACGCACACACACACCACACGCACACACACATACCACACACACACCACACACACCACACCATACACACCACTCACATCACACACACCATACACACCACACACACCACACACACCACACCATACACACCACCCACATCACACACACCATACACACCACACACACCACACACACCACACACACCTCACACACACCACACACACCACACATACCACACACACACCACACACACCACACCACTCACACCACACACACAACACACACCACACACACCACACACACCACACACACCACACACACCACACACACACCACACACACCACACACACATCACACACACCACACACACCACACCACTCACACCACACACACACCACACACCACACCATACACACCACTCACATCACACACACCACACACACCACACACACCTAACACACACCACACACACCACACACACCTCACACACACCACACACACCACACACACCACACATACCACACACACCACACACACCACACCACACACACCTCACACACACCACACACACACACCACACCACACACACCACACACACACCACACACACCACACACACCACACCACACACACCACACACACCACACCATACACACCACTCACATCACACACACCACACACACACACTTACCACACACACCACACATACCACACACACACCACACACACCACACACACCACACCATACACACCACACATACCACACACACACCACACACACCACACCATACACCACACACACATCACACACACCACACACACACATACCACACATACCACACACACCACACACACCACACCATACACACCACTCACATCACACACACCACACACACCACACACACCACTCACACCACACACACCACACACACCACACACACCACACACACACCACATCACACCACATCACACACACCACACATACCACACACACACCACACACACCACACACACCACACCATACACACCACACATACCACACACACACCACATCACACCACACAAACGGTGCACCACATCCTATGGGAGTGTGAACTACTTAACCGTGAAAGAAACAATTTCAAGAAAGCCGTGACACTTAAAGGTGCGAAGTGGCCTATCACAAATCAAGAATTAGTGGAAAAACATATGAAACTATTCCACAAGTATGTGAACAATATAGACTTTGAACTTTTAAAAATAACTACCATTTCATAATTGTACGAAACCAATAACGATTCCACTGTAATCTCATATGTTCAATTATGTAAAACCATATGCATGTAGTATTACATTTCTGTAATGGAACATGCAGGAATAAAATGTTGTTGTAAAAAAAAAAAAAAAAAAAAAAAAAACACCACACACACCACACCATACACACCACTCACATCACACACACCACACACACCACACACACCACACCATACACACCACTCACATCACACACACCACACACACCACACCATACACACCACTCACATCACACACACCACATCATACACACCACTCACACACACCACACACACCACACACACCTCACACACACCACACACACCACACACACCACACCATACACACCACTCACATCAGACACACCATACACACCACACATACCACACACACCACACACACCACACCATACACACCACTCACATCACACACACACACCACACACCATACACACCACTCACATCACACACACCACACACACCACACACACCACACACACCACACCACACACACCACACACACCACACCATACACACCACTCACATCACACACACCACACACACCACACACACCACACCATACACACCACTCACATCACACACACCACACACACCACACACACCTCACACACATCACACACACAACACACACCACACCATACACACCATACACACCACACACACCACACACACCACACACACCTCACACACACCGCACACACCACATACACCACACACACCACACACACCACACACACCACACACACCACACACACCACACCATACACACCACTCACATCACACACACCACACACACCTCACACACACCACACACACAACACACACCACACAGACCACACACACCACACACACCACACACACCTCACACACACCACACACACCACACACACCACACCATACACACCACACATACCACACACACACCACACACACCACACCATACACACCACTCACATCACACACACACACCACACACACCACACCATACACACCACTCACATCACACACACCACACCATACACACCACTCACACACACACCACACACACCACACACACCTCACACACACCACACACACCACACACACCACACCATACACACCACTCACATCACACACACCATACACACCACACATACCACACACACCACACACACCACATCATACACACCACTCACATCACACACACACACCACACACCACACAATACACACCACTCACACACACACCACACACACCACACACACCACACCATACACACCACTCACATCACACACACCACACACACCACACACACCTCACACACATCACACACACAACACACACCACACCATACACACCATACACACCACACACACCACACACACCTCACACACACCACACACACCACATACACCACACACACCACACACACCACACACACCACACACACCACACACACCACACCATACACACCACTCACATCACACACACCACACACACCTCACACACACCACACACACAACACACACCACACAGACCACACACACCACACACACCACACACACCTCACACACACCACACACACCACACACACCACACACACCACTCACATCACACACACCACACACACCACACACACCTCACACACCTCACACACACCACACACACCACACACACCACACACACCACACACACCACACACACCACACACACCACACACACCATACACACCACTCACATCACACACACCACACACACCACACACACCACACACACCACACCACTCACACCACACACACCACACCATACACACCACTCACATCACACACACCACACACACCAGACACACCTCACACACACCACACACACCACACACACCACACACACCTCACACACACCACACACACCACACACACCACACACACACCACACATACCACACACACCACACACACCACACCATACACACCACTCACATCACACACACCACACACACCTCACATACACCACACACACACACCACACCACACACAACACACAAACACACACCACACACACCACTCACACCACACCATACACACCACTCACATCACACACACCACACACACATACCACACACACCACACACACCACACCATACACACCACTCACATCACACACACCACACACACCACTCACACCACACACACCACACACACACCACACACACACCACACACACACCACACACACCACACCATACACACCACTCACATCACACACACCACACACACCTCACACACACCACACACACAACACACACCACACAGACCACACACACCACACACACCACACACACCTCACACACACCACACACACCACACACACCACACACACCACTCACATCACACACACCACACACACCACACACACCTCACACACCACACCATACACACCATACACACCACACACACCACACACACCTCACACACACCACACACACCACACACACCACACACACCACACACACCACACCATACACACCACTCACATCACACACACCATACACACCACACATACCACACACACACCACACACACCACACCATACACACCACACATACCACACACACACCACACACACCATACACCACACACACCACACCATACACACCACTCACATCACACACACCACACACACCACACCATACACACCACTCACATCACACACCATACACACCACACATACCACACACACACCACACACACCACACCATACACACCACACATACCACACACACACCACACACACCACACACACCACACCATACACACCACTCACATCACATACACACACACCACACACACCACACCATACACACCACTCACATCACACACACCACACACACCACACACACCACAACATACACACCACTCACACACACACCACACACACCACACACACCTCACACACACCACACACACCACACACACCACACCATACACACCACTCACATCACACACACCATACACACCACACATTCCACACACACACCACACACACCACACCATACACACCACTCACATCACACACACACCACACACACCACACCATACACACCACTCACACACACACCACACACACCACACACACCACACCATACACACACCACTCACATCACACACACCACACACACCACACACACCACACACACCACACCATACACACCATACACACCACACACACCACACACACCACACACACCTCACACACACCACACACACCACACACACCACACACACCACACACACCACACCATACACACCACTCACATCACACACACCACACACACCTCACACACACCACACACACAACACACACCGCACACACCACACACACCACACACACCTCACATACACCACACACACCACACACACCACTCACATCACACACACCACACACACCACACACACCTCACACACACCACACACACCACACACACCGCACACACCACACACACCATACACACCACTCACATCACACACACCACACACACCACACACACCACACACACACACCACACACACACCACACACCACACACCACACCCCACACACACCACACACCACACACCACGCACACCACACACACCACTCACATCACACACACGCACGCACACACACAACACACACCAAACACACACAACACACAGCACACACCACAAACACCACACACACCACTCACATTACACACACGCACACACACACAACACACAACACACACCACACAAACATACACACACACCACACACACCACACACCACACACACACCACACACACCACACACACCACACACACCACACACACCACACACACCACACACCACACACACCATACACACACGTACCACACACACACGCACCACACGCACCACACACACCTCACACACACCACACACACCACACACACCACACACACCACACACACCACACCATACACACCACTCACATCACACACACCATACACACCACACACACCACACACACCACACCATACACACCACTCACATCACACACACCATACACACCACACACACCACACACACCACACACACACACCACACACACACCACACACACCTCACACACACCACACACACCACATACACACCACACACACCACACCACTCACACCACACACACCACACACACCACTCACACCACACACACCACACACACCACACACACCACACACACCACACACACCACACACACCACACACACCACACACACCACACACACACCACACCACACACACCACACACACCACACACACCACACCATACACACCACTCACATCACACACACCACACACACCACACACACCTCACACACACCACACACACCACACACACCACACACACCACACCATACACACCACTCACATCACACACACCACACACACCACACACACCTCACACACACCACACACACACCACACCACACACACCACACACACCACACACACACACACACCACACACACCACACCATACACACCACTCACATCACACACACCACACACACACATACCACACACACCTCACACACCACACCATACACACCACTCACATCACACACACCACACACACCACACACACCTCACACACACCACACACACCACACACACCACACACACCACACACACCACACACACCACACACACCACACCATACACACCACTCACATCACACACACCATACACACCACACACACCACACCATACACACCACACATACCACACACACACCACACACACCACACCATACACACCACTCACATCACACACACACACCACACATACCACACCATACACACCACTCACATCACACACACCACACACACCACACACACCACACCATACACACCACTCACACACACACCACACACACCACACAAACCACACCATACACACCACTCACATCACACACACCATACACACCACACATACCACACACACACCACACACACCACACCATACACACCACTCACATCACACACACACACACCGCACACACCACACCATACACACCACTCACACACACACCACACACACCACACACACCACACCATACACACCACTCACATCACACACACCACACACACCTCACACACACCACACACACCACACACACCACACCATACACACCAGACACACCACACACACCACACACACCTCACACACACCACACACACCACATACACCACACACACCACACACACCACACCATACACACCACTGACATCACACACACCACACACACCTCACACACCACACACACCACACACACCACACACACCACACACACCTCACACACCTCACACACACCACACACACCACACACACCTCACACACCTCACACACACCACACACACCACACACACCACACACACCACACACACCACACACACCATACACACCATACACACCACTCACATCACACACACCACACACACCACACACACCACACACATACACCACACACATACACACCACACACACACCACACACCACACAACACACACCACGCACACCACACACACCACACACCCCGCACACCACACACGCCACTCACATCACACACACGCACGCACACACACAACACACACCACACACACAACACACCACACACACAACACACCACACACACCACTCACATCACACACACGCACACACACCACGCACGCCACACACACCACTCACATCACACACACCATACACACCACACACACCACACACACACCACACACACCACACCATACACACCACACATAGCACACACACCACACACACCACACCATACACACCACTCACATCACACACACACACACCACACAATACACACCACTCACATCACACACACCACACACACCACACACATCACACCATACACACCACTCACATCACACACACCACACACACCACACACACACCACACACACCACACCATACACACCACTCACATCACACACACCACACACACCTCACACACACCACACACACAACACACACCACACACACAACACACACCACACCATACACACCATACACACCTCACACACACCACACACCTCACACACACCACACACACCACACACACCACACACACCACACACACCACACCATACACACCACTCACATCACACACACCACACACCTCACACACACCACACACACCACACACACCACACACACCACACACACCACACACACACCACACACACCACACCATACACACCACTCACATCACACACACCACACACACCACACACACCTCACACACACCACACACACCACACACACCACTTACACCACACACACCACTTACACCACACACACCACACACACACCACACACACCACACCATACACACCACTCACATCACACACACCACACACACCACACACACCACACCATACACACCACTCACATCACACACACCATACACACCACACATACCCCACACACACACACCACACCATACACACCACACGTACCACACACACACCACACACACCACACCATACACCACACACACCACACCATACACACCACTCACATCACACACACCACACACACCACACACACCACACCATACACACCACTCACATCACACACACCATACACACCACACATACCACACACACCACACACACCACACCATACACACCACACATACCACACACACACCACACACACCACACCATACACACCACTCACATCACACACACACACACCATACACACCACTCACATCACACACACCACACACACCACACACACCACACCATACACACCACTCACACACACACCACACACACCACACACACCTCACACACACCACACACACCACACACACCACACCATACACACCACTCACATCACACACACCATACACACCACGTATACCACACACACACCACACACACCACACCATACACACCACTCACATCACACACACACCACACACACCACACCATACACACCACTCACACACACACACACCACACACACCACACACACCACACCATACACACCACTCACATCACACACACCACACACACCACACACACCTCACACACACCACACACACCACACACACACACACCACACACACCACACACACCACACCATACACACCACACATACCACACACACACCACACACACCACACCATACACCACACACACATCACACACACCACACACACACACATACCACACATACCACACACACCACACACACCACACCATACACACCACTCACATCACACACACCACACACACCACACACACCACTCACACCACACACACCACACACACCACACACACCACACACACACCACATCACACCACATCACACACACCACACATACCACACACACACCACACACACCACACACACCACACCATACACACCACACATACCACACACACACCACATCACACCACACAAACGGTGCACCACATCCTATGGGAGTGTGAACTACTTAACCGTGAAAGAAACAATTTCAAGAAAGCCGTGACACTTAAAGGTGCGAAGTGGCCTATCACAAATCAAGAATTAGTGGAAAAACATATGAAACTATTCCACAAGTATGTGAACAATATAGACTTTGAACTTTTAAAAATAACTACCATTTCATAATTGTACGAAACCAATAACGATTCCACTGTAATCTCATATGTTCAATTATGTAAAACCATATGCATGTAGTATTACATTTCTGTAATGGAACATGCAGGAATAAAATGTTGTTGTAAAAAAAAAAAAAAAAAAAAAAAAACACCACACACACCACACCATACACACCACTCACATCACACACACCACACACACCACACACACCACACCATACACACCACTCACATCACACACACCATACACACCACACATACCACACACACACCACACGCACCACACCATACACACCACACATACCACACACACCACACACACCACACCATACACACCACTCACATCACACACACCACACACACCACACCATACACACCACTCACATCACACACACCACATCATACACACCACTCACACACACCACACACACCACACACACCTCACACACACCACACACACCACACACACCACACCATACACACCACTCACATCAGACACACCATACACACCACACATACCACACACACCACACACACCACACCATACACACCACTCACATCACACACACACACCACACACCATACACACCACTCACATCACACACACCACACACACCACACACACCACACACACCACACCACACACACCACACACACCACACCATACACACCACTCACATCACACACACCACACACACCACACACACCACACCATACACACCACTCACATCACACACACCACACACACCACACACACCTCACACACATCACACACACAACACACACCACACCATACACACCATACACACCACACACACCACACACACCACACACATCTCACACACACCGCACACACCACATACACCACACACACCACACACACCACACACACCACACACACCACACACACCACACCATACACACCACTCACATCACACACACCACACACACCTCACACACACCACACACACAACACACACCACACACACCACACACACCTCACACACACCACACACACCACACACACCACACCATACACACCACACATACCACACACACACCACACACACCACACCATACACACCACTCACATCACACACACACACACCACACACACCACACCATACACACCACTCACATCACACACACCACACCATACACACCACTCACACACACACCACACACACCACACACACCTCACACACACCACACACACCACACACACCACACCATACACACCACTCACATCACACACACCATACACACCACACATACCACACACACCACACACACCACATCATACACACCACTCACATCACACACACACACCACACACCACACAATACACACCACTCACACACACACCACACACACCACACACACCACACCATACACACCACTCACATCACACACACCACACACACCACACACACCTCACACACATCACACACACAACACACACCACACCATATACACCATACACACCACACACACCACACACACCTCACACACACCACACACACCACATACACCACACACACCACACACACCACACACACCACACACACCACACACACCACACCATACACACCACTCACATCACACACACCACACACACCACACACACCTCACACACACCACACACACAACACACACCACACAGACCACACACACCACACACACCACACACACCTCACACACACCACACACACCACACACACCACACACACCACTCACATCACACACACCACACACACCACACACACCTCACACACACCACACACACCACACACACCACACACACCACACACACCACACACACCACACACACCATACACACCACTCACATCACACACACCACACACACCACACACACCACACACACCACACCACTCACACCACACACACCACACCATACACACCACTCACATCACACACACCACACACACCAGACACACCTCACACACACCACACACACCACACACACCACACACACCTCACACACACCACACACACCACACACACCACACACACACCACACATACCACACACACCACACACACCACACCATACACACCACTCACATCACACACACCACACACACCTCACATACACCACACACACACACCACACCACACACAACACACACACACACACCACACACACCACTCACACCACACCATACACACCACTCACATCACACACACCACACACACATACCACACACACCACACACACCACACCATACACACCACTCACATCACACACACCACACACACCACTCACACCACACACACCACACACACACCACACACACACCACACACACACCACACACACCACACCATACACACCACTCACATCACACACACCACACACACCTCACACACACCACACACACAACACACACCACACAGACCACACACACCACACACACCACACACACCTCACACACACCACACACACCACACACACCACACACACCACTCACATCACACACACCACACACACCACACACACCTCACACACCACACCATACACACCATACACACCACACACACCACACACACCTCACACACACCACACACACCACACACACCACACACACCACACACACCACACCATACACACTACTCACATCACACACACCATACACACCACACATACCACACACACACCACACACACCACACCATACACACCACACATACCACACACACACACCACACACACCATACACCACACACACCACACCATACACACCACTCACATCACACACACCACACACACCACACCATACACACCACTCACATCACACACCATACACACCACACATACCACACACACACCACACACACCACACCATACACACCACACATACCACACACACACCACACACACCACACACACCACACCATACACACCACTCACATCACATACACACACACCACACACACCACACCATACACACCACTCACATCACACACACCACACACACCACAACATACACACCACTCACACACACACCACACACACCACACACACCTCACACACACCACACACACCACACACACCACACCATACACACCACTCACATCACACACACCATACACACCACACATTCCACACACACACCACACACACCACACCATACACACCACTCACATCACACACACACCACACACACCACACCATACACACCACTCACACACACACCACACACACCACACACACCACACCATACACACACCACTCACATCACACACACCACACACACCACACACACCACACCATACACACCATACACACCACACACACCACACACACCACACACACCTCACACACACCACACACACCACACACACCACACACACCACACACACCACACCATACACACCACTCACATCACACACACCACACACACCTCACACACACCACACACACAACACACACCGCACACACCACACACACCACACACACCTCACATACACCACACACACCACACACACCACTCACATCACACACACCACACACACCACACACACCTCACACACACCACACACACCACACACACCGCACACACCACACACACCATACACACCACTCACATCACACACACCACACACACCACACACACACACCACACACACACCACACACCACACACCACACCCCACACACACCACACACCACACACCACGCACACCACACACACCACTCACATCACACACACGCACGCACACACACAACACACACCAAACACACACAACACACAGCACACACCACACACACCACACACACCACTCACATTACACACACGCACACACACACACAACACACAACACACACCACACAAACATACACACACACCACACACACCACACACCACACACACACCACACACACCACACACACCACACACCACACACACACCATACACACACGTACCACACACACACGCACCACACGCACCACACACACCTCACACACACCACACACACCACACACACCACACACACCACACACACCACACCATACACACCACTCACATCACACACACCATACACACCACACACACCACACACACCACACCATACACACCACTCACATCACACACACCATACACACCACACACACCACACACACCACACACACACCACACACACACCACACACACACACCACACACACCACATACACACCACACACACCACACCACTCACACCACACACACCACACACACCACTCACACCACACACACCACACACACCACACACACCACACACACCACACACACCACACACACCACACACACCACACACACCACACACACACCACACCACACACACCACACACACCACACACACCACACCATACACACCACTCACATCACACACACCACACACACCACACACACCTCACACACACCACACACACCACACACACCACACACACCACACACACCACACCATACACACCACTCACATCACACACACCACACACACCACACACACCTCACACACACCACACACACACCACACCACACACACCACACACACCACACACACACACACCACACACACCACACCATACACACCACTCACATCACACACACCACACACACATACCACACACACCTCACACACCACACCATACACACCACTCACATCACACACACCACACACACCACACACACCTCACACACACCACACACACCACACACACCACACACACCACACACACCACACACACCACACACACCACACCATACACACCACTCACATCACACACACCATACACACCACACACACCACACCATACACACCACACATACCACACACACACCACACACACCACACCATACACACCACTCACATCACACACACACACCACACATACCACACCATACACACCACTCACATCACACACACCACACACACCACACACACCACACCATACACACCACTCACACACACACCACACACACCACACAAACCACACCATACACACCACTCACATCACACACACCATGCACACCACACATACCACACACACACCACACACACCACACCATACACACCACTCACATCACACACACACACACCGCACACACCACACCATACACACCACTCACACACACACCACACACACCACACACACCACACCATACACACCACTCACATCACACACACCACACACACCTCACACACACCACACACACCACACACACCACACCATACACACCAGACACACCACACACACCACACACACCTCACACACACCACACACACCACATACACCACACACACCACACACACCACACACACCACACCATACACACCACTGACATCACACACACCACACACACCTCACACACCTCACACACACCACACACACCACACACACCACACACACCACACACACCTCACACACCTCACACACACCACACACACCACACACACCTCACACACCTCACACACACCACACACACCACACACACCACACACACCACACACACCACACACACCATACACACCATACACACCACTCACATCACACACACCACACACACCACACACACCACACACATACACCACACACATACACACCACACACACACACCACACACCACACAACACACACCACGCACACCACACACACCACACACCCCGCACACCACACACGCCACTCACATCACACACACGCACGCACACACACAACACACACCACACACACAACACACCACACACACAACACACCACACACACCACTCACATCACACACACGCACACACACCACGCACGCCACACACACCACTCACATCACACACACCATACACACCACACACACCACACACACACCACACACACCACACCATACACACCACACATAGCACACACACCACACACACCACACCATACACACCACTCACATCACACACACACACACACACCACACAATACACACCACTCACATCACACACACCACACACACCACACACATCACACCATACACACCACTCACATCACACACACCACACACACCACACACACACCACACACACCACACCATACACACCACTCACATCACACACACCACACACACCTCACACACACCACACACACAACACACACCACACCATACACACCATACACACCACACACACCACACACACCTCACACACACCACACACACCACACACACCACACACACCACACACACCACACCATACACACCACTCACATCACACACACCACACACCTCACACACACCACACACACCACACACACCACACACACCACACACACCACACACACACCACACACACCACACCATACACACCACTCACATCACACACACCACACACACCACACACACCTCACACACACCACACACACCACACACACCACTTACACCACACACACCACTTACACCACACACACCACACACACACCACACACACCACACCATACACACCACTCACATCACACACACCACACACACCACACACACCACACCATACACACCACTCACATCACACACACCATACACACCACACATACCCCACACACACACACCACACCATACACACCACACGTACCACACACACACCACACACACCACACCATACACCACACACCCCACACCATACACACCACTCACATCACACACACCACACACACCACACACACCACACCATACACACCACTCACATCACACACACCATACACACCACACATACCACACACACACCACACACACCACACCATACACACCACACATACCACACACACACCACACACACCACACCATACACACCACTCACATCACACACACACACACCATACACACCACTCACATCACACACACCACACACACCACACACACCACACCATACACACCACTCACACACACACCACACACACCACACACACCTCACACACACCACACACACCACACACACCACACCATACACACCACTCACATCACACACACCATACACACCACGTATACCACACACACACCACACACACCACACCATACACACCACTCACATCACACACACACCACACACACCACACCATACACACCACTCACACACACACACACCACACACACCACACACACCACACCATACACACCACTCACATCACACACACCACACACACCACACACACCTCACACACACCACACACACCACACACACCACACCATACACACCATACACACCACACACACCACACACACCACACACACCTCACACACACCACACACACCACATACACCACACACACCACATACACCACACACACCACACACACCACACACACCACACACACCACACCATACACACCACTCACATCACACACACCATACACACCACACATACCACACACACACCACACACACCACACCATACACACCACACATACCACACACACACCACACACACCATACACCACACACACCACACCATACACACCACTCACATCACACACACCACACACACCACACACACCACACCATACACACCACTCACATCACACACACCATACACACCACATATACCACACACACACCACACACACCACACCATACACACCACACATACCACAGACACACCACACACACCACACCATACACACCACTCACATCACACACACCACACACACCACACCATACACACCACTCACATCACACACACCACACACACCACACACACCACACCATACACACCACTCACACACACACCACACACACCTCACACACACCACACACACCACACACACCACACCATACACACCACTCACATCACACACACCATACACTCCACACATACCACACACACACCACACACACCACACCATACACACCACTCACATCACACACACACCACACACACCACACCATACACACCACTCACACACACACCACACCATACACACCACTCACATCACACACACCACACACACCACACACACACCGCACACACCACACCATACACACCATACACACCACACACACCACACACACCTCACACACACCACACACACCACATACACCACACACACCACACACACCACACACACCACACCATACACACCACTCACATCACACACACCATACACACCTCACACACACCACACACACAACACACACCACACACACCACACACACCACACACACCACACACACCTCACACACACCACACACACCACACAGACCACTCACATCACACACACCACACACACCACACACACCTCACACACACCACACACACCACACACACCACACACACCACACACACCACTCACATCACACACACCACACACACCACACACACACACCACACACACCACACACACACACCACACACACACCACACACCACACACCACAAACCACGCACACCACACACACCACACACCACACACCACGCACATCACACACACCACACACCACACACCACACACCACGCACACCACACACACCACACACCACACACCACGCACACCACACACACCACTCACATCACACACACGCACGCACACACACAACACACACCAAACACACACAACACACACCACACACCACACACACCACACACACCACTCACATCACACACACGCACACACACACACAACACACACCACACACCACACAAACATACACACACACCACACACACCACACACACCACACACACCACACACACCACACACACCACACACCACACACACCACACACACCACACAACACACATACACCATACACACACACGTACCACACACACACGCACCACACGCACCACACACACCTCACACACACCACACACACCACACACACCACACACCACACACACCACACACACCACACACACCACACACACCACACACACCACACCATACACACCACTCACATCACACACACCATACACACCACACACACCACACCATACACACCACTCACATCACACACACCATACACACCACACACCACACACACACCACACACACCACACACACCACACACACCTCACACACACCACACACACCACACACACCACACACACCACACATACCACATACACACCACACCACTCACACCACACACACCACACCACACACACCACACACACCACACACACCACACACACCACACACACACCACACCACTCACACCACACACACCACACACACCACACCATACACACCACTCACATCACAGACACCACACACACCTCACACACCTCACACACACCACACACACCACACACACCACACACACCACACACACCACACACACCACACACACCACACACACCACACACACCACACTATACACACCACTCACATCACACACACCACACACACCACACACACCTCACACACACCACACACACACACCACACCACACACACCACACACACCACACACACACACCACACACACCACACCATACACACCACTCACATCACACACACCACACACACATACCACACACACCACACACACCACACCATACACACCACTCACATCTCACACACCACACACACCACACACACCTCACACACACCACACACACCACACACACCACACACACCACACACACCACACACACCACACACACCACAACATACACACCACTCACATCACACACACCACACACACACCACACACACCACACACACCACACCATACACACCACTCACATCACACACACCACACACACCACACACACCACACCATACACACCACTCACATCACACACACCATACACACCACACATACCACACACACACCACACACACCACACCATACACACCACACATACCACACACACACCACACACACCACACCATACACCACACACACCACACCATACACACCACTCACATCACACACACCATACACACCACACACACCACACCATACACACCACTCACATCACACACACCACACACACCACACATACCACACACACACCACACACACCACACCATACACACCACACATACCACACACACACCACACACACCACACCATACACACCACTCACATCACACACACACACCACACACACCACACCATACACACCACTCACATCACACACACCACACACACCACACACACCACACCATACACACCACTCACACACACACCACACACACCACACACACCACACCATACACACCACTCACATCACACACACCATACACACCACACATACCACACACACACCACACCATACACACCACTCACATCACACACACACACACCGCACACACCACACCATACACACCACTCACACACACACCACACACACCACACACACCACACCATACACACCACTCACATCACACACACCACACACACCTCACACACACCACACACACCACACACACTTCACCATACACACCATACACACCAGACACACCACACACACCACACACACCTCACACACACCACACACACCACACACACCACACACACCACACACACCACACCATACACACCACTCACACCACACACACCTCACACACCTCACACACACCACACACACCATACACACACGTACCACACACACACGCACCCTACACACCTCACACACACCACACACACCACACACACCACACACACCACACACACCACACACACCATACACACCACACACACCATACACACCACACACCACACCACACACACCACTCACATCACACACACCACACACCACACACACCACACACCACACACACACCATACACACACGTACCACACACACACGCACCACACACACCTCACACACACCACACACACCACACACACCACACACACCACACACACCACACACACCACACACACCACACACACCATACACACCACACACACCATACACACCACACACACCACACACACCACACCACACACACCACTCACATCACACACACCATACACACCACACACACCACACACACCACACACGCACCACACACACCACACACCACACACACCACACACCACACACACACCACACACACCACACACACCACACACCATACACACCACACACCACACACCACACACACCTCACACACACCACACACACCACACACACCACACACACACCACACACACACCACACACACCACTCACACCACACACACCACACACACACCACACACACCACACTCACACCACACACACACACACACACGCACGCACGCACACACACACCACACACCACACACACACAACACACACCACACACACCACACACACCACTCACATCACACACACGCACGCACACACACAACACACACCACACACCACACACACACCACACACACCACACACACACACCATACACACCACACACCACACACACACCACACACACCACACCATACACACCACACACGCCACACACACACACCACACACACCACACAGCACACACCACACACCACTCACATCACACACACCACACACCACACACACACCACACACACACCATACACACCACACACCACACACACCTCACACACACCACACACACCACACACACCATACACATCACACACACCACACACACCACACACACCACACACACCACTCACACCACACACACCACACACACACCACACACACCACACTCACACCACACACACACACACGCACGCACGCACACACACACCACACACCACACACACACAACACACACCACACACACCACACACACCACTCACACGCACGCACACACACAACACACACCACACACCACACACCACACACACACCACACACACCACACACACACACCATACACACCACACACCACACACACACCACACACACCACACCATACACACCACACACGCCACACACACACCACACACACACCACACAGCACACACCACACACCACACACCACTCACATCACACACACCACACACCACACACACACCACACACACACCATACACACCACACACACACCACACACACCACACCATACACACCACACACACCACACACCACACACACCACACACACACACACAAAGGGACCTTTTTCCGGGGCCTCAAAACATGTATTTCCGATGAAATTTAGAATTTTTGGGTGGAATACAGTAGTTCTTCTACTTTACGATACGTAGTAGAGAAAGTAAAAAACACTGTATGGCGTCAAAATAAAAATTTTAAGTATAACAAAATACGCAAAATACAGAGAACATTGAAAATTCTCACTCTTTTGTCAAATTCCACATATACTTTTCTTTCTTTCCCTCATTACCCTCCCCTTATGTAGGACTTACAAGCCAATGCCCAGGGTCAGACGCCTGTCGGGGAACAGAGGAACCTCTGGTCCAGACAGAGTGAAGACCTGGAAGCGGGTGGTCAGCCAAGCACAAGGTATGATAGTGAGGAAGAGGATGATATGAAATGCAGGCGAAATGGAGGACTGGAAAGGTGATAATGGATCAATTGGTGGAATGAATGGCGAGGGAAACCGGAGGACCCGGAGTAACCCCGCCCAGACGCCGCTTGGTCCACCACGAATACCACATGCGGGTCCCGCCTAGTTGGTAGCGAGCGGTCTAACCACTCAGCCACGACGCCACCATTAGTTCCACACTTATATTGATTTAAAATGCGTTCATACCAGCGTGGTGTGAGCGAATGCATTTCCTGACTGTCGCAGTATGAAAAGAACCTTCCTTCTGAAGATAATTACTACTAGAACAGGTAACTCAGGTATGTATTGTCTAGTTATGTCCTAGAAATGGAGGTGAACAATATGCGTAAAGGGAAGTGTTGCTATTCTGCACAAATGGTGTTGAGGAACGTCGATAAAAAACGGTGTTGCTAAAACTGTCCAAGCAATTGAGAAAATGGAACATAAGTTTGCACCAGAAAGAGGGCGTAGAAATGGAGGATTATGAGGAATGTGTGCTGGAAAAGAGCCAGGAAACATCTATTGACTCCAATCATAATTTACAATGAAGAGCTCTCGAGCAAATTGTTGAGTAAGGAAAGGAGAAGCGACTTTAGAGCAATCAAAATCCTCCTAAAGTACAAATACATTAAAGGAATAATATTTTAAAACACTGAAATTTAACAGCTTTTGTTAGCCCTTTCTCGTAACAATAGAGGAGTGATATCTTTTAATAAGGTTTGTGGCGAAGGGATATTCCCATTTTTTCACTGTTTCATTACGACCCCGTAACAATGAGGCTCGACAACCCATCCAAGTGGGGGCCTACCGTCCGACCGCTGCGTGCGCTATCTCTGAACTCTACAGGCGTCATGAGTGGGGTGTAGTACAGGAGGGGGGACAAGGTAAGCACCCCGATCTCTCCCCGTTTAAGCAGTCTTCTTGACCAGAGTCCGCTACTTTTCAATCAAGTAGCTCCACAGTTGGCCCCTCAGGGACCAAACGAGGCTGAGTGCACGCCAGACCAGGTCTCCCAGCTAGAGAAAATCTCCAAGTTGGTACTCGGAATCGAACCCGGATACTCACTTAGTAAGCCGCTGTGCTACCACCGCGTTAAGCAGACGGCCATAGTTCCAAACTATGTTACATATACCGAGAGAACAAAAACACTTCACATAGCATTGCCGTCTGCCGCTATCATAGAAAGCGCATGAAGCCACACATTTTTACTTTCTCTACTGGTAAGTAGAGGAAGTATTGTATTCCACCCAAAATTGCAACTTAATATGGATGAAAGCCTTCTTTTACGAATATTATATGAACACTGGTGTGAAATATTTCCAATAGAGCTAAAAGTCATCTCAAATAAGTATCCGACTAACTGCAGTTCTTACAGCCTCAATGTCCACTTGTATTCTAATGTTTCTCTCCTTACCTCGTGGGTTCTTCTTTTTCCTGAAGCTGTCGATGGCTTGCGCTGACGTCATTGTATCCTGTCTATGGACGCACTATTCACATTAACATAAAAGCGACAAACATTATATTAGAGTGATTTCCCATTATCTTTCCGAATTATGTGATCTTGATTCATAAATCTATTATTTTTAGCGATTTTTAGCTATGAGTACAGATTGAAGGAAATTACTTTATTTTGTGAAAAAAAACAACGCAAATTCCAACTATTTTGAACGTAAAATACAGCTAAATTTCTTTTAAGTTCATTCCTGTAGATTGCAAAATTACAAAAAAGAATAAATTAAAACTTCAAATACAAAAATCCTATGTGTTGCACTCACATGACTTTCTCTACTCTTGTACTAACCATTCTTACAAACTCTTACTCCTTTGTCTTCTTCTTGTTAATTGAGATAAACATTTGCAGAAATTATCTTATTGCTTGTTTCTTTGTAGGTACAAGGGGAATATTAGAACACAGTAGGTTTTGTGCGATAGTGAGATCGTGTAAAGCTTTCAAATTCCATTCTCTTTGCACACTTAACATATAAAAAATGAACAACGATGTTCCATTTCACGAAAGCTTTTAAGATTTCCGAATCCCACGCACCTAACAAAGAGTATCTCCGAAATGGTTCTCCCTACAAGAAAATTTATTGAGACATAAATTGGGTGTTTTGCAAGATCTACATTTTTTGTATAGTATGATTTGGTCTATCTCTAACGGTTTCCCAGTTATGCAAAAGTAGTCAAGAGTAAATACGACTACAGGGGCTATAGCCAGAAAATTCAAGATACACATTTCATTTTTCATGAAAATATCTGAAATATATGACATTTTAATAAAAATCGTTAGAGCCATTTTCAAGAAAATCAGTTGCACTCACATGACTTTCTCTACTCTTATGTTAAGAATTCTTCCTAACTCTTATAGTTCTTATCTTCTTCGTATTTGTTGAAATAAACCTATTACTTATTTCCTTGTAGGTACAAAGGGAATATCGGAATACAGCAGAGTTTGTGCGACAGTCAAATCTTTTAAAGCTTTCAATTCCATTCTCTTTGCACGATTAACATATAAAAATTAATAACGATGTTGCATTTGACAGAAGTATAAGTTCTCCAAAACTTACAGAAATAAGCAATATCTCCGAAATGGTTTACTCTATAAAACATTTATTAAGACGTAAATCGTGTTTTAGCAAGATCTACAATTTCTGTGTAGTAAGAATTGGATTATCTCTTACGGTTTACCAGTTATGCAAAAGTCTTCCGGACTAAATAGAACTTCATAGGCTGTAGCCAGAAAATACAGCATATAAATTTCGTTTGTCATAATAATATATAGACCTTTTCCAGAAAATCAAACTTTTCTAAATGTTCCATGTAAAGGGTAGTTCAGGCTGGAGCAGTTTTCTTCAAAATCTTGGTGTCACATCCTTGAAGGACATTAAACGTAAATACTAACTTCGGTTTTTAAGCGACTTTTCGTTTTTGAATTATGCTGTCCACAGACTGACACACACAGACCTTTTTCGAAAAATGATTTTTTATATTTAGGGGGCCTCAAAACATATATTTGGGGTGAAATTTTGACATCGAATTTTTGGGTGCAATACAATACTTCTACTTACTATACGTGGTGGGGAGCGTAAAAATAGTGAAGTAATGGCTGATGATTATGGACGATTTAACAGTCTTAGAAGCAGTCATTCCATCAATAGTTAAGTGATGGTCTGGATAGTCAAGGATAAATTACCATTCTTTGTAATTTACTATTACTTCATACAGGTAATGTTGGGCAAATAATTAATTACTCAAAATGTTTTAAGCGTTTCAAGTGAAGTTGTTGCAGTTTTCTAACTGCTTAAGGAATGCGATACTATTGCAGGGTAATTTAGCTCTAAAATGTTTTGCTGTGCAGTATATCAATAAGAATTCTAACCAGCAAATTGATATTATGCAGCCATTAAAGGCACTGAAATTAATACATTTAAATTTTGCAAATGGTGTTGTAAAATGTATGTGGGTTCCCTGTTCAACAGTAGATGCGGAGAGGCATAATTTAATTGTTAGCGATCGAAGACAATTGATGCACGAAAGCTACGTAAAATGTGTTATGTTGTGTTTAGCAAAGCTAAAATATGTAATGATTCTGTAATGCGCATGTTCAATGTATCATAGTGCATAGTAAATACGCTAGAATGTATGTTAAATATCTTAAATACATTTAATACAAAATATACGATTACGGGAAAAATAAATACCTATAGCAAGAAATATAACATACAGGCCATATAGTGTGGAAAAACAAAACAAACTCATTTCACAAAATTCGAAAACAAAAGGGAATGTGAGAAAAAAAATCCCCTAGTGTTATTTACTATAAATAAAAAAAAGACATCGCGAAATTAAAGCGATAATACAAGCCATATAAAGCGAAAAAAATGTGAAATTTGGAACACATTTCTAGAATTTCGAAGAAAAAAATTGATGTGAAAAAATCTGATGTGTTGCACTCACGTGACTTTCTCTACTCTTGTACTAACCATTCTTACAAACTCTTATTCCTATATCTTAATCGTGTTAGTTGAGATAAACATTTGTATAACTTATCTTATTGCTTATGTCCTTGTAGGTACAAGGGGAATATTAGAATACAGTAGGCTTTGTGCGATAGTCAAATGTTTTAAAGCTTTGAGATTCTGTTGTCTTTGCACACTTAACATATAAAAAAATGAACAACGATAATCCATTTCACGAAAGTTCTAAGTTTTCCGAAACTCACACACATAACAAGGAATATCTCCGAAATGGTTCACCCTACAAGAAAATTCATTGAGACATAAATTGTGTATTTTAGCAACATCTACATTTTTTGTACAGTATGATTTTGTCTATCTCTAATGGTTTACCAGTTATGCAAAAGTCGTCCAGAGTAAATACGACTACAGGGGCTATAGCCAGAAAATTCAAGATATACATTTCATTTGTCATCAAAATATCTCAAACATATGGCATTTTAATCAAAATCGTTAGACATTTTCAAGAAAATCAAAATTTACGAAACATCTTCCATGTAAAAGGTAGTTTAGTGTGGGGCTATTTTCTTCAAAATCTTCGTGTCCCATCCTTGGAAAACATTAAACTTAAATACCAACTTTGGTTTTTAACCGACTTTTCGTTTTTGGGTTATGCTGTCCACAGACTGACACACAGACACACACATGGACCTGTTTTGTAAAAATGCTTTTTTTTTTTGGACTCAGGGGGCCTCAAAAAATATATTTCCGGTGAAATCTCGACATCGAGTTTTTGGGTGGAAGATGAATGCCGGTAATCATGTACAAGATTTCACTAATATTGCAATGCTCTCCTTACAATATCTTTGTTCTCATAAGACAGCTCTGGCACGTGGAGCTGCAGATCACATTTTTTTAACTTTCTCCGACTTTCTTTAACTTTAAAGTTCATATAATTTTATCATTAAAAATACATTTTTCAGGTACAGCTATATATGAACATCTTAAATTCATTATGGACTACTTATTCAAAATTATCATGGGGGATATCACGTTGAACTCATTAAATATTTAAGGTTTTAAATGGGCCACATTGTGGTAAGCCACAATATAACTAAACTGAAAATAAAATAATGAAATACCAAACATTCACGAATAAAAATGTGCAGTCACTTATTGCTTTAGCCAAAATCATATTAACAAACTTAAATTCTATCAAAAATAGACACTCCTTAGTTAGTACCCTGCAAGGGTAATTCGGAAACTAACCTCCATTGTGACGTAGTGCAGGAGGAAGTGGGGATAGCCCACGATTTTTACATCACAGTGCAGCACGTAAGGTGTATAATTTTTGTGTAGTATGGTTTTTTCTATCGGTTAGATTTTCCTGTTATGTAAAGTAATTCAAGATGAAGAGGACGTCAGACACTTCAAGATATACATATCATTTGTCATGAAAATATGTGATAACTATAGTATTTTTGTCAAAATTAATATCTTTTGCAGCTTTTACTTTCTCTACTACATATATTAAGTAGAGGAAGTATTGTATTCCACCCGTTAATTACGTTAAATGTCGGGATTTCACCAGAAATATGTTTTGAAGTCCACTGAATCGAAAAAAGCATCTTTAGAAAAAGGTGTGTGTATGTCAGTGTCAGTGTCAGAGTCAGTGTCAGAGTCAGTGTCAGTGTCAGTGTCACTGTCATTGGGCAGCATGACTCAAAAATGAAAAGTCGGTTAAAAATCAAAGTTGGTATTTAAGTGTAATGTCTTCTAAGAATGCGACTCAAAGATATTGAAGAAAACTATTCCACCCTAAACTACCCTTAACGTAGAACGATTTTCGAAAAGTTTGGCTTACTCGCAAATGGTTAATGATTTTGATTAAATTGCCATATTTTGAGATACTTTTATGGCCAAGTAAATATATATCTTGAAATTTCTGCCTATAGCCTATGTAGTCCTATTGACTCTCGATGACTTTTGCATAAATGATAAGCTGTAAGAGATAGACCAAATGTTAGTGTACAAAAATTGTTGATCTTGCTAAAACACACAGTTTAGGTCCCAATAATCTTTTTCTAGAGCAAACCATTTCGAAGGTATTCCTGGTTATTTGTGCGAGTTTTGGAAAGCTTGAAACTTCTGTCAAATGGAACATCGTTATTCATCTTTATGTCAACGATTCAAAGAGAACGGAATTTGAAACCTTTAAAAGATTTGGCTATCGCTCAAGTTCTACTGTATTCCCATATTCCCCTTGTACCTACAAGAAAATAAGCAATAAGATAATTTCTGAAAATCATTGTCCCAACTAACACGAAGAAGATAAAGGAATAGATGTCTGTAAGAATGGTTAGTACAAGAGTAGAGAAAGTCATGTGAGTGCAACACAAGTCTTCGTGTTGTGCTATAGTAAAGGGTGAACTTAAATCTTTAAGTGGGCATTTAACTGTCTTTTCGTTTTTGAGTTATTTTGTTTATAAACAGATCCATATACATGGACCTTTTCCTAAGAATGCTTCTTTTGTATTTGAGGTTACCTCACGTAAAACCTTGAAATGAAGTTGAAATGAAAAAGAAAACTTCCCCTAGTCACTAAGTACTAGAAAATGTAAAAATTTATAATGGCCCCATTTAAAATACGCGGATGCCCCCTCCTCGGATGTGCTGTTAGGGCCTCCGTGGAAACATAAATCATATAACAATTTGGAAGCCTCCAATAATATTTTGGTTTGACATTTCGTGTTTTCCTATCATTTTAAAGATACTTGTAACAGTTTGTGACCATTCTGTATAATATTCTGTTTTACTTTTCTGCGTTCTTTTACAATGTCAGCTGAAATTTGAGTGCTGTCACTGTGAGTATTTACTGCTCTACACTCCGGGGGAATACTTTTTCGTTGCATGATTTTACTGAACAAAGAGAAACACTCGTCAACTTAAAAATAGAAAACCATCAGTTTGAAAACTATACCTTTGTCTCTGCCCCAGACTCCTGTCATACGCGCCATTGCAAATAACCGCTGACAACATACACTAGAAGCTCCTATTTATGTCCTGAAATTACACCATTTGTATTCCAAGTGCTACTGGGTGATCAACATAGAGTAGAACAGGTTTCACGTCTCTCAGCCGGCCGGCGGTGCTGCTTGCTTTGCGTGGTCGGTGGGTAAGAGGACATCCGCCGCAGTTACTTCCAACTGAGAAACAAAAGTAAACTTAAAAATAAAAGTACTCTCTCAGAAAAGGCAATTATTTCCCGACGAAATTTTGGAATACAACCTCCTTCCTCTTTACTTGCAGTAACTGACAAAGTGATAACTCAAGGCCGGAGGGATGTGCGCTCGCATCCGATACAGGGTAGCTGGATGCATAGTATGAACGACGTCAGAGGCCGAGCTTGGCCATCAAATGTGCTGACAACTGCCACTTGCAGCAGGAGTCGAAAACAATCTCACCAATATCTGAAAATCTTCAGTTCTTATCCAACAATTTTACAGCGTTGCCCAAAGCTATTAAACAATTAGAAAAATCAGGTTTGGAAATGCCCAAGATCATAAGCATAATGGAATACCTAGTTAATTCAATTAATAGGATACTCCTTATGCCAGGCATCGAAAGGTGGAAGCTAAATTCTAGAAACCTTTAAACAAAAATATTGGTTATCAAGCTATGAGTGAAATTTTGAAAATGAGTGAGAAAGAAGAGGTACTTGACGACAGAGTGGAATTCTTTACAACTGCACCTCTGACATCGTGTGAAGTAGAAAGATGTTTTTCACTGTTTAAAAACTGTTTCAGTGATAGGCGTCGAAATTTCACATTTAATAATTTACGAACCTACATGGTAACCCAGGGGCACTCTGTGACGGTATTATAGTTAACAAATAGCAGTGTGTATAAGCAATTAATCCCTATTCCAGAATGGATGGTTTATAATGCTTGTAGGTTGTACTGCAGTGAGGCGGTACCTACTTGCAGTTGTTTACATGCGCGAGTGATAACAATGAACCGGCCTTTAATGATAAGTAGAGCGCGGAGTTGTGTACAGTCACACGCGATACAGGTTAATTGGGCATGGAGAGTGAAGGACGTAACCGGTACCGCGCAGCCATCGTACATGCACGCGCATCAGCTGACGCCTGCAGCTGCTTAGCTACAAGAGAGTAACAGTAGAATGCATGTGCACTAAACGTGCGGCGTTTCACACACTTATCCGCCCTCTGGTGATAACAGATATACGTGGCGAAATATGTCTTATGATTGGAATACTGCAATACTAACGCAACAACCCTTTGCGGGCCAAGACTTACTGTCCGGCCGCTGCGTCCCCCTATAGGCGTTCTGAGTGGGGTGCAATACTGGAGGATGGGACGTGGTCAGAGCGCCGATCCCTGCCGGCCAGTTATGCGGCCTTCGCGACCTGAGGTCGCTACTTCTTATTCAAGTAGCTCCTCAATTGGCCCCCAGGGAGTTAACGAGGCTGAGTGCACCCCGTACCAGATTTCCCTAGGGATCGAACCCGGGTCCACTGCGCCAGAGGCAAGCACACTACCATCTGCGCTACGAAGGCGGTCAAGGTACTTCAATATTGAAAGGAATAATATTGAAACTATGCAGAGTAAGTGGTTGAAGTTTCATTATCATCAGTGAAATCAGTAAAATACTCCTTAAATTGGTGTAACTAAATATTTTATTAAATTAATGACAAATAAAAAAAATATTTGCTAAAACATTCTTGAATACATAACATATACTTTGTAATCACACTATAGCAGAAGGTGTCTACATACGATAGGAAAAAAATGATGTGTCTGTGATAATCAAACAAATTTATGAGCGTTTGTTTCGGTCAGTATTTTAGTTCATTTTCATGGGTCATAATGCCTTAAGACACTAATGGTTGTAGATCCTTCCCAGAGTCTGCAAGTGCGAACGGGTGTGTGTGTGTGTGTGTGTGTGTGTGTGTGCGCGCGCGTGCGTGCGTGTGTGTGTGTGAGAGAAGAAGAAGAAGAACCAAAGTAAACAAAACCCAAGTTTAAAACCACCGTAAAGCGAGTAAACACCATTGCTTTTGAGCAATAACTGTTCCAAGAGGTTAGAAACTGCCGATATGAACTTCGAGGTTAAAGGCAGCGTATAAATGGAACACTGAGACACGTTTTGGTGAACTGTCCTATTTTAAGAAAATGGTAAATGTTGAACTTAGGGAATGTGGGGTAGTTTGGCAGACGTACCTTATGAGTACACGTTTGTATGGACGTAGATTTTCATTGTGGACTGCTTATAATTTTAATTCCTTCACTACTGAGTAGCATCGATTAACCTCGTATGAAATTGCTCATGTTATCTACCCGCTTTTAATGATATCGCTTCCAAACCTTGTGTAACAAAAAGTGTTTGCTACAGTGAGCTAATTCGTTAGAGTTGTTAGATTCACTACTAATGAGAAATATTAATGAGAAGCAGAGGTTTTTAATGTAATATTATTTTCTTCGTAATTATATACTAAGCATTACTTGCCAAAGGGTAATTAAATTCTGTTCTGATGTCTGCTGCGTCAACTGAAATGAAAGACAGATATTCCTCCCCTTTAATATTAAAGGACAAAACAAATAGTTTAATATGATTGAGTTTAGTGTATTTCTAATTAGCAGGAATGTTTTATACCGCCATTTATGATTATACTGGTATTAGCAACTGAATATCGCTTGTAAGGTCTCCGTGGAAATGTTCAACAGGTTGTTGAGGTTATGCAGTTAACTGGCTGCCACAAACACAATAGGGCGATGGCTTTTAAACAGGGCAGCGTTGTCATGCTTCTGACGCTGTCATCACACTATCAAAATCATTAAACGAGTCAACGATGTTTTGTCCATAGTTTCCATTTGCTGTATTTGAAAGTTTCTGTAAATGCATCATTAAATGCGAGAGAATGTGTCTCCAGAATTTTTTAAACTGTTCTAGGTGTCAAATATTGATTCATCGATATAAATATTTAAATTAGCATACTAACAGATAAAGTAGTAGTAGTAGAAGTAAGCAATAACACATAATATGAATTTAATCTTCCTCTTTTTCCATTACTGTAATATCGAATATTCGACAGGAAGGATTAGTAATGCGACGCTGGCCGAGCGACATACACAAAAGGAAGTTCGGGGCCGGGCTATCCCACACCACTTCTGGTACGCATATCAAAGGTGCTTCAAATCAGCATACCTCGCGTGGCAACAATCAGAGCGACAGAACAAAAATAGGTTTTGTAGATCATTCGAGAAGCGTCCGGCGGCCGGTGTGTTTGTAGAAGTTCGAGAAAGGACTTTCTTACGTCATCCCTTCTTTATAAGGTGGGAATGAGTCAGTTCAACTTTCATTTTTAGAGTGTGTATGTCAGCTGCGTGTGTACTTGACAGAACTGGTACGTCGAAAGGAAGCAAACGAAACCGTGAGTGTTAAGTGACTGTGTCGTGAGTCAGCTGTTTAAGAGACAGAAAGTGAAGAAAGACAAAGGAGTGAGTCAGCGTTACAAAAAACCAGTTGTGAGTGGTAATTTCACGAAGGACTTTAGGCAGTGTTAATGCTAGTAGAAGAATACTGTTTTTGTGCATTCAGATAAAAGAAAATAAAGTGATAAAAGGAAATGTTACTGAACTTTGGTCGCTTTTTGTCACAGTGTTATAAACACAATAGATTAAGGATTAAATTATTTCCAAGTTAAAATCAATGCACAATGTTAGAAGCACAATGGTTACAAATTAGTCAGGGGAAAGAAATCATTAGCTAGCCAAGTTTGCGTTCAGCAGTTTGTTAAATCAGAACACCTAAGGCCATCAAGTGTAATTAAATCAGTCAACAAGAAACCCATTGTCCAGTATTCTGATAACTGGAACACAGGTTGTTCATTAATCGTAGTGCATGGAGAAACACAGAGCGATTCCGAAAATTAGAAACGCAAAAGGAATGCTTACAATGTAGCACTTCACAGAGTATAAAGATTTTCGTCTTGGGGGAATAAGAAAGTAAGATCCGGCAACTTATGATGTAGAACTTTGGTTGCTCTGGTAATGATGTACGCGAGGCTTATGCTAATAAAATGGCGAGCACTTCTAAATGTGTTTTTCTTTCGTGTTTTACAATCTTATACAAATGTTTTGCTGTGATCCATTATCGACAGTCGTAGCACCTAAAGAGCATGTTCTTGGCAGAGGACGTTAGGGATCTTTGTTTCAACGCCTCTCATTGTTGTTAAAGAAACACTAATTTTAAATCGTAAATGTATTGATAGATTCAAAAGCTAGAGGCATACTACCTCACTGGCTGCAGTTGTTTGTGCTAGTATTTGGAATCAGTTTAAACTCTATATCCTTATGTAGTCGATAACTTGCTTCAAATAGCTCATTCATTACTCTCCATTAACTACTACACCTAATATCCCGAGAATACTCGTTATTAAGAAATGACCGAGCAATTTCTATCCCCAGTTATCTCGTATACACTTCAATCGTAGTTCTCTGTGGTTTAATTCCAAGTATTCTCGTTCAGAATTTTTACTTTCCCTACTACGTTTTGTAGAGGAAGTATTGTATTCCACCCAAAAATTCGATGTCGAGATTTTACCGGAAATATGTTTTGAGGCCCCTGAATCCAAAAGAAAGCATTTTTAGAAAAGGCTCGTGTGTGTGTCTGTGTGTTCGGTTAAAAACCAAAGTTGGTGTTTAAGTTTAATTTCTTTCAAGGATGCGACACGAAGATTTTGAAGAAAATTGCTCCACCTAAACTGCCCTTTACATGGAAAATTTTTCGAAAATTTTGATTTTCTTGAAAATGGGTATAACGATTTTGATTAAAATGCCGTATGTTTGAGATATTTGTATGACAAATGAAATTTATATCTCGAATTTTCGGGCTATAGCCCATGAAGTCTATTTACTCTCGATAACTTTTGCATAACTAGTAAACCGTAAGACATAGACCAAACCTTACTATACCAAAATGTAGATCTTGTTAAGATACACAATTATTTCTGAACTCGGAGACATTCATCATTTTTGTAAGTTTTGGAGAACTTATACTTCTGTCAAATGGAACATCGCTATTCATTTGTTATACGTTAACCGTGCAAAGAGAACGGAATTTGAAAGCTTCAAAGCTAACTGTATTCCCGTATTCCCATTGCACGTGCAAGAAAGCGGGCAATAAGGCAATTTCTGCAAATGTTTATCTCAACTAACACGAAGAAGGTAGAAGAATAAGAGTTTGTAAGAATGGTTAGTACAAGAGTAGAGAAAGTCATGTTGGTGGTATGAGTTGAGAAAAAATGCCGCTCTGTTAGGCGCAATGGGTGTGGTCGACCTCCTTTAGGATACACTACACTCGGGCCATGTTTTCCAAATATCTTCCGAATGACAGACATGCTATACAGAAGAGGACTTTGCTTGCCGCCTGACTTCATGTATAGGAGGTATGATTTTCATAGTGGCAATTCAAACAAGCGGAAGAAAATTCTCTTGTAGCATCTCCTTCATTTGTTTCGTGGTACAGGATGTGCCCCTAGGTGTTGATTACTCTGTCAACGCTGTTATTGCCCAGATTGCAACATTCCACTCTGTGTAACAACCTGCTTTTGTATCTATCACACTGCACCTAACATTTAAGTGAAGTGTAGTTTATAAAACACTTTTCAACTGTCACGATCGTTTTCCTTTACATTTTAACACAATAAAGAACAAAATAACAAGCCCGAGAATACTCGGGATAATAGAAAGGTGTTAAAAACCATTATTGTTTCTATTATTGCTGCGTATTTTTAGTCTCACTTTTATGTAAAACACCTAAGTAGTAACCTGTGACTTCAAAACGTAGAGACAAAATCTGATGTATTGCACTCGTATGACTTTCTCCTCTTTATTGCGTACTTCGTTGTAGATACAAGGGGCGTATGGGAACACAGTAGGCCTTGAGCTATAGTCAAATCTCTTAGTCTTGATATTCCGTTCTTTTTGCACGACTAACATGTGAACAAATGAATGACGATATTCTATTTGACCAACGTTCAAGTATTCCAAAACTGGCACAGATAAACGAGGAATATCTCCGAAATGGTTCACTCTACACCAAAACGTTTTTTGGACATAAATTGTTTGTTCAGCAAGATCTACATTTTAATACGAAATTTGGTCTATGTTGTGAAATACCATTTATGCAAAAGTCATCCAGGGCAAACAGGATTATATGGGCTATAGCCAGAAAATTCAAAATGTCATAAAACATCTTAAACATTTTAATCAACCCAATTTTCGAAAAATTTGTCATTTAAAGGGTGGAGGAAATTTCTTCAAAACCTTCGTGTCGCATCCTTAGAATATATTAAACTTAAATACCAACTTTGATTTTTAATCAACTTTTTGTTTTTAGTTACGCTGTCCACACACACACACACACACACACACACACACACACACACACACACACACGAGACACGGACCTTTTTCTAAAAATGCTTTCTTTTGTATTCAGGGGGCCTCAAAACATATATCCGGTGAAATCTCGACGTTTTTTGGGGTGGAATACAATACCGCCCCTACTTATTATGCGTAATAGAAAAACTAAAAAAATATTATGTATTTCTAACATTTCTCAGAAAACAATTAAAACGTGAAGTGATTAAACTTTGCTGTTCTTGTCTATGGTTACACTTACCCACATACACCGTGACAAAAATGTCTAGTTCATAACGTATAAGCTAGCAGTAGATTCATCGATAGCATCAAGAGTGTAACACATTATTGTTTGATATTATTCGTTCATTATCCGTGTAACTTACATATTATGCGGAAATGTTTTATGTACACTGTTAACTCGTCCATTCACTATCCCTTTTGTATTCCAAGAGCGTCTTCGAACCTCACTTTTTCATTTACGGAAATAACAGATCATCTGTAGGATTAAGACGCTCGTAACCACGAAACAATTTTCTCTGTTTCATTTGAAGTTTCTGAAGCAATTTAATTTAACAGATGCAGGGTGTTCGCCCGCAGTTTCCGAGTGCTCTGGTGGGGAGACCATCCTTTGGTTGAGCACATGCCATTAGCTAGGTGGTCAGCTATACCTGTTTCATTAGTTATGATTAAATGAAGAAACTGTACCGCTCAATGTTCAATTTTCAACTGTAAATATTATTGATGTGTCTCATAACGTTTGAGATACCTTCAACACTAGAATATTGCTTTGTGTTTAGTAATATTGCTGACCAAAGCCTACAACTTACAGCAGATGAAACTGTATACGTGTCGAAATTCAAAATTAAGTATCCAAATGGGCATAGACAGATGGGCATAAAAGATTTGCTATTTCACTGTCGAGCAAACACAGTGTAAACAATGCTGTAGTGCATTTATAACTTAATTCGAACGAATTTAGTCACGATTTAATGTTAACATTGACGCAAACGTTCCTCTAAGACAAAGACGTCGCCTTTAAGACCTATAAGATCTCGTGTTTGGTGTCCGGACTAGCTCTAGCAAGAGGTCCTAATCTGCAGGGTATGCGTGAGTTATGGTAGGAATGGAACCAAACGAAGAATCAACCAATATATCACTTTATTTGTAAATTTCCAGATTTGTAGAGAACTGCCGACGATATTTAAATAGAATGTAACTTTGTAACTTCAACTACAACGTTATAACACTTTAACTTTGTCACCCTTTAGCAACCGCCGAATTCTGTATACGCGCTAGCTTACGTACAACTCCCAAGTTGCACGTGCGTTATCTCGACACGATTCAAGACGAGTGTGTGTTGCGTTGCATTTGTTTTTGCGCGAGCAACACGAAGGAAGCGATTTCCATTGGCTAACTTTAGAGCACGTTATGGTAAGATAGGCATCAGCCCGCTGAATCACTAAGGCTGAGTACAAACAACAATTGTAACCTTATTCCTCATTTAAATCTGCCTAGGCTTCCATTCTTGAGACTTTAACATATTCAGCTTTATTACGTTTTCCCCTTAACTATTGACTAGAATCTCCTTTTCTTTCTTTCTATTATCATATATATATATATATATATATATATATATATATATATATATATATATATATTGACATTATAATTTCGGTTTCAACATGTTATTCAGTGTTCAATTTCTAACCTAATTAAATTCACATACACATATCCACATTCGAGACTCTGGAGAGGATGGAGAACGATTCTGGCTGAAGAAAAATTCCCATCTTTACTCAGGAATCAAAGCAGGGACTTCTGGGTTTAGAAGCTGGAGTGCTAACTCCCAGACCACTGACGCAGTCATGTTTGTTTCGAAGATTTGGTTTGATTGCTATTAGATGACTCAACCAAGTTAAATTATCACACAGCTATCGTGTAAATTAAGTTGCTTATCTGAGAAACAAATTATCCCTAATCATGAAGTTCTTGCACTATACGCAGTTACAGTCTAATGAATTGATCTACTTACTGCAAGGGGTTCAATGTAGTGTATATAATCTGATTATAAGCTTTAATGGTTTCCATTAACCTGGCAAACTTTTTTAGATGCACATACCTGGCACGTATATAAAAACAACGCTCCAGCTCTATAAATTAACTTCTATGGGTACAAAATGAACTATACAAGGTGAACCAATTTGTGATACATTGCTAAAAGAAGTACCTTTTGGAAAGCGTTCTCCTGATAAGGAAAATCGCGAGCTGAACCATATTTCACTTCTGTGTTCCTTTGAAGAAACCTTGCTGGAGATAAGATACTATACTAGCCAAAGTTCAAGAATAGGTTTGCAAATATCCCTAAGTGGTTTCATGAATGGTGGGCTGCCTTTCAATCTAATGTAGCTTTTATCTTGGTTTTCAAACCTCAACCAGTTATGTTGTCCATTTAGAGCTATTTGACCAAAAAAGGTAAAACCGAAGTACATTTTAAGTTTGAACGAATAATAATAATAATAATAATAATAATAATAATAATAATAATAATAATAATAATAATAATAATAATAATAATAATAACAGTAATAATAATAATAATAATAATAACAGTAATAATAATAATAATAATAATAATAACAGTAATAATAATAACAATAATAATAATAATAATAATAATAATAATAATAATAATAATAATAATAATAATAATAATAATAATAATAATAATAATAATAATAATAAAAGTAACGATGACGATGACGACGACCACGGCGACGACGACGACGACACCAACGCCGACGCCAACACCACCACCAACACCACCAAGAAGAAGAAGACGACCACCAACACCACCAAGAAGAAGAAGACCACCAAGAAGAAGAAGACCACCAACACCACCAAGAAGAAGAAGAACACCAACAACACCAAGAAGAAGAAGAAGAAGAAGAAGAAGAACAGTAATAATAGCGATGATCATTTCAATCATCAATAATCAATCATCGTCATGGTGGAGGTGATTTAAAACAATTTACTTTGTTGCTTAACGACGCTGTCAGTTTCTAGGATCACATCAGCGTCGCCGGTGTGCCGAAAGTTTCTCCCCCAGGAGTTCTTTTACATGCCAGTAAATCTACTGACATGGAGCTGTCGTTTTCAAGCACATTTAAAAACCATCGGTCTGGGCCGGATTTGAACCCGCGATCTTGGAATCAGTAGGCCAGCGTCTAACCAACTGAGCCACTCAGACCGACAATTGGTGGAGGTGGAGGTGTAGGTGCCGGTGGCAGTAAATGGACGATTACTTAGACATCTACTTAAATGTATAATATTCTCACCCTATTTAAGCCTATTTTTTCATAGGGATGTGATATTTATTGCCAGTGAATAGAGATATACAAAAGATTAGTATTACACATTTTCTCCAATTAGCTATGAGAGTAGGACACCCTACTACATCAGTTTTCCTTCTTTTGCTGTTATTATCCACAGCAGTAGGGAAGTGGAGAGTTATACTACAGATCAAGGAGATTTCACACTCAGCCACGTGTTTAGTGTCATACCCGGGAGGTAGGCATATAATGGGCTCGGTGTGAGCCAGCCTGAGATTCCTAAGGTGAGATGGAAATGCGTTAATCCGGTGCCTGGGTTCCCGAGTAGCTGCCAGTCATAGGTTTCGACCGCCTGTGCATCGACCATGGGGGCAAAAGTGGCAGCTCCAGTTGTGTCCTCAAGGAATTCAGGGAGCCGAAACTCCTTGGGTCTTTTCTATTAGGAGATGGTGCCTATTTATATGTTCTCATCCTATAGCTTACGCTAGGACAACAATGGATACGCCACTTACGTGCTTCAATGCGTTTGGAAGGACTCTGATAAACGGTGAGGCCCGCAAGGTCTAACCACAACTGCTAGCTGTCGAGGTTAGTGCCGGAGAAACCGAGGCGTCACACCTGGACATCACACAGAGATACCCAATCTCACATGGGTATCAGGAACCACTGCTCCGTCGAATCCAACCCAATCCAAACAAATCCCTTCAGGGAGAGGCTCGAATGTTCGGCCCGCCGTACTTGTGATAACGCAGGGGCTCAAAACGCCTATGCCACGGCAGCTGAAGGGGTCGGAACCCTGTCCCCCTGCCACAACCCACCAAGACGGACCTTCGTCGAGAAAATCAAGGCAATGTGCAAAGTTCTTACAGAGCAATGCCACTATCGCCTATTGCCGTCACTTCCTACCCTGAAAAGACCAGATAGAAACAATGATGAACGGAAAATTCGGGGATTAAGTTATCCTTCCCAGCATTCTCTGGCAACTCGAGCAAACCTCCAAAAAGGTCCATGAATGAAGGTCAACCACAGGAATAGAACCCACCACCTCCTGATTGCCTGCCATAGACGCTACTGTCTAAGCCATTCGGCTCGGTATCCAAAATAGTGTGCACTGCAGTAGAGAAAAATAATCACTGATGTGACCGTTCACATTTGCTGTTTCACATTATCGCTGATGTGACCTGCTTCAATTTTTACTGTCACTTCATTAATATGACTTATTTCAATTTTCAGCATGCGTACATACTTATTACAAGTGAAAGCCCAAGTAGGCCAGGGCTCGAAAACTGGTCTTTCCACGTGTCTGTATGTTTACTATCAGCAATATTCACACGTAGTCTTTACTGTGGGATTCCTGATCTTCCGCTCTACATACACGCGCGCGCGCGCACACACACACACACACACACACACACACACACACACACATACACGCGCGCCAAAATGTTGCAATTACCAAGCGCATTTGCACGGATTTATTCCAATATAGACAAGGAAATCCAATTGTTTAATAGAATTTTGTGGCTAAACGACACACTTTGACAACGATGGAAAACAGAAATAAATCATTTTAAAACTCTACCTCTAAATTGTCAAGTAAACCATAAAGAAGCAGTAACATATTGACAATCAAACATGTGACTAATTGTATTTTTATTTTCTCTACCACGAATAGTAATTGTAGTGTATTCCACCGAAAAATTCCAGGTCGAGATTTCACCGAAAATATGTTTTGAACCCCCTGAAACCAAATAAAAACATTTTTAGAAAAAACATAGCTCAAAAGCAAAAAGTTCCTTAAAAACCAAAGTTGATATTTTATGTTTAACAACTTTTTAAGGATGTGACACGATGATATTTAAGAAACTTCCTGCACCCTAAGCTATCCTTTACATGGGAAATTATTCAAACACTTATTCTCTCGAAAATGGCTCAAACCATTTTGTTTAACATACATACATATGTTTAAGATGTTTGCATAACTAATTAAATGTAGGTATATTTGAATTTTGTGGCTATAGGCCACGTCCTGTTTACTCTGGACGACTTTTGCATAAATGGTAAACTGTAAGAGATAGACCAAATCTTACTATACAAAAATGTACATACATCTTGGTAATACGCAATTTATATACAAATAATTTTTTTTGTAGAGTGAACCATTTAAGAGATATTCTGTTTATTTGTGTGAGTTTTGGAAAACAAACGTTTGTTAAATGGAACATCGTTATTCATTTTTGTATGTTAGCCTTGCAAAGGGAATGGAATTTGAAAACCTTAGAAGATGTCACTATTGTTCAAAGCCTACTGCATTCCCATATTCCCCTTGCACCTACATGGAAATAAGCAATAAGATAATTTCTGCAAATGTTTATCTGATATAGAGGAATAAGAGTTTCTAAAAATGGTTAGTACAAGAGTAGAGAAAGTCGTGTGAGTACAACACATAAGATTTCTTATTTATGCAACTATGCACTGCAGTGGGAAGTTAAGATTTAACTTAATATCAAGAGCTCACCATTAAAGTGTGCACATTCATACCCCTAAGCTCTTGTGTACAACATTTCGCACTCGCACTCTACCAAGTTAACATTTTTAGAAAAAGAAAATGTGTGTCACCACAGGTGGTATAAAAGTGTATCTGTTCAAGGATTTTTAATGTTAGTCGTTCCCTCTCTTTAGGTGATTATCATGCCCTGGTAATGAACATGATTACAACATAAATGTAAACTAGATAAAGCCTTCTTCTTCTTCTTCTTCTTCTTCTTCTTCTTCTTCCTCTTCCTCTTCCTCTTCCTCTTCCTCTTCCTCTTCCTCTTCCTCCTTCTCCTCCTCCTTCTTCTCCTCCTCCTCCTATTATGATGATTATTTTATTATTCTGTTGTTGTTATTATTATTATTATTATTATTATTATTATTATTATTATTATTATTATTATTATTATTATTATTATTATTATTATTTTTATTATTTTTATTATTTTTATTATTATTATTATTTTTATTATTATTATTATTTTTATTATTATTATTATTTTTATTATTATTATTATTATTTTTATTATTATCATTTTTATTATTATTATTTTTATTATTATTTTTTTATTATTTTTTCATTATTTTTTTATTATTTTTTTATTATTTTTTTTATTATTTTATTTTTTTATTATTTTTTTTATTATTTTATTTTTTTTATTATTTTATTATTTTTATTATTTTTATTATTTTATTATTTTTATTATTTTTATTATTTTATTATTTTTATTATTTTATTATTATTTTTATTATTTTATTATTATTTTATTATTTTATTATTATTTTATTATTTTATTATTATTTTATTATTTTATTATTATTTTATTATTTTATTATTATTTTTTTATTGGTGGTGGTGGTGGTATCATTATTGTCGGAAGGTTCTGACAACCAGATACTTCAGTGCCTGCATGTATTGACTTAAATAAGTGTTAAATAGAATGTTTTTCACTCTATAATTAACACGTGTGCAATACTTCATAATTGACAGTTAAAAAATCAAATACAACACAGGAAAGACTTCCCTTTTGGAGCTGTCTTCTGTTTGCTAGAGTCTCACACCATGACCATCTATGTCTTTATGTTTCCCATAAAACATAACATAATTAATTTTATAATCTGCGGAGTACAACAAATTAGTTTTATGTATGTAATAGCAGTAATTATTACTTCTATCGCAAGCTATTCTCGAATTAAGGACAAGATCTGGATTGAGGTATACAGGCTTTGTAAAGGTTTTTTTTTTTTTTTTTATTATTTTTATTTTTTTTTTTTTTTTTTTTTTTTTTTTTTTTTTTTATTTTAGTAACTTATGAAATGAAATTAAATCAAAGTTTATAGCCTCGGAACAAATTGCGTCTCCAAATTGTGATATAACTCTCAAAACCGCTGTAGTGGTTTTGGAGATTACCTTCCATGGACAAACAAATTTTCTCTCATTCTAATTTTTTAATATAAATGGCGGTGCCAATTACATATGACGGAGCTGACAGCTGGAACACGAATAAGGGTGATGAAAGAATAACTGAAACGCCCGAAATAAAATTTTGAGGTGCAGACTTGGCTGTGATCTAATATTAAATTAATGGTGGACCACTAAGAGAATAATTTAAGATATTCAATTAAAACGACAAAACCATGCAATATAAAATGAAATGGAAAAATATCTCTGGAATGCTAGGAGTGAAAACAGGCCTTGCAATACAAATGAGTCGGTACTCGAGAAGACCACATGGTATCCGACCAAAAGAAGAAGGCAAACTGGAAGAATGTGCTACTTAAACATTTTCTGCCATTCCTATTAATGGCTATGTACGCTGGTAACATATATAATATGTGTCACATCAGTTACTACTTGGCAAAGCCATGAGGCGTGTCGGAAACAATGTGAAACTGTTCAGTTGTTTACATCAGCCTAACACACAAGCACGATGCGACAGTGTGTGTGCACTCTGTTCAGATGCAATCATATCTACACGACAGTAATGTCTCATATCAACAGGTGCGAGAGATTATTTATTTGTGTTTTATCACTGAGTATACGCCAAGTTACTATTATTTCGCTGCTGTAATAAACAAGATAAGAAGCGAATGTAGCACTCGACAGCCAAGATCAATTCGCCTTGTCGCTTTGCCAAGAGTACATACAAGTACATGACACCATGAAGGATCCAGATACACATATTTCATGGTAAACAAATTCCTCTCACACCTCAGAGCACCCCCCCCCCCCCATTTCTCCCAAAGCCTGCTTGTGGTCAGGTAGTGGGCCGGCGATATCCAACGTTTGCAGGCTTGCCAACTCGTACGATAATTATGGGGGTGTACGATAATTTGAATGTATGAATGTTGTTCGATATCGGCGAAATATCATTTTCACTGGTTTGCCACTCCAGCGAAGTGAAACTAATTACAAATAACACCACTTTTGTCCTCATTGTCTGTCTCCACCCCATAGCTACTAAGCCTGCTAGCCTTTATCCTCTTATTGCCAGTGTGCCCAGGTCTGGTAATCTCAATGAAGAAGGCACTGTTCAGAAAATTGACGATCAATGTAGAAAACTCGGAATACGTGCTATTCCGTGTGAAATAAAGAACATGCCTGAACCTGACAGTTTCTGTTAAACATATGTCACCTTGGTGGAAATACTGATTTCAAAGAACTAGCGACCTTTGCATTATCAGTGGTTTCCTTGCCCTACACAAGCACTTCTTGTGAAAGAGTTTATATATATATATATATATATATATATATATATATATATATATATATATATATATAAATCTAAACTGGGTTTAATAAAAACCAAAGTTAGAAACAGATTGGCACTAGATACGGCAAATGAACTCATTTTGCCGTCTCAATTTAGTTAATATAGTTCAATTTTTAACAACTCTGTTCGCAAATATATGTATAGATATACTCACTCTTATACACACTATTCTTGTAAATGCTTATTTCTCTATCTACTACATGTTAATAGTGATGAACATTTGTAGACATTACCTTAATCCTAATTTTACTGTAGGTGCATGGAGAATATGAAAATACATTAGGTTTCAAGCAATAGTGAAATGTCTTAAGAGTTGATTGCTGTGGGATGTCTTTGAAATCCCGTTCTTTTTTGGAAGACCAAGAGATAAAAAGACGAATAACATATTACTAGGTGAGAAAAGCCTAAGTATTGGCAAATTCAAACAAATAATAATAAATACCTCGAAAATAGTGGACTTAGTGGAAAAAACAAGCATTTTACACTTAGAACACACGTTCTAACGAAATCCACATATTTTATACAGTTAAGATTTCGTCTGTCTGTTACTGTTTACCATTTATGCAAAAATCATCCAGAATGAAGAGGTCTCCTGAAGATATTCCCAGAAAATTCAAGACGTGACTTAGAAACTGCCATGGAATCGCCTGTTAGTGTTCGTCACTGCGTGCTTGTGATTTTACATGTGACGGGCACTAGCTAAAGCTGAAGCAGTAGCTAATTACGTAAGCGTCTCCAAAGAGACAAGGTTGGACATCGCTGTAGTAGACGCTGAGGTGTCTCCTGAGCATATCCTGTCTACCTTGAAGCTGGAAGATATAGAGCTTTCATTTATTTCCAAATATAATTATACCTCAGAAAAATCTTTAGTCGTGGCAAAATACCAGAAATACTGCAATTGGGTGTCAAACAGTTTAGTTATCCACATTGCAACTGGCTTCCTGTGTATCCCTTTTTACTCTCTCCATTGGTAAGTAGAGGATGTATTGTAATCCACCCAAAAATACGATGTCGAGATTTCACCGGAAATATATTGTGACTTTGGTTGGTTGTGAAAAGTAAAGAAGACAGATGAAGTCGAGATAAAGAAACACTTTTATTTCCGTAAACAGTCGCTTTGTACACCCGTTGCAACAGCAAGAAAGTCTTTTCCGATTCTCCAACAGCACGGCTCCAAATTCGTAACACAAAGAACTGCCCTTTCTCCGTCGGCACGACTCCTCAACGCTTCACATACGTCTGACTGTTCTCCGTCGGCACGACTACTCAACGCTTCACATACGTCTGACTGCCTCTTCTGTCGCACTTTACCGCTATTTATATCTCCCAGGCACTATTCTGGAAAGTTCAGTTATTGCGGTGAAATACAAAGCAGAAGATTCTCGAAGTCTGTATCCTTTTCTCTCTTTCGGCAAGAGCTCCAACAATGCGGCCATTCTCTGTCTCTTTCCTTCGGCTCCTTTGCGGTAGTGCCGACAATAATGCGATGGGTGACACTGCTGGTGTCGGCAATTAGATGCGACGGGAGCGGTGATAATATGTTTGGAGGCCCCCAGAATCCAAAAAAAGCATTTTTGGAAAAAGGTCCGTGTGTGTGTGTGTGTGTGTGTGTGTGTGTGTGTGTGTGTGTGTGTGTGTGTGTGTGTGTGTGTGTGTGTATGTCCGTCTGTCAGTCTGTGGACAGCGTAACTAAAAAGCGAAAAGTCGGTTAAAGACCAAAGTTAGTTCAGTTTAATGTCTTTCAAGGATGCGACACGAAGATTTTTGAAAAAAATAGCTCCACCCTAAACTACCCTTTACATAGAAAATGTTTCAAAAATTTTGTTTTCCTTGAAAATGGCTCTAACGATTTTGATTAAAATGCCGTATGTTTGAGATATTTATATGACAAATAAAATGCATATTTCGATTTTTCTGGCTGTAGCCTATGTAGTCCTGTTTAGTCTGGGTGACTTTTGAATAACTGTAAACCATAAGAGATAGACAAAATATCACTATACATGAGTGAACCATTTTGGAGATATTCCTTGTTTTGTGTGTCAGTTTCGGGAAACTTAGAACTTTCGTGCAATGAAACGTCGTTTATTTTTTATATGTTAAGCGTGCAAAGAGAACGGGATCTCAAAGTTTTAAAACATTTGACTATCGCACAAAGCCTACTGTATTCTAATATTCCCCTTGCACCTACAAGGAAATAAGCAATAAGATAATTTCTGTAAATGCTTACCTTAACTAACACGAAGAACATGTACGAATAAGAGATTGTAAGAATGGTTAGTACAAGAGTAGAGAAAGTCATGTGAGTGCAACACATCAGATTTCTTAGTTAGTTTGGTAATGGGTAGTAATTCTATAATGTAGCTAAATGGAAATCTATGATACGTCTAGTTTACAAGTTAACCAGGCTAGGTTGTGACTTCGGCCATCACTAGGACTACCATGGCCGCGTCATAGCCGAGTGGTTAGACCATTCGTCTCTCACCAAAGCGGCTCTGGTTCAATCCCAGGTGACCGGCGGGTTTTCAGATTTTCTCCACCATCTCCCACCTTCATTCTATATATCATCGGTGTTTTCTCAGTTACAAACAACAAGCATGGCCAGCAATAAAGTTTATTTAGTTTGCATGAAGCAGTCAGCCACGCATACTATTTATATGTCCTTTTCTAAGGATTCTTATGTTCTCCGTCTGCTCACACTGCAAGAGTGGAAGAGCTGCACTAGGTCTTTCCTGTTTTACTACTACTAACATATCCTCGTATTCCAACTACAAGAGTGGTAGTTTTACTAATTGTTTTATTACGCAGTGTTCATCACGTTTCGAAGAATTGATACTCGCAACTGTCTTGGTAAATAGTACTAATACTAACACAGCTGTTGAGTACCGTAACAATCGCACAGTATTAAAAACAGAGCATTGTTGCCAACTCCAAGCCACTCGGGTTCACACGGCACATTTCGGAGGCGCTCGTGTGAGTATAGTTACAATGTAATAAGAATGTAATAATTTTCGTGTTAAAATTGCTAATACCTTGTCGCAAATAATTCAGTGTTCTTATGTGCGACATCCCTTGTACATCCCTTAAGCATTTATTACATTTTGTTCAAGAATTCTGAAATAAGAATCGCAACTCATAGCTTAAACATTAATATTATCATAAAGAAAATAATGATGGAAACTCTGATTCAGAGCTCTTGGTTTTAGATTGTATTATTGAAAGGAAAATGACATCAAAAGGAGTAAGAAAACAGGAAGAGGATGATATGAAATGCAAGGGAAATGGATGAATCAAAAGGTGATGATAGAGTAGTTGGTAGAATGAGCGACCAGGGAAACCGGTGGACCTGGAGACCCCACTCCGTCCACCACGAATACCACATGCGGGTCCCTGGGTTTGACACCAGAGTCGCAAATGGTGTAACCGCTCGATACGGCGCCCCTCGATTTTAATACTTAGAAACTATTTATTGAAATTATTTATCTTACTAACCCCACTCCCTCCCTTATTCCCAGTCAATAATTTCAGTATAATCTGGCTAGATTGAAGCTAGGTGGATAAAGGTACATCAAATCTAATGCCAATGAAGCATGTTTAAAGTTATAGTGGGATAATCTTTAAAAAGGATGTTTGTACTTCCATTAAAATACATGTATTTGTATTGAAGTTGATGTTTGTTATTTTCAGGAAGGCCTTCCCCTAGAGTGTCGTGGTGGCTCGGTCTAGATCTAGTGGATGACTCGGATGAACCATTGTCGGAACGCAGGGTGCGTAACGTATTGCGTCTGGAGCGACTTGAACGCCGCCATTTGGGAACTATATTAACCTGCACAGCTACAAACAATGATGCTCTACCTCCACTCAACGTCAACGTCACCATTGATCTTTATCGTAAGTAAGCTCAACATTTTTGTAGATAATGTAAGAAGGCATGTGATATTAACCGAATTTCAGGTGACATCTACAAGTGAAATAAATGAATAAATGAGTAAACCACGCCGCTTGCAGGGAAGACACTGCAGACATTTGGATACACAAAATCATTTACTGGTGTTAAAACCATTAAATAATTACTTTTATTAGATGTGACACAATACGTACGCAAGAGAGCGAAGGCTTTCACGGCCGGAGTCAGTATAACTAGGAGTTATTTCCGGGCTGTTATGCCGTGGTCTGCTGGAGTTGAAGAACCCAGACGTTTCGTCCACATCTGCGGCGGACATCTTCAGTGGCGCGGTCGTAATCTCCTCGGAGAAGTTAGCGTAGCGTCTGAGGTGTGGACTGTCAGACACCTCAGACGCTACGCTAACTTCTCCGAGGAGATTACGACCGCGCCACTGAAGATGTCCGCCGCAGATGTGGACGAAACGTCTGGGTTCTTCAACTCCAGCAGACCACGGCATAACAGCCCGGAAATAACTCCTAGTTATAATACGTACGCATATAGAAGAACAGGGCTAATCTTTGCAAGCAAACAATTCAATCGCTCGCTATTAATCTGAAGCGGACGTTCGTTATAGATTCGTGGAGCGCTTCATTGAATGAATTACTATATCAGAGAGTCTTGGTCTCCATCTGGGAGAGGCAACAAACATAGTGTAAAATAGAGAATTTCTACCTTTCGTTTCTAAATGTTAATGTTGCTATTTATTTTTCAAGAGCTGCCATTAAGTAGCTCTAAGCGCTGTAAAGTGGAATAAAATTGGAGCATACTTGATACAATCCATAACTATGGGGACACTGGGAGTGAAATTTGAAAGTTCCACACTTCTTGATAGATTTCTCTGAAATTTCTACTGTGTTTGTATTTATATGAGAATAGGCGGTACACCAAATTTCATTAAAATTGGATAACTCGTTTATGATATATAAATTATTTTATGCGTTTAATAGGTACATTTTCAAAATAGAGCTCGCGTCTATTGACTTTTCAAAATTCATTTATAATGGCAGAACTGATACTCTAAAACATTGGTAACAATTGTATGAAGAGATATTTCAAATACTTTTGCTGATTATTCTGTACATATTTTTTTAATAACAAAGAAAATTTAATCTTAATAATTATTGATTTTTTTCATACAAAAAAAATGTTTTTGGAATTCATGTTAATGCTAACATCAATATTGAAGCATAGTTTTGTTTAGCTGCTATTTATGAATACTTTTGGAAGTTTTCATTGAATTTGAAGCAAAACTCAGGCGCGACCTTCTTTTGGAATATGCAGAAATGTAGTTTTGAGAAAAACAGGCTTTTATATAGGAGCATCCTGTGTACGTTAAGGGAAGAGCGCTATTTGAAAGAGTCGTAATGGCCACATGGAGTGGGGGATATGAAAAATGTTAGCTGATCTAAATGCACAGGTGTTCCAGGAACATTTTAAGGTAAAAAAACAATTTTCAATTTTTTGACAGTTTTGACCAAAATTTCACCTCCAGTGTCCCTTAAGTAGCCCTAAGCGCTGTAGTGTGGAATAAAATTGGAGCATACTTGATGCAATCTATAACTATGATGATTCCCACTAGAGTGGATTGTAGCTGTATTAAGGTTAGTATTAAGGACAAATAGGAAAAACTTTAGAAAACAAGGAAGTACCCTTGTCTTTCATTCCATCGATATTCAATTATGTACAGTGCATAGTGTAGTGGCAATCCTACTACAAATAATTAAGTACACCACACGAGGACAATTTTGTGACACGCGCTCGCTAATAAAATACACATGTAGATATGTAAATACTTCAAACGCGCGCCACGGAAGTGCTAATGTATATAGTTGAGCTTAATAAACTAGATGGCTTCACCAGTATCTTGCACGAGGCTGTGACGTATTATTATGATCTACTGCTACATTCCTCCACAAATAGGCAGTTTGCTACACCATCACTTTCACTATCAGGAGCAGATACAAATGATTTGAGAGTCTGCCTGTTTTCGTGTGCGACATATTTAACAGAGACTATCAATAAATTCAAGCTGCATCTTGGAAATGTCGACTTGTGTAAACCGCGCTTTAACACGGCGTGGGATGTAGAAATATTCTGCTCTCCTAAAGCGCTGAATCATTTTTTTCCATGGCTGTACCTTCATAGACTTCATGTGCTCGTTTAGAGCTGTATCCAAAGCTAAAGTCAAATTTAATATTCAAGGATTGTTAGATTCTGCAGCTTCATTATGTCTACGCAGGCAAGTTTAAATTCACCGCAAAAGTTAATGCAATCAATTATTTTGGAAAAACTATAGCGATTTTTCCTCACGTTGTCATTGCGTCTTTCTGCATTGTGTCTGAAGGCTGAGCTGAACTGTTGCATAATTTCTCTTTTTTTCCGCGGACCGATAAATCCAAATAAGCATTCTTATGTTAAATAGATTCTTAACCTTCTGTTTTAGATGACTTAGATCTGACACGCCAGTGCATGTCCAGCTTGTATGTTTACCCTTAGCAAACATCAAACACGGAAAACAAAATGACTTATTTGTGGAAATAAACAGCAAATCTATTTATTTTGTTTATTTTTACATTAAAAGACCTGCAACATGTCTAACCCTGGCTTGTTTGCGCATGTATTAATTTGAGAGGAGGAATCGGCCTACTGAGCTTATTTATTCCACACCTCTCTTTCAAGCTTAAAATTAAATTATTTTGTTGTTTAACGACGCTGTCAATTGCCAGGATCACATCAGCGTCGCCGGTGTGCCGGAATTTCGTCCCGCAGGAGTTCTTTTACATGCCAGTAAATCTACTGACATGGAGCTGTCGTTTTTAAGCACACTTAAAAACCATCGACCTGGGCCGGGTTTGAACCCGTGACCTTGGGATCACTAGGCCAGCGTCTAACCAACTGAGCCACCCAGACCGACCTTCAAGCTTAAAGCTGAGAAATCTGTTTCTAAAGGATATTGAAACCTATTCATTCTTCTTGGACAATAGCTCTAAGAACAAATGAACAGCAAATAAACACTAAAGCACAAGTAAATAATTGAATACACTTTAACATAGTTAAACGATAGTAGACAATCACTCCATTATTACAGTGAAAACCCGTACTAATTGTTCTGCTTAGGTTGTCTTAGTTCGGGTTGATTCGTGCGTTTCCGCCAGAGTCCGACTTACAGTTGGGTTGGATATGGTAGTCGGCCCAGCGCATATCCACGTATACCTACTTGTATTTGAAATCTTTCAAATTGTTACATTAATATGTCTTGGAAAATTGCAGATGATCACGCACATTTATGCACCTATCCTGCATAATTGTATGGGTTGGTTTCCCGCGTATCGCAGGGTAGTAAATATATATATATACCTCAACTCGAGTTCTAAAAGTGAACCGGTTATAGCTTCATAGTCAGCAGCTGTAATTTCAAATCCTAGCCGTCGTTGTTGAGTAAATTAAAGCTACTACTTAACAAAATTCTTCATAACCTCTTTAAATAGAACTTACATTTCCAAGAGCCACATCTTCCTGATTCGCTTCATTTAAGCATGCTTTTGTGGAGTAAAACCTTATCGACTATTAATAAGCACAGAAGTTGAAAAGCTTTATCTGTTATGCAAGGTATGCATGTGTTCCTGCCAATCGTACATAAGTTTATATCTAGCTTTCTTCTCCGTTAATGCAGTAACGGCTGTTCAATTTAGTTAACTTTTCCATTTTCTATCCCTGATATTTTTAGGGAAAGAACGTAACAGAATAGGTTCATCACGTTGAATTACCAGTGCAGCCTTTCCTAATAAAGAAATGCCTGTATGAAATTCCATCCAATAGTTTTGTCCTAGGAAGGGAACTTTAACATTATAAATTGGACTTAAATTTAGGACACTCAAAACCATGGAGCACGCATAAAATTAATTCTTGTTCAATTTCATTGGCACTTGAAGCGGAACTTTTAAGGACAGAAGTTTAGCAAGTTTAAAAAGAGACAGACCAGTGTATAAATACCACAAGAAAATAATCAGACTCACTAATAATACATTCAAAACTTGGAGTGAAAGTAATTGCACACACCTCATCCAGCTTAATTGCCCAAATACCTGCAACAATACAAAAAATTGTATGTTTTCAAAGGTAAAGTAATATTACTTCACAGTAGACGAGCATGCAGCACGGAAGTAAATAAATCTCAATTGTTCCATCATAAAAAATTAAATATTGGATATCATAACTACGACCTTGCTCAATAACTAAATCGGTTTTAATTATAATAAGAATTTAAATATTGATTACTAAGCATGATTTAAATTAGAGTGCTTTTGTCGCTTTTTACTATTAACAGTGATTTAGCACAGTTTCAACAACTAATCCCAGTATCTAAGAAACTTAAAAGGTGGCAAACAAAGGAACTTGCAAGCAGACCAACATCTAGTGAAGAAGAGATTACAAAAAGGGAGGAAAATGTTTCGGAACCAAAACTCAACCTGAATTTCTCATAGCAACAAAGAAGTGTGGCGTTTTTAATCTAGAATGCCCTGTTCCAGCTTTCCTTCTAGCGAAACTTTCATAGAAATAACTGACAAAATACCAGCACTAGCTGATCCGCTCGAACCTACAGAAGGTCTTTCCGGGGATGGCGGTGCTGAAGAACAGTCTCAATTTCAGGTAAAACATGCTGTTAAAAAGGCAAGAAGAACAGAAATAACTTCGTATGCGGAATTATGGAAACCGTTTGAAACCGTCATGGAAATAGCCTCACAGCTTTACAATCAATTTTCTCCAACTCGAAAGTTTCTTTGAAAACTGTATAGGTACTATTGATGTAGGTACATTGGCTCTCCAATACACTAACGATCTAAAAGCTCTTCCGAATACACGCAAGACTTCATCCATAATATATAGAATGTAACTTGAAAATCAGGAGTACTGGAGTTCAGATAAAGCTCCTTACCGCCTTGAATTCCACAGGAAATACAAGAATGGACACATTTATACAGGTACCTGACCTTTATTCCACATACAGTTGTGAACTCTATGCAATCAAGCAAACACTGAACCATTTCTCATGTCATGAAACATAAATTTGTGATACAATTCGACTCTCTGTTTTTCAATGAATCGAGGGATCTGTAACTCCCGAGGAGGTCAACACTTTCTTCAATGAAGCAAGTAATCATGGTAAGAATGTAATCTTTGTAGCCCTCCCCCAGGATATCACAGGAAATGAAGCCGATGAATCCACCAAGAGACCCGTGGAATATATCAGCCATATTTTCACTAAATGTACAAGATAATAAACCTCAATTATTTCTGTTTCTGTTTGCTTTATTATTGTTAACTTGTTAATACTTTATTGCATGTACAGGTAACCAGAAGATGTCACGATATGACGTAGTTGTTTAAACGACGTTAAATAAAAAAATAAACTGTCGGTTTTTGCTAGTCAAGGTCGAAGAATATGACGAACTTTAAAACAGCATTCACAAAAGTGGTACAAAAATCTGCCACAGAAACAAACGATAGAGGCTATAAATACAACCTTTCAACAAAGAATAACAATCTGAAACAGATATAGAAGATCTGTCACTTTCTCTCCCATTGCAGCCCATTTCTGATCTGGTTCACTCATCCTTGTCAAATGCACACTATATACGAAGGTGGTTCATAAGGAGTGATAGGTACATTTGATTAGAAAGAGAAGGGAACGAAGTGCTAGTCCGAGTGGAACTAAAAACCGACGAACAAACAAAACCTGATATCAAAATCGTCATACCAAATACACAATTGGTGGATAAGTGGAAAATGTTATATAAATGCTTAAAAGTGCTGGACAGATACCAATGTTAGTGTGTAGCTTCCAGAGAACACGGAAAAGAACTGTGTGACACCATCTCCAGGTAAGCATTGAAGATAGTGTTCAATATTAAAGTTATAGAACAGGTGTGAAAATTAGACTGTAATGTAACCTATAAAAACAACGATTAAATGAGTAATAAAATAAGTAAATTCCAATATATTTACGGAATAAGAGTCCATACCTTGAAAAGAAAAACCTAAAAGAATACAAATCCAAAATTTTATAACACAATGTGTGTTCCGATTTTGCTGTATAAAGAAATACGGGACCACAAAACGATAATTCTCATAACAATGACGAGTTAAGGATGATGATGATGATGATGATGATGATGATGATGATGATGATGATGGACTATCGTTTATGCCTAGTATATTCTTCCATTACCACTGTACCTTCCTGTATGAAAGTATATAACCATTTCTACTGATGTTTATCTCAATCAACATGAATTTGATAGAAAGAAAAAGCTGATGTATTACATTCACATGACTTTCTCTACTCTTGTACTAAGCATTCTTACAAACACTTATTCCTATATGTTCGTGTTAATTGAGATAAACATTTTCAGAAATTATGTTATTGCTTATTTTTTTGTAGGTACAAGCAAAATATAGTAATACAGTAGCCTTTGAGCGATAGTCAAATATCTTAAAGGCTTGAGATTCTATTCTTAAACGACTAGCATACAGAAAATAAACAACAATGTTCCATTTCACGTAAGTTTGTTTTCCAAAACTCACACAAATAACAAGGAATATCTCCGAAATGGTTCACTCTACAAAAACATTTATTGGGACATCAATTGCGTGTTTTAACAAGATGAACATTTTTTTTACGGTTTACCAGTTATGAAAAAGTCATCCACAGTAAACAGAACCATATGGCCTAGAGACAGAAAATTCAAAGTATACATTTAATTTGCCATAAACATACCTCAAAGATATGCCATTTTAATCAAAATCATTGTAGCCATCTTCGAGAAAGTCAAAATTTTCCATGTAAAGGGTAGTTCAGGGTGGAGGAACTTTCTTCAAAATATTCGTGTTGCATCTATAAAAAATTTAAACCTAATTACCAGCTTTGGTTTTTGACTGACTTTTCGGTTTTAAGCTATGCTGTCCACATACTAATACACGGATCTTTTTTCTAAAATGCTTCTTTTTGGATTCAAGGGACTTCAAAATATGTTTCGAGTGAAATCTCAACATGGACATTTTGGGTGGAATACAATACTTCCTCTACTTTACAATAGGTAATAAATAATGTAGTAACTGTTTTAATAATATAATGCATAACAGTGAGTAGAGAAAGTCATGTGCACACAAAGTGCCACAGGTGATGGACACAGATGATGCATAAAATTAAATCATAACTAGAAAAGTAAATATTGAGGAAAACGTTCCAAGACTAAATTTTGGGCAACTCTCCAGCTAAAAGACGCAAAACCTTAGTCAAGTGGGAGGGTCCTGGCGGAATTTAACCACGGACATACATCCCTTTTGTGTGTCCATGCCATAACCAACTCGGCCGCCGTGGTTACAATTGCCACGTTTTGTACTATAAATGTACAAAGTTTAGAAACTGGGAATGAAAGGCTTGCCTTGAAATTCGCTGTAAACAAGAGAAGTTGGTACTGTGGTGTGTGAAGGAAACTGTGTGGACTGTCTGGGTAGAATTTTCCCAACAAGCAAGGCTGAAATTACTTGGGTCTGATAATGGCTTCATTTATCTTTCTTACAAGGTAGCTTCGGTTTCTGTAGTCTTTGTTTGCGTTCACAAAGTTTACTAGGTGAGAGAAAACTTCATTGTAGTCTAAAGACGTAAAAGGTTCTCAAGGATTACTTACTTTGAGCGTATTGCAATTGCAGCACATGATCCTTCTACATTTCAATACAGCCTCTTGAAAGTTGTACAAAATAATGGTTTTCGGTGCATTGTGTTCTGCATTTTTTATATTACTGTCTCTATCCAATTCACTTTAGAAGTACGGATTAAACAATATGCAGACAAGATTAAAATAATCCACTGTTAAACTGCTTAGAGATGTCAAATTTAATAGTATGCAACAATCAAAGGTATTAGAAACTGATTGTTATATTGTGATGCCAGGTGTGGCATAAAACAAAGGACGGTCAGGGCTAAGCTGCTTCACACTACATGCCGGGTCGGCAAGCAAACAAAGGCGCAAGGTCAACCTTCCTCACACTGCTCAGATAAGCGAGTACGTGACTGTAACAATGGAAGCGGCAGAAACAGAAAGGGAACTTTCAAGTGCTTCCTCGATACTTCTAGCTGAGTCATGTCGTGTGTGTGTGGACCTCAAGAAATATCAGTGTGACATCATGCTCATATATAAGGACACGGGGCAGCTACGGTCAGGAGTTGGTCAGTGAATGCGAGCAAATGTGTGTGTGTGTGTGTGTGTGTGTGTGTGTGTGTGTGTGTGTGGTACGACGCATGTGTTGTAAGAAGATTTTAACGAACGTGTAGATTGCGTTAACGACGAGAAGTGTATTTGGGGTAAAATTTTAAAAGACAATAAGGTGACAGAAAGGTAAATGGACTGATTTTGGTCATTTGGCAACAATATAATGGACTTTAAACTCCTTTCGCTGTGCTTGTTCATGAGGGAGAGAGAGAGAGAGAGAGAAAGAGAGAGAGAGAGGCTTTCCGATTGGAGAAAAGTGTATTTGAAAATTCAAAATATTAACGGGAAATACCTCGGAAATGGCTAACTCGACACAAAAATGTATCGTATATTTTGTCTACCTCTTATGATTTACAAATTAGTAAGATCATTCAGAATGAAGGGGATTTCAGGGATAAGTCCCAAAAAAATCAATATACTGGGCGGAAGTGAAGTCATTACATTAATTTAAACCAGTGGTAGATATCGGTATTTGGAACAGATTTTGTATCTTACGTTTTTGACTTTGACCATTTCCTACAGATATATCTTAGTTTTGCCGAAAACAAGCTGGCAACACTGCATATTGTGTGGGTGTCACTTTCCCTAGCTCAGCAGATAAAGAAACTTCCTAATGGTGCCTTGTTCTTCCGTGTTTACTGTGCGAGTGTAGGCCAATCACGAGCGTTAGCTACCAAAACATTACACGAAAGTGCCCGACCAGGTCAACTCCTTGACCAACCTCAACGCAACGTTGTCGATTTACTTTACATCGGCCGGCTCTACAATATACTTGGATATAAATCGTTAAAGCCGCTTTTGTTATAAAACTTGTCTGCAAACGTCAACCTGGATCAACTTGAAGTACAACAATAAGCGCTTGTAACAATGTTTAGTATATGAAGAGAATATCAGCTGAGTACACAAATCACCTTTTCCTATTCCAAACACTGTAATTTGTATGCGTATGTATTAGTTTGCCGTTAGTGGTAGCTAAAATAGGAATAAAAATTATTTCAATTAACAACCTACGTTCGGATATGATATTGAGTGAAGGAATGAGCAGGGGGTGAGGGAACACGTTGTATCTCAATACAAATGGATCTTCTGTAGTTACTACCCCCAGGAGGAACGGATGAGATGAAGGAACTGCAGGAGGCTACAGGCAGATGGTCCACACAGACACGCAGAGATCACATCTAAGCCTAATGATTCGGCTTCAACGTTGGGCTTCTTAAAGAAGGCTTCCATTGTCAGAACCCGGAAATCTTGAACCACCTGAGGCGGCTCACTGAAGGCTGTCATCGGGCAGGGCTGAAAACATAAACGACTGGGTACCTCAACCTTCTTCTCTACACCCAACGACATTGCGCAACCTCTAAGCCAGGCATGGGCAAGATTGGAGAGGTAGCGATTGAACTTTCCTCACACACCCGACATTCTATTGCGGAGTGACGAAGGTTGTTTTGATACAAGACGTGCAGTGGTGGGTTTGTTCCATCTGCGCGGTAACAATAATTTCTTTGCTTGTACTATTTTGTTTATATTAAACATATTTTGCGTGCTATAATTATTACAGCCACCTTCAAGTTTACAACCTTCCTTGATTTTATCATCTAATTTTCTTACGCTGCCGTTGGAATAATTTGCAACTAAAGCAGTAAAGATCCATTGCTGGTTAGCCTTAAACAATTTTTAAGTTGCTTGAGCAAGATAATGTATTGTTTGGTTTTAAACTCAATATTCTGTTCAAGTTTTGAAACACGAAACACAATAGCTTACGATAAACGAACTAACAAGAAACTAAACATCTAAAAAGTGAAATATTTTCCTCCCTTTTATATGTTTACGAAGACGAGTATTCCGAAAGTGCCCTTAGAAATTGCAAATGCATTGCTGTAAGCTACCAAAGTTTGCTTGATTGCATTATATCTGGAAATTTACTTCCGTATACTAAACAGCAAACTGTCCTGTTTTTGTAACTTACAAGAAATTCTCTCTGCCATTCTTCATGAAACAGACGTCCCGAAGAAGCAATACTCGCCACTGTATGAGACGTATCGTAAGCTGAAGGGCAGTGATGGGGAGGAATGGTCGGTGGAGTGGCCCTTTTGAGCCAATTTTGGCCATGCTTGCTCTAAGCCTACTGAAACCTGAAAGGAGAAACGAATATGAAATTCGAGATAGATGTGAAATCCTCCCAGTAATTCCCTAGCCAACCAGAGTTACCACGAAATCCACATGCTCAAAGTGGCCAGTTCTAGATTTGGAACCCGTACCTCGAGAGTGCATGTCCTTACCAGAGAGCCATCTTGTGGTTGATATTGAAACTACTGATTACACTGTTCTTTTACACGTTGCTCGGGCTGTATCATATTGTCCAATGGGGACACGAGAACGCGCTAGTTGACACTGAAACCATTTAACTACTCTGCCCATTCTCCTTGAGATAAAGGCTTGTACATTTTTTAACAGCCACAGACCTTTTATGCTCTTAATTAGCCTGAGGATCCTCAGCATTGCAGTAGATTCGGTTAAACTCTGGAGACACTTTTGTTTAGTGATTCCTTTAATTGTTGCTGCAAAAGCGGAAAGCGCAGCTGGCATACAACATGGCCTATTAAATCTCTTGTGACTAACATTTCTTTGTTTCCAGTCCCCTCTACATGTCCTTCCCATTTCTATTACCTCGCTTTGTACAGTTTACACTAGCTGTGCGCCATACTTTTACTGTATCTTAGTTATGTATTATATACTTACATGACTTCATCTTCCCTAAACATGCTTCCAACAAATAAAGCTATGAACTTACCACTCCAGGACAGCTGGATGTACGCACACTCGCAACTGTAAACCCACCACTTTTTCCTGTATGTGTACCTCTATAGAAATGCATGTAAGAAAATCGAATGTCCAGCTTTCTTCTATATGAACTTACTCGTTTAATTTTCCCGCGCTCTCTTTACCAAATGTCAGTGCATTCAGTCAACAAGCTGTACAGATGCATAAACCGGATTTTGCGACTGACGATGGTAGCTTTTGGGTGAGGGGTCGCGGGGAGCGGTGCAAAGCTTGCATTTAAGAGTACGGCGAGTTAAGGCAGCATAGCCGACAAGGCCATGTGCGATTCTTCCCGCGCAAGCGCACTACGTTCTCGTACAAGTTTTTTTCCGTTTTCCTTGCTACGAGAATTTCCCTCCCTCTTGTTTAGCAGAATCTACTAGCCAACATGACCGTTCTAAATATAATGTAGCAGTTTTGTATATCAAATGACAGTTATGTTACTGTTATAAACACAATTATGTCTAGTTTTGTTAAACGATTTTAAGTGCATACAATTACTCTTCAAGTTGTAATTTACTAAGGCCAATACTTCATTTTGGCATACTTATTTTGTTACAGTGTTTATTACTGTTTGTTATGTTTGTGTTTCTGGCAGCAAATTGCATGCAGTTGTGTCTGCAAATAGCACAGACACACACGAACCTTTTTCTAAAAATGCTTGTTTTTGGATTCAGGGGGTTTCAAAACATGTATTTCCGGTGAAATGTCGGGTGAAATTTTGGGTGGAATAAAAAACTTCCCCCACTTACCAGTAGAGAAAGTAAAAAAGAGATCCAGGATGTACTGTCACTTATGGACAATCAGACCAATGGACGTTGATTAGGAAGGAATGACGAATACTTCTTTTCAGTACTTATAATTTATTCTTTTGATAATTAATGAAAAATGCTAATTTCGCAATAAAAATTTTATAACTTTGTATTTCCAGAGATAAAGTTATAAGCCACAACCAACTTACAACTTTCAGTATCTTTACACAAATATTAAAAAGTGGATTAGATAAAATATTTTCTTGTAGAAATGTATACAAAAGTGTAATAGAGTATACTGTGTCAATATTATATGTTTAAAACGTTTTCCTTCAAAGTTGTGATTTTGTGGCTTCTGAGTGTTTCTGAAGCAACGCCTCCATTATAAAATGACTAACATTCATACATAATTACTACACTAGCACCTAGCAGAGGAATGAACAACAACCCACGGACTAACGTAGTAAAGCATGATCCTTGTTCTCAAGAAGCGTTTACCAGGCTTAATAGCGTATAGCTTACTTGTGATTGCTTATTAGTTCTAACAGCCCAGGCGAGCTGCTGCATACTATACTAAATTTTGATACAACTTACAGATGCATAGGTTTTCTAACAAAATATATATAAGCACCTCTCTCCATCGATGTTCATTATCTGAACAAGGCCACATTAAAGTACTTTCTCTTAGGCGTACTTTCTCCTTTCCTCCAGGAGCTGCACGGATCTGCTTTTGCTATTAACAGATGCTCCTCTGTGAAGGGATAAAAGCTTCCGGTAAATCTCTTGCAAATTTATGCTTTGTTTACAGATCTTGCGTATACGCTGCTCTGTGTTCTAAAAGTCTGATGTGCTGCATTCACATGACTTTCTCTACTATTGTACTAACTATTCTTACAAACTCTTATTCCTATATCTTCTTCGTGTTAGTTGAGATAAACATTTCTAGAAATGATCTTATTATTATGATCCTGTAGGTGCAAGGAAAATATCGGAGTATACGAGTAGTGTCACCGCGCCCGCCGCATCTAATTGCCGACAACAGCAGTGTCACCTATCGCATTATTGTCGGCACTACCGCAAAGGAGCCGAAGGAAAGAGACAGAGAATGGCCGCATTGTTGGGGCGCTTGCCGAAGGAGAGAAAAGGATAGAAGCTTCTGGAATTTTCCGCTTTGTATTCCACCGCAATAACTGAACTTTCCAGAATAGTGCCTGGGAGATATAAATAGCGGTAAAGTGCGACAGAAAAGGCGTCAGACGTATGTGAAGCGTTGAGTACTCGTGCCGACGGAGAGCACAGATGTATGTGAAGCGTTGAGGAGTCGTGCCGACGGAGAGCACAGACGTATGTGAAGGCTGAGGAGTCGTGCCGACGGAGAAGGGACAGTTCTTTGTGTTACGAATTCGAAGCCGTGCTGTTGGAGAATCGGAAAAGACTTTCTTGCTGTTGCAACGAGTGTACAAAGTTACTGTTTACGGAAATAAGAGTGTTTCTTTATCTAGACATCTGTCTTCTTTACTTCACACCCTCCAACAAAAGTCACAATATTAGACTGATCAGTAGTCAAATCTTTTAAAACTTTCAAATTTCGTTCTCTTTGTACGGTTAACTTAAAAAATGAATAACGATATTCCATTTGATAGAACTCTGTTCTCCAGAACTCGTACAAATACCAAAGAATATCTCTGAAATGGTTCACTCCACAAAAAAAAAAAAAAAAAAAAAATGTATATATATATTTAGACAGAAATTGTGGGTTTACCAAAATCTACATTTCTGTAAGATAGTATAGTAAGATTTGGTCTATCTCTTGAGGTTTGTTAGTTCTACAAACGTCATCCAGACCAAGTAGGACTACATGGGCCATAGCCAGAAAATTCAGGATATAAATTCCATTTTCTATAAACATATCCCAAATATATGGTGTTTTAATCAAAAATCGTTAGAGCCATTTTCAAGAAAATCAAAATTTTTAAAATGTTCAATATAAGGGTATTTTAGGTTGGAGAAATTTTCTTCAAAATCTTCGTATCCTTGAAAGACCAATATGCGCGCGTGGAACTTTTTCTAAAAGTGCTTTTGTTTTATTCAGAAGTCTCAAATCATATTTTCTGTGAAATTTCGGCATTGAATTTTTGGGTGAAATACAGTGCTTCCTCTACTTGACTATACGTAGTAGAGAAAGTAAAAATACATATTGCCTAAGCATTTAAAGAATATATTTATAATATTTGGAGTTCCATTTTTTTCCATTGCTATTATACTTATATTTTGTCTTATAGAATAGACACCGTGTATACATTTGATGCATCCTAGGAAACAACAAAAATTAGATTTTATTTCATCATGAAATAAAGTAAATACTTTATTTTGTTGTAACTTTATTTATGACGGTTGTGTAAGTTTTGATGGCCGGTATCATAAAACAGAAAATTATTATCCGGTCTTGTAGGCCGTGGTCTAGTGCAAATTCTGCTTCCGGACGTTTCATTCGAACCTGCGTCGAACATCCTCAGAGTACTACGGTCACACCACTGAGGATGTTCCATGCAGCTTCGAACGAAACGTCTGGAAGGAGAATTTCCACAATACCACGGCCCACAAGACCGAATAATCATTTGCTATTTTAATAATAATAATAATAATAATAACATAATACACATTTGTTACTTTATGGTTTTAGTATTTCTTAATGTGTAAAAGTTACATTTATCTCTCTGCATAACGTTTCTTATACACCTGTCACTTGTTTGGAGATATTTTCTTATTTTCACAATGAAATTACTGTTTGTAGTATGTTACAGCGATTCGAAGCAATTATTTTACCTTTGTTGGGCTTTGTTTGAATTCGTGGATCTGTGAATGGAGTTCCCTGCAACATTCAGATTGTACCAAATCCATAAATTTTCGGTTCCTATCTCAGTGAATATATTAAGGTTCTATCTGCAGGGACGACTAGCCGGGATTAAGCCCAGAGGGCAGGGGGCTGCTTCAAATAGCATTACGTACACTTGGGTGGAGAAGAGGGTTGCAGAGTGGATCTGTAATGCCCAAAAAATAGAGAGGAGTTTCCTGGCACAAATATACAGACTGTGTTCCATCATTTACTTTTCCCTTGGGTCAGATATTCTCTAAAATGTAGTTATAAGAAGCGAATATGATCATTATATTACTGTTTAAGGGGAAAGCAGGTTTGAGTTAAAAAACACCACTTTTCCGTTCTTTGCTTATTTTGCAAGTTAAACCCTGGTATATCATAATCTGGTTATCAACAGACAACAATTTTAAAAATGTAGACTATTCTATCTATATAGTATAAAATCTGCTGCATAATTAGAAGGCATTGATTTATATATGTACCAAATTTCACATTTCTAGAGCAAACAGTTTCCCTAGAAAGTGGAATTAAACGTTGAAGTTCCATTCTCTTGACATGGCCAAGAGATGAAAAGTGAATAACGACCTTCCCCTTGTGAAAAGTTTAAGTACTGCAAAACTCATACAAATGATGAGAAATTTCTCGGAAGTGGTTAATACCACAAAAACTTCATTCTGACATAAAATGTGTGTTAAATAAATTTGCATTTTTGTATAGTAAGATTTAGTCCATCCCTTATGGTTTTCCATTTATGCAAAAACCATTCAGAGTAAATAAGCACTACTGGACTATAGCCAGAAAATTAAAAAAAATACATTTTGTTTGACATAAAATAGCTTAAACGTAAGGCACTTTAATCGAAATCCTTAGAGCCGTTTTTGAGAAAATCAATTGCTTAAAGGGGTAGATCAGGTTCCAGGACTTTTCTTCAGAATCTTTTGTGTTGCATCCTTGAAAGATATTAAACTTAAATACCAACTTTGGTTTTAACCAACTTATTTTTGAGCTATGTTGTTCAGTCAGACACACACAAACATGAATCTTTTTGTAAATGTGCTTTCACGTGGACTTAGAGGGCCTCAAAGCATACATTTCCGGTAAAATCCTGGTGTCGAAATTTTGGGTCTACTTACTATACGTACTAGATAAAGTATAAAGCATTATAAAATTGAAACTAATGGTCAAAAATATCTCGGAAATGGTGAATGCCACAAAATTTGTGGTTTATTGAGATAAACATTTAATTTTGTTATAATAAGAATTATACATTGTTCTAAGATTTTGCGTACATCTTATGCAATAGGGCCAATGACCTCACATTATCTAGGTCAGTGTGTCGCGCATTTAGGTGCGAAGCAAAACGGTTACTCTCACAGGCATTTTTAATTTCGTTACACACTTACGTCCATGAAAAAAAAAATGCATAGTAAAACTCTTGGCAAGGAGAAAAACAAATTGCATACTGAAGTGCATTGATAGAACAATGGACTGGCGGGGGTCCGTGCCAACTCCCATCACGTGACGTACCGGCGAGCGGGAAAGCCGTTTAGGTACTCCTGCCTCGCGGCAGTAACAAAAGGGGAATTTCTAGCGCGTTCTCGAGACTTGTAACTACGTTTCAGGCGCACGCATGTGTGAGTGAAGTCAAGAAGGGTTGGTGTGATATCATTCCCAATATGAAAGCACTTGAGAAAGTAGCAGAGTCAATGGGTCAGTCAGTTAGTTTTAGAGTTAGAGCTACAGTCAGTGACAGTGAACCAGCCAAGTGCGTCTTCGTGTGCGCATCGTAAGAAGCTTAACGAACTTCGAGTACGTCATAGTTAAGGCGTAAGAGACAAAGAAAGTGAAGATAGGTACTAAAAGGACTGAGCAAAGTTATGCGAAGTAAAACTTGTGAATTGTGATAGCCCAAATACTGTACATTGTGTTAAATATGAGAAGAAAACTGTGCATTTGTGGTAATTCTTTAAAAGACAAAAATGTTAAAGAAAAGTAACCGAACTGGATTTTATTGTTTTTGTCGCAATATTAAGGTACCACCATTCGTCCAACTATTTGCGCTTAGACATCTAAAGCCCTGTAAGTGATTTATGTTGTTGATTGACACTAAACAAAAAAGCGACCTTGATATAAAGTTACTAAATAATCGGTAGTGTTGGTGTATCTGTGTGGAATTAACAATCGGTGCCCTCGGAACAATAGCCCGTGTAGAACAATAGACATTATGTGCCGCCTCTCACACTCCACAAGGTTTCTTTTGGCCATTATTCCTTTACTAGAACGTTCCCTTTCTATTCCGGGCCTACCTAAGGAACTGACTGATACCCGGTGGACAGTAGAGTTGAACTCATTTGACAGTTGAGTTAGAGTAGTGTTCTGTTCATTACAGTGAATCAGTTGTGTTTAGCTCTGAGTGTGTACAGCAATGTCTCAAGTGTAAAGTTTGCAGTTCATTAAGTGCCTAAGTGATAAATGAAGAACGTTTAGCGGCAATGGTGCTCTTATTCGTTATAATACAAAAAATCAGCGAATTTTGTGTAGTGTTCTGAACTTCAACAGACAAGTCAGTGTTCGAATTATTAAGAGACCCCAGGACTGGAAAGTTTTTTAAATTTCACCAATTTTAGAGGTCTAGCCCAAGCTTTAACTGCCATGTGCGCTACATCTAAACGCCCCTTTAGTACTTAAATTTTTAGCAGTATTTGAACAAAATGTGGGCTAAAAAGTACAAAAAAAAGCAAATTCAGCAGAAGGGAGCGGTCAAGCTATGAATCTGAGGAGAAAGAGTGCTAGACAAAAGAGGAAAGGTGTGACAAACAGGTAATCTGACCTAAGATCATGATTCATATATGTAGAAAAATAGTTTTTTCTCCACTTTATATTTTTAATACACTATCTGACGAATGCAAATTAAATTTTGTGTTATGTTCCTAGAATTTTTCTAGCATATGCTGCATTTATGACTTCAATATCAGTCTTTGGTTTCAAAATCTGAAAATTTGTTTAGCTTTAAAATAGTTAAAAACACAAAAAAGTAAAAGATTGTCAATATTCATGAAGGCAAAGAAACAAATTACTTTGAAAGTGACTATTTATTGTTTTTTTCCAGAGATGTATGGTGATTTTGAGAACTAGAGTTAACGAATTAAACTATTATGTTATTTTAGTTCTTGATGCGCGTGGGGTATTTTGAATATTAAAGTATATTTGCATTGTGAATGAATTCAGTTTGCTTGTGTAGTAATTTACAACATAAAAACCCTTATATGTGCAAAGTATTGATTTTACAGCTATAAAATATACAAAATTCAAATTTCAGCCCCAGAGTCTCTTAAGGAGGTGAGATCCAGGTGATAGCAAATATTTGAAACACCCTTTTGTGCCCTGTCCGGTCATAATCCGCCATCATAAACCACAACTGTGTTACAGCCGTGTGTTCATTTATGAATGTACATCTATCATCATGTGAGGTAGCTATGTATAACTAACCACTTAGTGCCCTTCATCGTATATTTATGGCAATAGAACAAACTGCACAGATTTAATACCTAGAGACCAACTACTATTCTGTAAATTAGGCCACAATTTATTAACGGTGCTAGCAACGTTTCTTTCCATAAACAGAAATGTAAAAATCTGATGTGTTGCACTCACATGACTTTCTCTACTCTTGTACTAACCATTCTTACAAATTCTTATTCCTATATCTTCTTCGTGTTAGTTGAGATAAACATTTGTACAAATTATCTTATTGCTTATTTCCTTGTAGGTAAAAGGAGAATATTACGATACAGTAGGCTTTGTGCGATAGTCAAATCTTTTAAAGCTTTGAGATTCCGTTCTCTTTGTACACGTAACATATAAAAAAATGAACAACGATGACCCATTTCACGAAAGTTCCAAGTTTTCCGAAACTCACACACATAACAAGGTATACCTCCGAAATGGTTCACCCTACAAGAAAATTTATTGAGACATAAATTGTGCATTTTAGCAAGATCTACATTTGTGGTATAGTATAATTTGGTCTATCTCTAACGGTTTACGAGTTATGCAAAAGTCGTCCAGAGTAAATACGACTACAGGGGCTATAGCCAGAAAATTCAAGATCTACATTTCATTTGTCATAAAAATATCTCAAACATATGACATTTTAATCAAAATCGTTAGAGCCATTTTCAAGAAAATCAAAGTTTTCGAAAAATTTTCCATGTAAAGGGTAGTTTAGGGTGGGGCTATTTTCTTAAAAATCTTCGTGTCACATCCTTGAACGACATTAAACTTAAATACCAACTTTGGTTTTTAACCGACTTTTCGTTTTTGAGCTAAGCTGTCCACAGACTGACAGACTGACAGACTGACAGACACACAGACACACAGACACACAGACACACACGGACCTTTTACTAAAAATGCTTTTTTTGGATTCAGGGCCCTCAAAACATGTATTTCCGGTGAAATCTCGACTTCGAATTTTTGGGTGGAATACAATACTTTCCCTACTTACCAGTAGAGAAAGTAAAAATACTGCCTCCGTAGCGCAGTTGGTAGCGAGCTTGCCTCTGGCGCGGAGGACCCGGGTTCGATCCCCGTTACCGGCATGGGGATTTTATCCCCTCTGGGAGGTCTGGCACAGGGTGCACTCAGCCTCGTTAGGTCCCGGGGGGACCAATTGAGGAACTATTTGATAGAGAAGTAGCGGTCCCAGGTCGAGAAGACCGCATAACCGGCCGGGAGGGCTCGGGGCGCTGACCACGTCCCACCTTCCAATACTGCACCTCACCAATGACACCTGTAGTGGGCAGAGGTAGGGGACGCAGGGCTGGGCGGTAGGCCTTGGCCCCTTGTGGGCTGTCGCGCCGGGGTTTAGTTTTTAGAAATGTAAAAGGTAACAAATTATGTTTTTCTTTTCAGGTAAGTCGTAACCATTAGCAAAGTATATTGCAAGAGAATATATGTACCCAGTAGTGCTATGTAGATTGGCGAAGCAGGTTGGCCATAGAAGCAGATGGATGAAATTAGGTTGGCAACACTGACTTGGCGTTCATAACCTAACTTTATAACAGTTGCCTGTAGAGAGCCAACCAGTTTAGATGGGTGGACAAACAAACATTTCGTGAGTGGAATAAGAGAACTGTGTATGTGTATTACTGTTTGGATTTATTAACTTCATTCAACAAAGGACTAGTATTGGTGAAAAGGAAAGAAGGAAGTGCTAACTGGCTCGTGAGGATATGTAAGAGTTAAAATAGTTTAACCGTATTTTCTTGCCATCAATATGCCTTCAGCCACACAAAAAGCCCTGTCATAACAAATTTTAGAACTGCTTGAAATTAATTCAATCCTACCGACACAGCCAAGGAAATATTTCTTTAAGAAAGCCAGAAGAAACATGACAAGGCAAACGGAATGAGATCATCCCGCTACAACATAATGACGCAGTAAATGGTAGCATTACCGGTAGTAGTGGTAGCATTGGTAGGGAAAGAAGTTCAAACATAATGACCAAGAATAACTAAAATCATGATTTTGGCCACTGTGATCAAAATAAAAATTGTGCTTTTGGATTTAAGATAAGATTACTCCTGATCATTACCAGTGTCGTAAAACTAAAGTGCACTAGCCGTGCAAATGAATGGAATCTGACTACCGTACTGTGTTTCCATTATTTCCCTTGTACCTACAAGAAAATAAACAATAAGATAATTCCGAAAATGTTTATCTCAACTAATACGAAGAAGATAAAGGAACAGGAGTTTGGAAGAATGGCTAGTACAAGAGTAGAGAAAGTCATGTGAGTGCAACACATCAGATTTCTTTTATGTTCAGTTGTTTCAAATGACCAGTAAACCATATCGCGAATCAGAAGGAATGGGAGAATAGCTTTACGTTTAAAGCAGAAAATGCAATCTCTTGTGATTTTACACTACCCACTTCCCTGAAATGTCCCCGAAATACAACAAAACTGCGACTGACATAAACAGTGGGAATGAAAATGTTAACTAATCAAACACATTGGATCTAATATTTATCAACATTACTTTACCACGTTTTAATTTATAGAGCCGTGTGTGTGTGTGTGTGTGTGTGTGTGTGTGTGTGTGTGTGTGTGTGTGTGTGTGTGTGTGTGTGCTAGCCCGGTAATCGGATTTTGCCTTTAATTGTATACGTTAACTGTAATCTAGTATCACAAACATCTACATTAGCAACTCCCAACTGACATGTACAACACAGTTCATACAAGAGCCTGGCCCCATTGATTTATTCTCTGAATAGTGCATACACTCGAGGGATGTTCGTTCATCAGGCTGCTAACACCCAGTTTTAAAGCTCGCAAGTTCAACAACACAGGCATAAAGCAGAGAGGCTTGCCTACTGACAGGTTGACACATCAAATGTAATGGGACCAACTGTTTACTGGCGACTTTCTTGTACATTACCAGTATCAAAACATGCTTTTAAGCACTTTCTCATAATACAACTTGTTTTTTATCTCAGTTCAAGGAGTCACAATAAATATTTCCCAATATTTGGCAACATTGGACAAGATGACCAAGATGTGGCAGGACTTGATGACGTAATAAATGCGTATTATGTCTTTCTCAAGCTGAAGAACACTATAACAATAACAATAATGGTGATAATAATGGTAACGACTACAACAGTAATAATAATAATAATAATAATAATAATAATAATAATAATAATAATAATAATAATAATAATAATAATAATAATAATAATAATAATAATAATAGTGGCCTAAATCCCTAATGGGCAATAACCTCTCCAGTGATTCCACTGTAATTACCTCAAAACTTCGTTTTTGAAACATATATTCCTTTTTCTCAAAAAGTATAAAAAGTGCAGGGCTCAAACTTTGTACACTTGCGTTAAATAATATACATTGTATTACTCACATTTAACTATAGTTATATTTTTAACTGTTACCCATTTTTTAAGGGGAGTTAGGGGTGAGCTTAGGAAATTCTGCAATTTGTATGCTAGCAGTACCAAATTTTAACCACGTTAATATAGTGTTTAGATATGCAGTTGTACAAAATTTGAAGTATGTAGGTCAAATAGTTTTTTAATTAAAAACTTTTAATTGATTATAAAGATACTCTGATTAAAAATACTCCTTGCGTAACAATTTTTGAATGTTTGACATGAAAATTGGTGATCTGATGCTTCATGTACCTGAAAGTCATAATTGCTCTGGAGTTTTATTTTACACCAGTGCTTTAGTATCTAGAAATTTTTAAATATGTCGATTTACAGATTTCAAGTTTTTTTTAACTTTCCATCGGCATTTGAATGTGAATATGTTCAATATTACTTGGCTGATATCAAAACCCAGAGCAATTTTGAAGCCTTATGTGAATAAGAACACATTCTGAAATTTTCAAAAGAATCCCTTAAGAACTCTGTCGCAAGGAGTTTTTTAGTTGCGTGAAAATGCTGAGAAAAAAGAAAGTGAGAAAAACAGCATTAAACTTTTAAAACGCTCTAACCTCATCAGAGGTGGTTTCCAGCATCGGTTTCACTTTCCGACCTCGTATCGTCCTCTGTACTGACAATTTCTCCAATTTATGGGCTCTCCTTGTGTGTGTTTGTTTCCTGGCACTGCATTTTCTACTCTGAATACATAACATCTTGTAGAATTGCACTTCTGACAAATGCATATTGCTCCGACTGAAATGTTTTCATTCCTAAGACTATTCAACGCCTGAATTGACTTCACACACCTCATATTAAACTCCCTTACAGTTTTCAGTACTGCAAGCTCAAGTTTATTCCTAGACACACAACTATTTTGAACAGATAGCTCCACGCAACATTGTGAAGAGATACATTCGAGTTCTGTGTCGTACCCTTGGCATAGCGTTCTAGCAGCTGGTCAGAACCAAGTTGCTGATCCGGAGGTTGAATTTTAGTTACCACTACTGGAAACAACTTGCAGGACATTTTCTTGTGATTTTGTGGATGCAGATTGAGGATAATTTACATGATTGAATTTCTGATCCGTCGATATGCAGTCCCGGTGGGTGCGTACGCCTAACCACCAGCCATTTAATCACTATGCACCACTATTTAAAAATGGCTGCCAGACCTTTAAAAATGGCGCTGGTATGAAAGTCATTGCACTTTTTAATAGACAAAACATTGAACAATTTTTCAACATAAAAATCTAAAAATCAATTTTTTTTACCAAATGGGCCAAATCTCACCCCTAAGTCCCCTTAAATATGAGGACAGTGTCCGAAAAATGCTAAATGTATACTTTGCTTCATCGAACTTTACAGACTAAAGAGAGAAAAAAAAAAAACTAAGAAGAAACATACAAACAAACAAAAGGATCTTAAACTTGGAAGCAGAAATATTGTTCTCAGCTCAATTCCTCTACTTCAGTGGCACGAGGAAGAATGTCTCATACGTACTAACAACTCTCTGCTGATATTGGTTTCTCAGAAAAGAGCTAAAGATGTCGTACGAGTCGTATGTTTTTGAGGTATACTATAGCGAGGAATACATTCTGTCCTTTATACCGCTTTCCTCTAAATTTTGAGCACCATTTGTGTCCCTAATGAACGTCAAGCAGTAGGTTTTAGTAAGCGCAAAACTGGACTAAAGTGCACATGTTTTAGGTCTAGGGATAGTAGCATGCTAGTTTCTGGTTCTGGTTTCTGGTGTAAGAGAAATAAAGCCATGTCGTAAATTTACGGCATTAAAAGAACCTCAAGCTTGATAAAGAGGTCTGTGATCAATGTTGTATAGGTATAGAAGGCACATTCAGAACTACTGTTAAAGAGCGTTCATAAATAAAGGACAGTTTCAATATCGAATCCCATGGAAGCAAGGATACAACCATGTTGCATGTAATTCTGTGCAATAGTTGCAGACATTCTGAGATTTCACCGATACAAACGCCTTCGGCAGTATATCGAACACCATCTTCATGCACAGAAGATTCCGTCTGCGCCATGTGCAACCCATAGGGTATCAAATCTGCTCTCCACAATTAAATGAAACTCCCAAAGGAACTTCAGAACGGTCAATCTTAGCATTTTCGAAATATTTCAATTGTAGTTAATTTCAGGCATGACTCTCAGTTGTACGGTTAAAGCAGAGAGATTGATCAAAAGTATTTTAAGTTTGTTCGTAAAGCACTCGCCACTCAAAGCTTTTATATTTGGTTGATATTATGAGACATTTTTCATAGTTGCAACTACTACACCTTAAGGGTATAGTGAAAATGAACTTTCAATACCATGACCGGGATTTTAACCATGGATCTACTGGTTACCGTCGTAGATCCGTGGTTCAAATCTAGGTCATGTCACTAAATTTTTCAGTCTCTTAACGAAACTAATGAAGCACTTCGAACAATATGACTCCACAGTAACGTGCGAGGCTCCAATTTGGGAAATTCCGGATTCAACTCCCGTCGGGCCGGCTGTTCTGATAATGCATTTTTTCGTGGTTTCCTCGATCGGTAGGTGAATGTTGGAATAATTCCTGTTATGTGACGTATTTTCCTGTTCATGACTGTCTATGTTTCAGTGTTCAGACCAGGTGACGGATTTGGGCGTGTTATGGTTGGAGTATATCCGATCAGGCATTTCTGTGAAGATTGCGTATCTGCTGAAAAGGATATTTCGTCAGAAGTACTGATGTGAACGAATCCCAGGTTAATAAGTAGATTATAAATTATAATAATAAAATACATTTACATTTTTGCATATTCTGTGATAGCTAGTAGCCATTTACTGTATGGTTCTAAGTGGTAGCGTTCACAAATCCGTACATATAGTTTACATATACACATTTCCTATGGTTCATGAAAAGCGTTGCTGTTACATATCCTATGGTGAAAACCATGTACTGCCATTCTTGTTAGCACATACCTCGTATTGAAGTTGACTGCTGTCCACGTTCGGTCTATCATGGCCACTGTCCCATAGAGTTCCGGAGGTATTTCTTCCCTTTTTCTTTCCAGTGATTTTAGTAATTTCTCTGAGGCTCCGGTGTTCTTTAGAGTTAACAAGGTTCTGAGGTCTTTAGTGAGCAATGTTTCTCTTGCGAGGAAGTAGACGAGTACGGATCTGGTGGTGTTTGATACTCCGATAGCCGTTTTGATATAAAGAGCTTTTACTCTTTAGAGTATACATACTATCCCATACGTTAGGACTGGCATGAAATTTGTCTTGAATAGCACCATTGTTGGCGTGTCTAATGTAGCTGATTCCGCGCATCGCCCTTATAACTTGCCCAGCTTTCTCTGTCACATGCTTTGTAAAACAATTGGCACTTGTCTGCAATGTGATTCCCAGGTATTTGAACTCTTTTGCGATGGTTATCTTCCTTCCTTTGATAAAGATTTCTGCAGAAGCAGGAGCTCTCCCTCCTTGTCTAAATACCACTATTTAAAACTTGTGTTGTTGTTGTTGTTGTTGTTGTAGTGTTTAACGCCCGCTTTTACTACTACGGCACCGCAGGCGGTGACACTGATGATAGATAAAGATGGAGCACCGGTGGAATGAGATGGCGGGGGAAACCGGAGTACCCGGAGAAAACCCGCCCTGACGCCGCTTCGTCCACCACAAATACCACATGTGGGTCCCTGGGATCGAACCCGGGTCGCCTAGGTGGTAGGCGAGCGCGCTAACCGCTCGGCCACGGCGCCGCCTTAAAACTTGTGGTTGTGACACCACTGTTCCATATCGTTTATTGCGTTTCGAAGCTTTTTTATGTCTTTTGAACCGACAGCTATATCGTCGGTATAGGCATATGCTACTATGCCACTCTTTTGAGCTATTCTCATAATTTCTTCTGCTGCCAGTATGAAAAGTATGGCACTTAGTGAATCACCTTGTAATACTACGTTTGTTTGGAGTATCGGTTCCGAGGTTGTCTGATATGCTTATTTTGTTCCATTGGAGTATTACTTTTATAATTAGTGTCCATTTGTTGTCTCTGCCTAGGGTTTCTTTTAGATTCTCTACCACTAGCTTCCGGGTTATGATATCGGATGCCTTGGTGAAGTCTATGAATACGACGTAGAATTTTTCTTTTTCTTCAAGGGTCCCATATGTTATTTGGCAGTAGATGTATTTCGGTTAAGGTTGATCTCCCTCTTCTGACACCTAATTGGGTTTCTGGGAGATTATCATCGATTGCCTCTTTCAGTCCTAATGTATTTCTTTGAATAATTTGAAGGAGTTATTCTCTAGTGCGATGTCTCTGTATACGTTGGTGTCCTTTGGTTCTCTTTCTCATTTATACAATACTTTTATTATGATAAACGAGTCGGTCTGGGTGGCTCAGTTGGTTAGACGCTGGCCTACGGATCCCAAGGTCGCGGGTTCAAACCCGGCCCAGGCCGATGGTTTTTAATTGTGCTTAAAAACGACAGCTCCATGTCAGTAGCTTTACTGGCATGTAAAAGAACTCCTGCGGGACGAAATTCCGGCACACCGGCGACGTTGATGTGATCCTGGCAATTGACAACGTCGTTAAACAACAAAATAATTTATGATAAACGGGTCATTCTTAGCTTCTTACACTATTCGTCTTCCTTCTTTCCTCCCAGTATATCCTCTTTTTCCCCCGTATTATCTCCTTGAAGAGGCTTCTCTTGTTATTATACGTCAGAAGTAATGTGTTATTCTCGTGGTTTGTTTTTAGTTGGTGTAGGGTTTTCTTAACATGTAGCAATCTTGGTCGAACCATGGTTTTGCTTTCCACGCCTTTCTAGGTCGTGCTGCTTGCGTTAGTTCTTCAACGAACTGCACCGCTTTGTAGCTCCAATTTCCTCTCTGATCATCCTTCGTATATTGATTGTGATGTTTTCAATTATTGAATGTATTTGTGTTCTTACTTTTTCAGTCATTTTGTCCTCCGGTATCTTGAGTAGTTCTATGCACTGGTCGTTAGAGTTGTCTCCGTTAGGTGTCGGCATAGGTTGCCGCTGGCAAGTTCTTTTAGTTCAATCTAATAAGTAGATTATTAGAACATAATCACACCTCGTTAAGGTTCACTGGAGTAACCCACCGACCCATTTAAGTGAGTTCACTTTTGCAAACATATACACACATAACTGTAGCAACTATATCCTGAAGAATTCTGGTTGATTACATTTGTATTACTACAGATGTACAATAAAGGAGTTTACCCCAATACGCAATTTCAACCGTGTTACTAGTACATATGAAGTATATACATCTGTAGCTACACATAGCTAACCATTCATTGGGGGTAAAATATTGTCAATTACTGTATTATTACAAGTTGTGCAATAAATGGGTACAATGTAATGCTACATTTATGAGAAATGCTATATGAAGTGTAATACGTAATCTAACCTGCATTTCTACCTATACCTAGGGATTTTAGGGGTACTATCCTTTTAAAGAATGTAATAACAAGAACTTAAACTTATATTTAGGTTCTCGAAACAGACATTCATGGATATGTTGAAGTGGTAGAACTGCACATTGAAAAACTGACTATAGGAAGTATTTAATATTTTGATTAGTTTTCGCTATAACGCAACAGGAGCCTTTCAGAGTCTGATTGGAGAAATGTTTATGTTTACCAATATACAGTGTCGAGTAATAAGACGATGAGCCTCAGAATTGCAGGTTTCTATGACATTAGGGATTTCTCCAATGTTACCGGTGCTATAAGCTGCAGTTGCACAAAAATTCAAAGGTCTGCCAGAGACTGAAATGTTCAGCAACGGGACAGGTTACCTTTCTATTAATTATTTTTCTATTCAAGTCCAAGCAGCCTGCCATAGTTGCACATTGCCAACATTCTTAAGTTTGATCAACTTATAACTGCGTCCCTGACTTTATTTTGTACTATTCTTGTTTTCTGAAATTCTGACTAAACGTTATTCCTTTCAGAGAAAATTTTACTCCTAATCCATTTTTACTTTCTCTACTGGTAAGTAGGGGAAGTATTGTATTCCACCCAAAAATTCTATGTCGATATTTCACCGGAAATGTATGTTTTGAGACCCCCTGAATCCCAAAAACTCATTTTTAGAAAAAAGTTCGTGTCTGTGTAACTGTGTGTATGTATCTGTGTGACTGGACAGCATAACTCAAAAACGAAAAGTCGGTTAAAAACCAAAGTTGGTATTTAAGATTAATGTCTTTCAAGGATGCCACACGAAGATTTTGAAGAAAATAGCCCCACCCTAAACTATTCTTTACATGAAAAAGTTTTCGAAAATTGCTCTAACGATTTTTATTAAAATGTCATATGTTTGAGATATTTTTATGACAAATGAAATGTATATCTTGAATTTTCTGGCTATAGCCTTTGTAGTCGTATTTACTCAGGACGGCTTTTGCATTACTAGTAAACCGTTAGAGATAGACCAAATTATACTATACAAAAAATGTAGATCTTGCTAAAATGCACAATTTATGCCTCAATAAATTTTCTTGTAGGATGAACCATTTCGGAGATATTCCTTGTTATGTATGTGAGTTTCGAAAACTTAAAAACTTTCGTGAAACGGAACATCGTTGATCATTTTTTTATATGCTCATATGAAAGCTTTAAACTATTTGATTATCGCACAAAGCCTACTGTATTCTAATATTTCACTTGCACCTACAAGGAAATAAGCAATAAGATAATTTGTACAAATGTTTATCTGAACTAACACGAAGAAGATACAGGAATAAGGGTTTGTAAGAATGGTTAGTACAAGAGTAGAGAAAGTCATGTGAGTGCAGCACATCAGATTTTTTCCCTACATTTTGGCTTGCAGAAAATACGAAACGACAAAATCCGAAGTGCGGTCCTGACGTTGTTGCAGCGACATATGTCTTACAAGATAACTACGCATGCCGACTTCATTGGCTCAGCCATTTCGCTGCTTCCCTCCTTAACACAATAGTTAACGGACCCTATAGTGTCGTTCTTGCAAACGCTTATTATTTACAGACCTCAACAGTTTATAGATCCACTAACTATAGAAGGAAATAGGTACTTATAGTGCAGTTTTCTTGCAACCCAACACTAACATTCTTTCATATCTTATCAAATGTGTAAAAACAATATGGGTTTCTACTTGATGGAGTATATGTTTATACTGAAAATTATATGTGTGCTATTGAATAGCTCATATTATCTACTAAAATGACTTGTTCCCCTGCCTTCATGCCTGTAAGAATAGCACTTAAATTTCTATATTTCACAGAGTTTAGCGTTAGTTGTTTCAGGTCACACGCCCGTATGCTTTATAAAGAAACACATACCTATGTGTACAGCCAAGTACCCAACCGCGTGTGTAGTTTTTGTGCCTGAATAAGGTTATGGTACATGCTAATGGCGATGACTACATATATTTATTAGTGACTAATCGTGAAATACTCTCCATTTATTCTTGTGGAAAAACATATGCGTAATTATAAAGCAGAAATGAAAACAAAGGGAGCGGAAGAGTAAACCGCATATTTTATATAATGTGCGGGAAAAAATCACCTAAGCAGTTTATCTCCATGTTTTCCGGGTATTTGGAATGAAATATTACACATGCATAAATATTACGTTAAATAATGATTGTATAAAAACTTTATTTGCATTCGAAAGCGCATCGGTCTCTTCAAGCATGATATCCATATATTACCTTTTGGAGTTATTAAGCACAGAAAAAGAGTAAAATGTGGGATTAGAGATAACGCAAGGGATGTATACATTTAAATCACCAACTGTTTGTAAATGGCAGGTGACTATTGTACACCAGACATGACGCCAACTATATGCGTTATCAACTATTAATGGAATATCAAAAGTGGTACCTTAAGATTAAGTATTTGACTAATAATTTAGATGATTATTGTAAATCTGATGGGAAAGATATTTAATAGACTTAACAAGCTTTATTTCCTGGCCTCAGTCCTAGAAAAAAAAAGGGCCCGTCAACAGCGAGGTCATTTGTGCCCTCGAACAAAGATAACAGTAAAAAATTGGCTCTGGAAGGAAAGTAACTGGAATATTAACAACAAAATAGTACAAAAAGGAGTTGCTTTAAAACCAGGCACCTGTAACCCAAGCGCGGTCTTTAGGTACTATGAACTGTTGATTATCAATAACAACAAAATACTTCTGCGAGACACAAAATATTCAAATTTTAGAAATATGTGCACTTTTATTAATATAAGTCCCGCCTACTTTACTACTCCACCAAAGTTCCGACATTATGTTGCCAAAATTTGAACTCCCTTTGACATTATTTTTACTCTGTGGCTTGCTAAAATTCAAAGAATTTAATTTCCCTTTCTAATTTTTGAATTGGTCTACGTGCGCTTCTGTAGGTATAATTTATAGTTTTCTGAACCTTTAGCTAATGGATTTCTTGTCGACTGAACTCACCAAACGCATCCTTTGTAACAAAATTTAAAAACATACAGCTTGCACTATGCGTTAATTTTAACATATGGAAAATATTTATTGCAATTATCCATCCATCATTTATCCAAGCATACCCCTGTGTGTGTGTGTGCGCGTGCGTGCGTGTGCGCGCGTGTGTGTGTGTCGAGTGTCATGTGTGTCGTGTGGGTGTGGGTGTGTGTGAGAGAGAGGAAGGGAGGCAATAAATAGTTTCTTAAGTAAAACTTGAAAAAGCGGGATAGTCGAATAAATAGCAAAATTTATCATTGAGTTAGAGACTGCTTCGTATAAAGTTGAAAAGAAATTCACCAGAATGTTTACTAATGAACGGCAACTGAGTTATTACAGACTTAGTAATAAAATGCCAAGCTTTATATGGTCTAAGAGTCCATTTCATAAACACAACCAACAAACCTCGCGTTTTGAGTTCGAAATGCGGAGTATATATTGAGAATATCTCAAGCCCGCCGTATCTAATTGCCGACAACCGCAGTGTCACCCATCGCATTATTGTCGGCACTACCGCAAAGGAGCCGAAGGAAAGAGACGGAGAATGGCCGCATTGTTGGGCGCTTGCCGAAAGAGAGAAAGTGATAGAGGCTTCTAGAACTGTCTGCTTTGTGTTTCACCGCTAAATAAGTGAACGTTCCGGAAGCTTCCAGAATAGTGCCTGGGAGATATAAATAGCGGTAAAGTGTGAGAAGAGTCAGTCAGACGTACGTGAAGCGTTGAGTAGTGCCGACGGAGAACAGTCAGACGTATGTGAAGGTTGAGTAGTCGTGCCGACGGAGACGGACAGACGATGTGGAGAGTTGTGCCGACGGAGAAGAGTTAGTTCTTTGTGTTACGAATTCGGAGCCGTGCTGTTGGAGAATCGGAAAAGACTTTCTTGTTGTTGCAACGAGTGTACAAAGTTACTGTTTACGGAAATAAAAGTGTTTCTTTATCTCGACTACATCTGTCTTCTTTACTTCACACCCGCAACCAAAAGTTACACTGGTGTCAGAAGTGGGATTCGTCGAATTGCTTCTAGTATCGTTACATCGTCGTTAGAAGTTGCAACGTTAGAACCAAGATGGAGGGAGATTCGGAAACCAGGATGATGGCAATGATGAAAGAATTATTTGCCAAAATGGAAACGTCATACGACAACCTCGCTGCCAAAATGGAAACGTCATACGACAACCTCGCTGCCGTGCTGAAAGAGATGAAGACGGCAAACGATAACCTCGCTGCCAAAATGGAAACGTCAAACGACAACCTCACTGCCGAGCTGAAAGAGATCAAGATGGAACAACTCGGCGAACTGACTGGCGTGACGGAAGACGTGGAAGAACTCGGCGAAAAGGTGGTAGACCTCTGCCAGCACGTGGACGTCGTGGAGGACGACGGGGAACGTCTTGGCGCCCTGGTAGTAAGAGTTGACGAGAGCGTTAAAGTACTGGATGCCAGGGGCAGACGGAATAGCGCGGAAGCCGGAGAGGGAGCACCTAGTGGCCGAGGCGACAGTCGCGCCCGTTTCGGATGATATGAGGGAAGACCTGGAACAACTCGGCGAACTGATTGGCGTGAGGGAAGACGTGGAACAACTCGGCGTACTGATTAGCGTGACGGAAGACGTGGAACAACTCGGCGAACTGATTGGCGTGACGGAAGACGTGGAACAACTCGGCGAACTGATTGGCATGACGGAAGACGTGGAACAACTCGGCGAACTGATTGGCGTGACGGAAGACGTGGAAGAACTCGGCGAAAAGGTGGAAGACCTCTGCCAGCATGTGGACGTCGTGGAGGACGACGGGGAACGTCTTGGCGCCCTGGTAGTAAGAGTTGACGAGAGCGTCAAAGTACTGGATGCCAGGGGCAGACGGAAAAGCGCGGACCCGGGGAGGAAGCACCTAGTGGCCGAGGCGACAGTTGCGCCCGTTTCAGATAACGAAAGTGTACGTCTCGGGGAAGACAAAGGGGCAGTTCAGGGACGTCGTCGGGGATCCTCTGGAGGAGTGTGTCGGGTACGTAACCAACCAGGATACGACGTGGAGGACGATCAGCAGGGAAGCGCACAAGCAAACGAGCATCACGCGAGAACCGACTTGGCATGTGACATGGGGGGACCGTCGGAGCCATCCAATCACCTGACGCATAGTGCCGTGAACGGAAGAAGGGTGGACATCATCGTGGACGGCAGGATACAGGAGAGGCCGTGCCGAGCACGAGTGAACACGAGTGCAGCGGTGGACGCGACTCGCGCGGATGTGGTGGGGTTTGTTGCCGGACCCATCGGAAGCAAGGTGGCTGCGAAGGTGCGCCAGAGAGGTCGGCGGACACGGTACCCAATGAGCCGTTTCCAAGTGCGCAGGATGGCCCGTCAACACACCAGGAAGAAGGGCAACTGGACGAGGGCCCGCCAAGACCGGCGGTACTGTTGCAGAATTTCGAAGCAGGATGGCATACGTCGTCCTACCCGGACCAAGGGACACTATCCAACAGCGATACCTAGGATCGTGCCTCCTGGAGAAGAGGTTCGATGGGTTAGTCCACCGGGGCGCAAGGGAGATGCCGCAGTGATAGTGCTGGTCGGGACGACCAGCTCTGAGGAGGGAGCAGTGTCACCGCGCCCGCCGTATCTAATTGCCGACAACCGCAGTGTCACCCATCGCATTATTGTCGGCACTACCGCAAAGGAGCCGAAGGAAAGAGACGGAGAATGGCCGCATTGTTGGGCGCTTGCCGAAAGAGAGAAAGTGATAGAGGCTTCTAGAACTGTCTGCTTTGTGTTTCACCGCTAAATAAGTGAACGTTCCGGAAGCTTCCAGAATAGTGCCTGGGAGATATAAATAGCGGTAAAGTGTGAGAAGAGTCAGTCAGACGTACGTGAAGCGTTGAGTAGTGCCGACGGAGAACAGTCAGACGTATGTGAAGCGTTGAGTAGTGCCGACGGAGAACAGTCAGACGTATGTGAAGGTTGAGTAGTCGTGCCGACGGAGACGGACAGACGATGTGGAGAGTTGTGCCGACGGAGAAGAGTTAGTTCTTTGTGTTACGAATTCGGAGCCGTGCTGTTGGAGAATCAGAAAAGACTTTCTTGTTGTTGCAACGAGTGTACAAAGTTACTGTTTACGGAAATAAAAGTGTTTCTTTATCTCGACTACATCTGTCTTCTTTACTTCACACCCACACCAAAAAAGTTACAATATTATAATTAATATATATTTCGGCACTAGCCAATGTTCCCAATAATGAGCGTGTGCTAATACTAAACGCCTTTCTACGAATTAGAAAGGTCTAATAAATAGATGTACAATGGGACACTAGTACCAGAGCTTGGTTGTATGACGTCAAAATAATTAAGGACGCATTTGATAAGTGCGTGCTAAACAACTACGTCACGCGAGACTATACAGCTTTTTGCTCCTAAAATATTTATTGCAATTATCCATCCATCATTTATCCAAGCATACCCCTGTGTGTGTGCGCGCGTGCGTGCGTGTGCGCGCGTGCGTGTGTGTCGAGTGTCATGTGTGTCGTGTGGGTGTGGGTGTGTGTGAGAGAGAGGAAGGGAGGCAATAAATAGTTTCTTAAGTAAAACTTGAACAAGCGGGATAGTCGAATAAATAGCACAATTTATCATTGAGTTAGAGACTGCTTCGTATAAAGTTGAAAAGAAATTCACCAGAATGTTTACTAACGAACGGCAACTGAGTTATTACAGACTTAGTAATAAAATGCCAAGCTTTATATGGTCTAAGAGTTCATTTCATAGACACAACCAACAAACCTCGCGTTTTGAGTTTGAAAGGCGGAGCATATACTGAAAATATCTGACATTATACATATTATAATTAATATATATTTCGGCACTAGCCAATGTTCCCAATACTGAGCGTGTGCTAATACTAAACGCCTTTCTACGAATTAGAAAGGTCTAACAAATAGATGTACAATGGGACACTAGTTCCAGAGCTTGGTTGTATGACGTCAAGATAATTAAGGACGCATTTGATAAGTACATGCTAACCAACTAGGCCTCGCCAACTAGGAGCTTTTTGCTCCTAAAACGTTCACTAAGAATAGGGTGATATCAAGTTACTCCGTGAGTTTTCAGTTCCCAATCACGTAAAACTCTGGCAATAGATTGCAGATGTATACCACTTTAACTTGGAAACGTCATCTGTGTTTTGGCCTTGCTGTTGTTGGCAAATCTGCTTTACGCCTCATTACAATCGGGTAGAAGGTGGTTATGGTTGTGCCGTGTACAGGCTTTTTTAACAATTTGGCCCCTGATATATTATTGGTAAATGATAAGTTAATATTAATATTTAAAATGTATAATTTAGTTTAACGTAGTGGTAGCGCGCCTACCTCTGGGGCGGAGGACCTGGGTTCGATCTCCGGCACCGGCATGGGATGTTTTCCCCGCGAGAGATCTGGTACAAGGTGCACTCAGCCTCGTTAAGCCCCGGAGGAGCTAGAAGTTGCGACCTCAGGTTGCAAAGGCCGCATAACTGGCTGGAAGGGCTCGGGGCGCGGGCCACGTCCCACCCTCCAGTACTGCACCCCATTAATGACGCTCGCAGTGGACAGAGGTGGGGGACGTAGTGGCCGGGCGGTAAGCCCTGGCCTGCAAAGGGGTTACACTATAGATTAGTTATAATTTAGTTGTTTACAAATTATTCATGCTATTAGGAATTGAGATATTTAAAGCTGTCCCTAGAAATACAATTATACAAACTATCTTATTAATCAAAAGTATAAAATTTTTGTGTATGTTGTTTTTATAAATTTTGGTTATGTAGATTTTGAATTTTATACTACACATATTTTGTAGTTTTTGTGCTGGAAACCAGTACATATAGTATGCCGCCGGTAACCGGCGGCAGTTTAGAGTTTTAGTTTATAGCTGGTTTTTTTTTTTTTTTTTTTTTTTTTTTTTTTTTTTTTTTTAATAACTGGTTACCAGTTATATTTTACTGGATACCAGTAAATTTTTGTTTATTTAAAATTTTTAATAAATATGTAAATTTAAATTTAAAAAATATATATATATATATAAAGTATTAGTTATAGGTATAGTTATAATATTAAATTAATTAATTTTTAAAGTAATAATAATGACAGGTAATAATAATGATAATAAAATGATGATGATAATAATAGTAATAATATAATTTGTAATTGTATGTATTTAATAATTATGATTAATCTAATTTTATATATTTGTTCATTGTTTAGTAATAGTTTGTAGTTGTGAGTGATGTGTATGAAATTTATATTTTGTTGTATTGAGGAGATAAATTTGTTTTAATTTAATTTTTTTTATGTTATAAATTGTTAAATTTTTTCCTTCTTTTATATAAACTTATTTATTGTATTTTCGTTGTTTTGTTTTTGTTTTAGAGTATTTATTTTTGAGAGTGATTATGTGTGAAATTTGTGTTTGTTTTTATTTTCTTGTTTTTTGTTTTTATGATATATAATTTAATTTGTTTATCTTTATAATTTGTTATATATTATTTTTTAATTTTATTTTAAATTTTTTCTGTAAAGTATGTTGTATGTATGAATGTGTAGAATAAATACATTTTAAAGATCTGGCATGTTAGCCCTGGTGTAAGTAATTAGGTGCCAAGGTTATTATACAGATTTTTATTTTTTATTTTATTTTTGTCCCTAGAAATAAATATCCTTGTCTTGGGGCATTTAACGACTGTAGTTGGCAAAGTTTACCGCCACGTAGATTTACATACCTTTTTCAGGAATGGAGCAAATAAAACGTAAAAGTGGAACTGGCGTACCATTTCTCGCCACAGTTGAAAATAGCTATAACAGATATTATACCGAATTTGGAAGCTTGATTTACGTCTTAAACTTCTTTGATCTTGTGAGTGCATAGTAGGCCTTTCTTATGCACAATGTTTAGCGTAACTTATGATAACACTACTTGACAATACAAAGGTTGATTTACTGTTCTTCCTCCTTCCAAACATGTATCAATAACCAGCTCAGTGTTTGGACACGGCTGTATTAGACCATACACACATTGACTCTCCGGGATTCTGCGGAGGATAGGATATCTAGGCTAAATATAAATTCCTGCCCCAGCCGGGATTCAAACCGGGACCCCTCACACAGCAAGGGAGCACTCTACTGATCGAGCTGCAACATTACTTCCTCAATGATCTCGATTCTTCGATTCTGAGGCAACTTGCAAAGCCTACAATCTTCATCGTGGCTTTGGTGTTATATAAACAGTTGACTGTGGCAAGAGCCTCCAGTGTGAATGAATTCATTATTGGTTGCTATTACCACGCCTATCCGGTGCAGGTCTAAAGGGATTGGAAAATTAACGTTTCACACTTCGCGAGTGCGTTCATTGGTCTTTGAGCTAGTCTAGCTACAATTATTTACTGTTGCAATTTGAGTAGTTGCATATTCATTTGCGTATCGATTCAGAAGATTTCGTAACTTTTAGCAAAATACAACCCCTTCCATAAAAAGCTATTTACAACCACAGCAAAAGTACGGCGTAACCCTAACAGTTTCTGCTGCCAGAAATAGTTATTACTTTCTTTACTACGCATAATAAGTATAGGAAGTATTGTATTACACCCAAAAATTCGATGTGGAAATTTCGCATATGAGTCATTCCACGTCAAATCGAACAAAACATGGCAAAAAAAGACCTTGATCTCTCAGATTTTCTTGAATTTTTTTTTTTTTTTGTGTTTTGGAACAAAATATATTTGACCCGTGTTTCTTCGTTTTGTATAAAAAATTTATTTGGGCAGATATTAATTTTTGAAGTGTTCCAAAAACCGCGCGCTCCTCACTCTTCGATCAATCATACCTCCGATTGTAATGAAGGAAATTACTTTATCTTTGGCTCAAATTAAAGATAAATCGCAGTATTTTGTGAGGTATTTATCGGAAAATTTTATTAATTATTATTAATATTATATTTTATACGATTAAAGTTTTAAAGTTAGATAATATAATAAACTCGACTATTTAAAAATCTGGAAAAAAAAACTAAAAATACAATGAAGTTTATTCAATATTCTCAGAAAAAAATCAGAATGGAGTCTTTAATAGTTCAGTTGTAATGAACTTTGCAAATCAGCGCAGCGAATTCGCGTGGCAGCGGTGACGGCTACCGTAACCTCACACAATTGCCACCTTCCATTGCGGCAACTGTTCATTGCTTGAGGTTCCATGAACGTTACAACAGTACAGTAAGGAGAACACTTCTAGCTGACACTATTACATGTACACTATTAGCATCTTCAAAATGTTTTTAAAATATGCATTTTAATCTAATGTTTCCATACAACATACAAGTTTACCTCCTTCTTCGAAAGAAAATTGTTTCACTAAAGCTTCAGTTTTTGACAAACGAATGAAGGAGTGTAATTTTAAAGCACAGCTGGACCCATCGTTCTTGGCCCCTGACCTTGACTGTAAGTCCTGTCGGCGAATCCATAGTTTTTGTCTGTTTGATCAGCTCATATTGTATAATTCTGTGAATGAAACCATGCACATGGGGAGGAAGTGGGAAGGTAGTGATGTCTGCATGATCTGAGACAGTATTGCTAATTCAAAGGTACCTTTTAGTGCAGCGTGCAGTTGAAGACATAGACCTTTGCGATAAAGAGTGAATATAGTGAATTTGTGAGACATTGATCACAGCGTAAGACAATTATGCCACCTGTAAGTTCTAAATTAGGGACCAAAACATTACACAGTCACAGTAGAGAAATTATTTCAAATGTATGGACGTACATGAAGGAAGAAGCTAAAAGCAAAGAACTGTTTACATCAGAAGATTTTTTTAAAAAAATTTCAAAGGTTCAAAAGCACGTATCAGATGCCACAGGAGTGTCAAAAAGAAGGTACATCGTGGACATTTTTCTGTATGGACTGTACTGCCTCAGTAAGAAGAACTTATGTGAATAGCATAGCTGGCGCGGCAATTCACAGGCTGTCTGCAGTCACCTGGCTTGTTACTCGTCCGTGCGCGCTTGCAGGACTCCAAAAAAAAAAAAAAAAAAAAAAAAAAAAAAAATTGTAGCAAATGCACTAACGCAAGCTCCATAGTTTTCAAGATCTTATTTTATAGATAAAATGTCAGGAAATACGTGCGTATTTTTTTAGATTTTTAACACATCGATTTAAATTCTATTTTTGGTTTTACAAAATATACCATAAAAAAACAGACTAAAATTTATGTGTAATAATGATTGATCGAAAGTTTTTAAAAGTGTTGTATTTAATCTTTCCAGTGCGCCAAAGCCCAACTCTCAACTCTATATGAACTTAGAGTAACAAGTGATTTTATATTACGGTGCGCGCAGAAATTGCTTAGTTTCTAACAGCCATAACTAAGCAAGTAATTTAAAAATACGGAAATAAAAAATAAGGGTCTCCTTATTTGATTCCTGTTATTCATAAAAAAAATTTGAACCTCCTACGAAAAAGTCGTGTTTTACGGTTGTTCGATTTGACGTGTCTGTGGGTAGCATAACTCAAAAACGAAAAATCCGTTAAAAACCAGAGTTGGTATTTAAGGTTAATATATTTTAAGGATGCGTCATGACGATTTTGAAGTAAATTCCCCCCTCCTAAATTATCCTTCACATTGAACATTTTTCAAAGATTTTGACTTTCTCAAAAATGGCTCTAACGATTTTGATTAAAGTTTCATTTGTTTAATATAATTTCTATGACAAAGGAAATGTATATTTCAAATTATCTGGCTATGGATCGTGTACACCTCTTCACTCTGGATGGTCTGGGATCGACAGTAGCCTCAATTTTGGGTGACAAAGCTCTGCGGTTCATTGCCCAGATTGGATTTGCTACGCAAGTGTAACACATTTTTAATTCCTTTTTTGAGGTTTTAAACCTGTTTTTTAACGGGGATACATTTTACCTTTCAATGTTTTAACAATTTTGTATTTTAGTTTTTTTAGCTTTCAACTTTTACCTCTTTTTAGTGCGTTGCTCTTCAGGGTTTTATTTTATCGTGTTAATCTGCAAGCTGAGGTTTTTTTAGCTGTTTACGGTTTTTAGTTGTTATTTTAAGGTTCAACTTTTGGCCTGAAAAGTTAATGAGTGTTTTTAAATTTTAAACTTTGACCTAGGGCCCAAATGACCTAGCTGTCGACGGGCCCTTAAACCCCACTCACTCACTCACTCACTCTTCACTCTGGATAACTTTTGCATAACTGATAAACCGTAAGAGATAGACCAAATGTTACTATACAAAAACGCAGATCTTACTGAATCACAATTTATGTCCAGTTTGGTGATGTTCCTTGGATTTTTGTGAGCTTTGGAATACTTAAACTTTCGTCAAATGGAACACCGTCGTTCATTTTTTATGTTAGCCGTGCAAAGAGAAAAAAAATTGACTATCGCTCAAAGTCTTCTGTATTCCCATATTCCCCTTGCAACTACAAGGAAATAAGCAATAAGATGATTTTATGTCTGCAAATGTTTATCTCAACTAACACGAAGAACTTATAGGAAGAAGAGTTTGTAAGAATGGTTAGTGCAAGAGTAGAGAAAGTCATGTGAGTGCAACACATCAGGTTTTTTATCCTCAATTTGTAATTAAATATCACAGTATATATTTATTTTAACTATGAAAAACTGATGTGTAAGTTTTTAATGGTTTGTAATTAAAATCATGAACTAATCTGCGGAAAGTGGGGTATTTCTATGCCGGGAAATTGGCATAGCAAGTGCAGCGAATAATCAAAATTTTTTCACTATAAAATATGCCAGTTAAGCTTAGTATTTGGGAATCGAAGAAATATTTCGGTAAATGCCTTTCCATTAGTTTTTCATTAGAAGCAAGGCTATTCTTGGCTTCCTTGGGCATTTAATTCTCCATTAAGAATTGCTGTAATGCAAATTTGGTGAGGTAAATTCTATCCAGAACTTGAACACTCTTAAATCGAGAGTTTATTTACTGCAGTTACTAAAACGTTAATTAAAATAGTTTTGGTCGAGCAGGAAGTTAGAACACAAGCTTTCGGTATTCTAGAGAAGACTGCTTACTAATTGCCTCCATTTTCTCGCGCCTCGCTTCTTTTATTGTCTGTCTTATGGCTTCACACTTACTAATAAGAAAATCAACTTGTTCTTCTATCTCTTCCCTTCTTTTCTGTCTCAGTGAATCCCTTTCCACAGATGCAGCGTTGTGGTTGCTTTTCTTCCATGGTGAAAATGAGAATACGCATTTAATGCTTTAATAAACCTCAAAGACTTTGAATAGCATTTCTTGATTTAGGAGACGAATTAAACACAAGCGACATCAAAGGCGACCCCTTCGGCAGTCCCACGGCATTTGTTTCCAACATCAGCACAGAAAAGAACACGCGTATGAACAATCACAAGACATTCTCTACTCACAATTATACAAACAATTCTTAAACAATTCCAGGTTGAAATAAACAGTTGTAAAACTGGTTTTAGTTCATATTTCCTTGGAGTTAAAACGGGAATATACCAACAGGCGGAATAATCAAGTGAAGTTGCCATTTTCTGAACTATTAGTGTACATAACCTTAACCATATATTTGTCTTGTATTGTTACAACAGCTTCATAAATATCTATAAATATCATATTCATTTGTTTTTGACTTATAAAATGTCCAAGGTGCAAAACAATGGGTAGATACATCACACGATGGAATTTTTTAGTTTCACTTGTCAAGAATTTATATTGCTTCGAAGACCGATTATTACAAATTTGTTATGCAATTTTTGTGTCATTCTTAATGAGAAAACGTTTCTGAATTTTTAATTTCTCTACTGGTAAGTAGGGGAAGTATTGTATTCCACCCAAAAATTCGATGTCGAGATTTCACCGGCAATACATGTTTTGAGGTCCCCTGAATAAAAAAAAAACATTTTTAGAAAAAGGTCCGTGTGTGTGTCTGTGTGTCAATCTGTGTGTCAGTCTGTCAGTCTATGGACAGCATAACTCAAAAACGAAAAGTTGGTTAAAAACCAAACTTGCTATTTAAGTTTAATGTCTTTTAAGGATGCAACACGAAGATTTTGAAGAAAATAGCCCCACCGTAAACTACCCTTTACATGGAAGCTTTTTTGAAAATTTTAATTTTCTTGAAAATGGCTCTAACGATTTTGATTAAAATGTTATATGCTTGAGATATTTTGATGATAAATGAAATGTATATCTTGAATTTCCTGGCTATAGCCCCTGTAGTCGTATTTATTCTGGATGACTTTTGCATAACTGGTAAACCGTTAGAGATAGACCAAATTATACTCTACAAAAACTGTAGATCTTGGTAAAATACACAATTTATGTCTCAATAAATTTTCTTGTAGGGTGAACCATTTCGGAGATATTCCTTGCAATGTGTGTGAGTTTCGGAAAACTTAGAACTTTCGTGAAGTGGATCATCGTTGTTCTTTTTTTATATATTAGGTGTGCAAAGATAACAGAATCTCAAACATTTGACTATCGCACAAAGTCTACTGTATTCTAACATTCCCCTTGCACCTACAAGGAAATAAGCAATAAGATAATTTGTACAAATGTTTATCTCAACTAACACGAAGAAGATATAGGAATAAGAGTTTGTAAGAATGGTTAGTACAAGAGTAGAGAAAGTCACGTGAGTGCAACACATCAGATTTTTATAATTGTATTTTTTTTTTCTATTTTTGGTTTATAATTATTTTTAAAAATCTGTGTTGCACCAACTTTCTCTACTCTTATACTAACTACCCTTACAAACTCTTATTCCTCAATTTTTTCATGTTATTCGAGACCAACATTTGTATACGTTATCTTATTGCTAATTTTCTTGTATTTGCAAGGGGAATATGCCAATACACTAGGTTTTATGCAACAGTCAAATATTTTAAAGCTAGCGGCTCTATGAAGACTTTCAGATTTCCTTCTCTTTGCACGGCCAACAGATAAAAACGTGAATAATGACCTTCCACTTGAGAGAAGTATATGTAAATATTGCAAAATTTACTCAAATATAAAGCAGTATCTACGAAATGGTCCACCCCATAAAAAATGCATTTGGAGAGAAAACGTGTGTTCTAGCAAGATATATATTTTGTATAGTAAGATTTGGTCCATCGTTTAGGCTTTTACAGCTATGCAAAAGTCAAGAGTAAATAGGACTATATGGCCCATCTCCAGAAAATTCAAAATATACACTTCATTTGCCATAAAATAGCTTAAACATATGGCATTTTAATCAAAATTGTTCGAGCCATTTTAAAGAAAATCAAAATTTTCTAAACATTGTCTACGTAAAGAGTAGTTGAGGTTGGAAGAATTTTCTTCAAAATCTTCGTATCGCATTCCGAAAGGATATTGAACTTAAATACCAACCTTGGTTTTTAACAACTTTTCGTTTTTGGGTTATACTGTTAACAGGCACACATACACATAGGGACCTTTTTCTAAAAATGCTTCTTGAGGGGGCCTCAAAACATACTTTCGGTGAAATATTGACATCGAAATTTGGGTCGAATGTAATATCTTATTATAGGTAATTGGGAAAGTAAAAGAAGAGTACAGTCATATTTGTCTAAAAGTGAAAGAATGAGATACCTTCGCCAGGATGACGCATACGTTCCTCTCCGTCGAAGACGTCGCCTTTAAGACCTATAAGATCTCGTATTTGATGTCCGGACTAGCTCTAGCAAGAGGTCCTGATCTACAGGGTATGCGTGGGTTATGGTAGGAATGGAACCAAACGAAGAATTAACCAACATATCACTTTATTTGCAAATTTCCAGAGTTGTAGAGAACTGCCGACAGTATTTAAATAGAATGTAACTTTGTAACTTCAACTACAACGTTATAATACTTTAACTTTGTCACTCTTTAGCAACCGCCAAATTATGTATACGCGCTAGCTTACGTACAACTCAGAAATTGCACGTGTACTCTCGGCTCGATTCAAGACGAGTGTGTGTTGCGTTGCATTTGTTTTGCGTGAGCGACACGATGGAAGCGATTTCCATTGGCTAACTTTAGAGCACGTCATGGTAAGATAGGAATCAGCCCGCGGAATCACTATGGCTTCGTACAAACAACAATTGTAACCTTATCACTCATTTAAATCTGCCTGGGCTTCTATTCTTGAGACTTTAATCTATTCAGCTTTATTACGTCTTCCCCTTAACTATTAACTAGAATCTCCTTTTGTTTCTTTCTATTATCAGTTATATATATTGACATAATTTCGGTTTCAAGGAGCACAGAATGTATTTTAAGTTCAAACTCAGTGAATAGCTTAAGTATCTATATGTGATAAGTTGTATTAACACATTTATGCTAACATATTCAAAACATGTTAATTATGAAAGCTTACACTGATGCTCGGTTATACAAATAAGAACACAGTGTATGGACAGGGTGAACAATAATTCATGTGCGGGACAGTAAACAGTTTCCACGGCCAGTTAACAATATAACCACCTGCTCTTTACCTGGCAGTGGCATGCATCTCGTAGTGACGTCATTATCCCCGTGTTCATAACTCAACCATGCCATTAAACAGTAATTACTTGGTCGCTGAAACAAAACTCATCTCCCTTGGGTTCAAAACCGGGATTAATGCAAGGGCAGCAGCTGTGACTTACCGAACTAACGCCTCATTAATTTATAGCATTCTAATTTCAATTAAAGTATAAATCCATCTGCATACTACGGCCAAAGTATTGACAAGCACATAATGTCTATCATGAAATGAGAGATTGCATTTGTTATTGCTGTTTAATCCAGAATCAGTGAAATTCAAAGACGAGAAGTGTAATAAATAAATCATGCAATATATCCGCCTTTACTTTACGTCCCACAAGGAAAAAAAAAAAAAAAAAAAAAAGAAAAAAAACACTTTCTAACCTCCGACATAACCTGCGGTTGATGCATGGGTTACAGTCTCATAAAATTAATTAGTCTGAATAGAGTTAAAAATAATAATAATAATTTAAACAGTATTTTTCAGTAAATAATAAAGAGAAAAAATATGATGTGTTGCACTCACATTACTTTCTCTACTCTAACCATTCTTACAAACTCTTATTTCTATATCTTCTTTCTTGATAGTCAAGATAAATATTTGCACAAATTATCTTATTGCTTATTTCCTTGTAGGTGCAAGGGGAATATTAGAATATAGTAGGCTTTGTGCGATAGTCAAATGTTTGAGATTCTGTTATCTTTGCTCACTTAACATATAAGAAAATGAACAACGATGATCCATTTCACGAAAGTTCTAAGTTTTCCGAAACTCGCACCGATAACAAGGAATATTTCCGAAATGGTTCACCCTACAAGAAAATTTATTGAGACATAAATTGTGTATTTTAGCAAAATATACATTTTTTGTAGAGTATAATTTGGTCTATCCCTAACGGTTTACCAGTTATGCAAAAGTCGCCCAAAGTAAATCCGACTAAAGGGGCTATAGCCTGAAAATTCAAGATATACATTTCAATTTGTCACCAAAATTTTCCATGTAAAGGGTAGTTTAGGATGGGGGTATTTTCTTCAAAATCTTCGTGTCGCATCCTTGAAAGACATTAAATTAAAATACCAACTTTGGTTTTTAACCCACTTTTTGTTTTTGAGTTATGCTGTCCACAGACTGACAGAGTGACACACAGACACACACACGGACCTTTTTCTAAAAATTGCTTTTTTTGGAATCAGGGGGCCTCAAAACATGTATTTCCTGTGAAATCGCGACATCGAATTTTTGGGTGGAATACAATATTCCCCCTACTTACCAGCAGAAAAAAGTAAAAAAGCACATAAAAACTGTTAGCATTGCGAATTTAAAGAGCCGAGTATAGTTGTAATGGTTTTGGTACTGTCAATTTTCACTTTCTCTACTACGTATAGTGAGCAGGGAAGGTATTGTATTCCACCCAAAAATGCGATGTCAAGATTTCACCGGAAACATGTTTTGAGATTCCCTGAATCCGTGTCTGAGTCTGTCTGTCTTTGAGCAGCATAACTCAAAAACGAAAAGTCGACTAAAAACCAAAGTTGGAATTTATTTTGAATATGTTTTATGGAGCTGACACGAACATTTTGAAGAAAATTACATGGAAAATTCTTCGAAAATTTAGAATTTCTTGAAAATGACTAACAATTTTGATTAAAATTGCACATGTTTAAGATATTTTTATGCCAAATATGCTAAATCTTACTGCCTTACTTTACGAAAAATGTAAACTCGTTAAAATACACAATTTATGTCCAAATTAACTTTTTGTGGAGTGAATTATTTCAGAGATACCCCTTGTTATTTGTGTGAGTTTTGCAATATTCACTTTTTTCTTTCTCTACTATTTAACTATAGTACAGGAAGTAATGTATTCTACCCAAAAATTTGATGTCGTTTTACCGGAAACATGTTTTGAGCCCCCCTAAATCCAAAAAAGCTATTTTTAGAAAAAGGATTCGTGTGTATCTATGTGTCCGTGTCTCTGTGAGTCTGTGGACAGCATAACCCAAAAAACAAAAGGATCTTATTGATACCTACAATTTATGGTGAAATAAATGTTTTGTGCAGTGAAGTATTTTGGAGATATTCTTTGTCAATTGTGTGAGTTTTGCAACACAAACTTTCGTCATATGGAATACCGTTATTCACTTTTTTATATCTTAACCGTGCAAAGAGAACGAAATCTCAAAGCTTTGAAAGATTTGACTATCGCTCAAAGCCTACTGTATTCGCATATTCCCCTTGTACCTACAAGGAAATAAGCAATAAGATAATTTGTACAAATATTAATCTCAACTAACACGAAGAAGATATGGAAATAAGAGTTTGTAAGAATGGTTAGTACGAGAGTAGAGAAAGTCATGTGAGTGCAACACATCAGATTTTTTAGTTCAGAACAGCCCAAACTCTTGGCTTGTCTCTCGATGTGAATAGATTGTAGTTCTTTGGGGCGTGCAAGTGCTTGGAAACCAAGGGACACACAAACTTCTATCATAATAAAGCATATTGTAGGTGTGTAAATAGGGTACAGTTTAATTTCACTGGTGAATTGTTTTATAGTCTACATTGGTCGGCAATGTCTGTTTGCAGATAGTGAAACATTGGAAATGTGTTGGCAGTGGGAATGTGCTCTTCATTCTTAATTACTTGTTCCTGGTTCTTCTACCGGAGGCCTGGTGGTAGTTTGAATTCAATCAAAACATGCTTTTATCATCTTTTTCAAAACAGCTGGGTAATATTGGTACTTACAGTCAGTTGCTGTCGCAAATTCCTTATTTGCGAATGAAAATCTAGGACATTCATGACGCGAAATTTCCTCTATTTTTTCCCCAAAATATATATGCAGGTCAGAACATTGCTGCAACTTGCTGAAGTCAATATAGCAATGAGGTGAATGGGATGACTAGGGTGGTAACGTCTGTGGCTCGCATTTGGAAGCTCCTGGATTCAAATTCAATGGGTCGACCAATGGGGTTGTTTCGTGGTTTCCTCCAGTCACCGAGGTAAATATCGAATTGGACGTTTAATACCATAACCCAAAGTTTCACCTTAAGTTCAAAACCACACTATAAATGAAACATAGATGGTACCAGCTGAAATATCCGTCATTGCACATGAATTGAAGATTTTGTTCCTACAGCTATTGGTCTTAGTTTAGATTCTGTAAACAAACCAAAATAAACAAAACCAATAAATAAAAGCACCGGGAAAACTATTGAAAAGACTGTTGAATAACCCCAAGTACCACAGGAATGTGAATGTAAGAAACTGCAATTCTATTTCAGTCATAGAAAATGGCGTGAATTCTTTGTAAAGAAAGAAATATGTGTTTCAGAAAACAAAAGTGAGAAGAGCAAACGATGTGAATGTAACACGTATTTCAATTTCATTCATAGATGATATGAATTGCATCTTGAAGGCCGAGTAGAGAAGAACATGAGAATGTGTTATGTACAAGAAAAGCGTGGGGTGAAAACCGTGTGAATGTAGTACGTTGTATTTATATTTCAATCATGTAGAAAATTGTGTTAATTATATGTTGAAGCGCGAGTGGAGAAAGAAGTGTGATTGCGTTTCGTAAAAGTCACGTGAAGTGAATAGAGAAAACAATGTGAATGGAATATTGCATTTCTATTTCAATCATAGAAAAGTATGAATTGTATGTTCAGGGTCGAGTACACAAAGATATGTGAATAGGTTACGTAAAAGAAAAGCGAGTAGAGAAAACTGTATGAACTAATAAGTTGCCTACTAAAATGAATAGCATAAAGACCACCATGGAGGAGGAAAAAAAAAAAACACTTAGATGTGGTAATTTTCACTGTGATTGGTCAACCGTGTTGGAGTTTATCAATTCCATGCGTACCAACATCCATTTTATATTTATAGATTGCATAAATTGTGTGTTGACGTGCGAGTGGAGAAGAGCATGTGAATGTCTTACGTAAAAGAAAAGTGTGTAGGAAAAATCCTGTGAATGAATTGTATTTTGAGGGGCTAGTAAAAAAAGTCTTGCATAAAAGAAGAGCGAGTAGAGAAAAGAATGTAAATAATACATACCGGGTGGAAGGAAAGCCATTGCATCCAGTAGTAGATTTCGGTATTTGGAACACGTTTTTGTCTCTCACCATTTCTTACGAGATGTTTTAGTTTCATCCAAAACAACCTGGCAACGTTGAATATTGTGTGGGTCACGTTCCCTAGCTCAATACATAAAAAACGCCGTACCGGTGCGTCTTGAAAACAAACTCATACCCTGTCTTGTCCTTCCGTGTTTACTGTGCGAGTGTAGAGCAATCTCAAGCGTTAGCTCCCAAAATATTAAACGAAAGCTATAGCGCCCGACATGTTTACATCCACAAACCAAGTCAATTCCCTTACCAACCTCAACGCTATGTTGTCGACTTACCTCAGGCCCAAAAGAGCATCTCGGAGTATTCCTTCGTCTTTTAATTGATTATTTCGCAACCCTGTTTCCCATAATTACTACCGAAGCTATGTCAGAAATAAGTTACTCTGCGCATACTACAAGTAACAAACTGTTTCGTCCAGTCTTGTGGAATTACGCATCCAATTTGCATCAACAACTAATTATCTTCGTGAAATCGGCTGATCAAAGAACAAAATGCCATTCGAATTTTTGTTTGTAATTCTTCTATGAAGCAATTATTAAAAGGAATGAAATGACTTCCCTTCCATCCTGTATATGTGTTCAAGTTTCCAAGTTGAAGCCCTAAAAAAATGTTCATACCTATAACAGACGGAGTGTGGTTATGTTCGTGCATTTAGTCAGTTTACTTATTCTTACAGTTTTACACATATAGGGCACTTCTACAATATTATTACGCAACAGTGGCACTCCACGTCCATCTTATGCAAGCCACTAATACCATTTAGGGACTCAAATTTGAATTTTATATATTTGTATACCCATGAAATCAAATTTTAAGATTTTAATACCAAAGACTGAAGTTGAAGTCACATAAATGGAGCAATTTCATTGGCATCTATTATGATGTGGATCTTCACAACCTATACTCGAATACTCACTAATTCTACGTATTACATCAATTTCTAACTTCTGTTTTGAAACAACTGTTTCTCTTAGGTATTAATTTAAGTAAGGCTATGAAAATCTTAATCGGCATTTTGTGTTTAGCTAAACCTCTTTTAGAAGACCAAGTATGGAAATGAAAGCCATGGGTTTTAACCTATTTATGCCAAAACAAGTAAAAGTTTGTCATTTTCATCTATTTATCACGGATGGGTTAGCTTAAGTGCATCTTTTTACCAAGTAGAAGCACATTTCGGCTAGAATTTAACCAGTGTAACAAATATGTCCAACAGAATCATTGTCAATAAGGAGCCGCATCGAAAAAATTATTTTTGTCAAATATTTGGAACCATTTGGCTTCTTGACCAATGGGTATAACTAGCTTATTATTTTACTAACTGTCGCAAAAACATTGTGTGAACAATGCTGTTATTTCTTCATTCGAATTAATTTAGTCACAATTTAATGTTAAAATGTCGTCTTAAGAGAGATTTACCAACTTCATATTAACATTAAACTGTGACTGAATTCATTCGAATTAATGTAGAAGTGCTTTACAGCAGTGTGTGTAAGACAGTTATTGAAATAACAAAATATTTATATGCATTGATCAAGTTCCTAGATGGCTACAAATATTCGACATAACTTATTTTTTTCAGCGAAATAGCCCTTTATTACAATAGTTGTATAGGAGGTATTTGTTCCTCATCATATAGAACTCCTGGTTAAACGTATGGCCGAAGGAGTACCTCCCACCCGATAGACCCTATCAATTTCGAGATCAAACAACGTGATCGATAAGAGGTAACGCCTGCTACAATAGAACAAACGAAGAAAACAGCCCTACAGATACACAAACCGTCTTACGCGACAAACAATCTTAACCCTCTGCAGGTAACATAAATTTGGCACCTAATAAAGGTAACAGGGGTTACTAATAACCCCAAATTCAACTTCCTGTCTTCGGGATTGATATTTTAACTAGACTCAGTTCTTAAGAGTCTCTTTAAGGTTCACAGTAGCATATAAACAGGAATAATTCGAGCTTCAGTTGTTCTTTTGATTTTGAAAGCCGTGAATGCATATTTCGTGCCGGAGTTCCTTATAGGTTGGATTTCGCACTTTCCACAGACAGTTTTACATTTATGGCTCTTGAACCTTGGACACGCGGAACATCTTTATTACTTCTGAAGTCTGGTAGATGCTTGTACATATTCAAGAGGTGGTATTTTCGCTAGAAGTGAAGATTACCTCGAAGAAAGTATTCGCGGTCAATTTTGCTCCAGGTGGCAAATCATGTACGGCTTTTTGAGCTGAATTCCTAGGTTCTTCAAAAAGTATTTTCGTTTCATTTTGTGCAGACGATTGCGATAATCATTGCATTAATGCCAACTTGATCCTAAGTGGCCAGCGACGACTACATCTAGAAACAGTGTAGGCATGAGGAGGGGATGCTATGTCGAGGACACCGGTCAAAGCACTAATCTATACATTGTCGGTGTCATAAGCATAATTGGTTATTATAGTTAGCTCTTCTCTTATTAATCTCATTAGTGTGCTTGACAATAATATCAATCATTTGTTGATCTATGAGAATTTTTAAGCCACCAATTTCGGAGCTAGTATTTTTTTGTGTGGCTTTAGGAATTTTGACAACATTCCTGCACTGAGTTCTGGTGGAAGGTGGAAACACAAAGACCAGTGAAACAATTCTTACCTACTATTCAATTTGAAGATGGATTTATTGCCTCATCTGCAGAAGAGCCAGCTTCCTCTTCTTCAGAACTTTCTTCAGATGGGTTGTCTTCTTTACCTGATGAGGCTTCGTCATCAAAGAGTCTGTGTCACGGAAGGTAACAGGGTTTATGCATAACCTCGACAATAGCGTATCTGTTGACAACAATGATGTCCGAACAAACCAGCTGCGTTGAATGAAGTGTTTGGACTACGTAGAACAATCCAAGGAGCAACAAGTACGAGCGAATCAAATTACCAACACTACTAACAAAAGTAATTTTGTCTGGGGTTACCTGTAACCCCTATTAATGTACTGACAAATGAAATCTCCAGAAAGGTCTACGGTTCTATTACTCTCATGCACACACCCCAGTTCCTCCAAACCAAACCTCAACACCACTTATAAGGTCAGTCAAACTGTCAACAACACCAACCACATCTCTACATCCACAGTCCCAGAAGGACGAGATGAAATATATATTACCAATGAGTCTCCGAGAAGTAGAAGAAAATATGTTTGGATTACTACTGGCAGAAGGTACTGGAAAAGTAAATACCTACTAGGCATTACCTGATTTGTCACCCTGAGGCAAAACACCTCCAGTATTAACCCTCCGTCGGGCGCAATATATCTGAGAGATACCTCTCCCACTTTTTTAAACAATATGACGCAACTGTTTATGCAAAATTAATGCAAGTCATTGTAGCTTCTTAAAACACACTGTAGCACTTCCTGGTTCATTATTGGCCAGCGTCTTGTTGCACGTTCGATTATCAAGCAAAAGTATCTGTGAGATACATTGCGCCCGCTCATGTACCTCATTGTTTCTGTGGTCTTTTTTCCTGCTGGTCACGTTTATACGTCCTATAATGTCTAAGAAGCAAGAAGTGTTCAATCTGTGTAAACCTAACGACCCACAGAAAGCTCTGGCAATACTCTGGGATGAAAATGAAGATAATAATGAAGATTTTGTTGATTATGAAAGTGACACAGATTGCGAAGCTGTGACAGAAGTCCATGATGAGGATTCTTCAGGTCTTACTGCTGAAACTAAGCGCAACGTTTGCAAGACTTGCCTTGTAGACTCAAAAAAGAAGCGACTTTCAAGATATTGCTGCAAGAAATGTGAAATGTACTATTGTTTAGAGCATGCCGGACAGGTTTGCAAGAAGTGTGCTGAGAATTTGCAGTGAAAACTCTCAAGTATATTACAGACACACGCACATACAATTTAGTTTAAATAACTGATTAATTGTAATAATGTTTATAATTACATAAAAGCTGATGATGCTTATTGTTAACTTTATGTTCAAATATAAGAATAATTACCCTTTCACATTTTGTACATTCGCAGTATTAGTTTATTTTCTGCAACTTACATAACTCATGTTTTTGAAATGTGGTATGATGTATTGTAATACTTTGAAAATAAAATTTGGTATATAAAAGTAACATAATTAAAACACAATAAAATGCAAATATTTCACATTTAGGAGGAATTTCAGACATCACAAAGGCAGATATGTACGTGGTATCTCTCAGATATATTGCGCCCGAACACGTAACAATAGGTATTGCGCCTGACGGAGGGTTAATCATGTCATAATGTATATTTAAACCAATTATTTTATTTTATGTGGATTGCCTATTTTAATTTATCTGCAACAATAATTTAATGCGTATTGTGAAATGAATGCAAATAACCGGAACTATGCGGACTGATATAGACTCAAGTCATCAGGACATAAGAATGAAGATCTTTATTATTTTATGACACCGGCCGTGAAAGCTTACGCAACTTTATTATTTTTATTATCACTATACGTATCCAACACACCAAATGTACAGGTAATGTGGATAGGTCCTTAACTAATCGACTCTGCGAGGAAAACTGCCCTAGTCTACACTTACTTACAACAGTCTGCTGTAGCCTACGGTGGTTTTGCACTATAGATACGACATATTTGAGAAGCTCAAGTTACTTCTCCGTTTAGGTTGAAGCATCACGTCAAAGATGATATGCAAGAAGATGCTGCACACTGGTAAGATGTATATAACTTCAAAGCTGCTTCAGAACCTTATCATACGCCCAATTACTAACCTGTCACGCTTGAGAGGTGCTGTCTTTAGTTGAAAGATTCTACCTGTGGTGAGAGAGAAATTGAATACCATCATCATATACACATGTGCCATTTTGAAGAAGGGGCAAAAGGAGGGTTTAAGCTGGAAAATAAAACACTATTTGAGAAATCAAGCATTTAAAAAACTAAACCAATAATAAGGAATATCGAAAAATGGTTAACCCCAAAATAAAGATACATTATGTCGTAAGCCTTTGTCTATCTTTTACGGTTTACCAGTTATACAAACGCCATTCATAATGAATGACCAGGGCTATTCCCAAATACATTCAACACAAATACCTTTTCGTATGAATATGCCTTAAACATGTGTCGTTTTAAACAACATTATTAGTCAGTTTTCAGAAACTGAATTTTCGGAAAATTTAAATTTACCATCTAAGGAGTACACTGATGTAGAAGATTTTCTTGAATCCTCCTGTCGCATCCTTGAAAAAGTTTGGTTTTTACAAATACCTATAGACACTCTAGATTCTATGTTGTATTCCTCAAAAAAGGTCTTCAACAATGTAATTCTTGTAATGTCACTCAGATATCCAACAATGAATGTATAGCCGCATTAACAGATCTAAATTCTGACAAACTGAAGTGTCTAGCAGTCCTGGGAAAATGAAATCCACAATGAGTTTGTTTCAAAAGTCCATCTGTTATTAGCAGATATCTACAGAATACATAATTTAAAAATATCTGATATCTTGCAGCCACATACATGACTTTCTCTACTCTTGTACTAACCATTCTTAAAAACTCTTATCCCTCTATCTTCTTCGTGTTAGTTGAGATTACTATTTTCAGAAATTATCTACATTGCCTATGTCCTTTTAGGTGCAAGGGGAATGTGGGAATGGCCTTGAGCGATAGTCAAATATTTTAAAGCTTTGAGATTCCGTTCCCTTTGCAGGCTAATATATAAAAATGAATAATAACCTTCCATTTAACCAAAGTTGAAGTATTCCAAAACTCGCACAAATAACAAGGAATGTTTCCGAAATGATTCACTCTAAAACAAAAATTTATTCGGACATAAATTGCATGTTTCAGCAACATCTACATTTTTGTACAGTAATATTTGGTTTATCTCTTACGGTTTACGAGTTGTTCATGCAAAGTAAAGACAACTACATAGGTTAGAACCAGAAAATTCAAGATATGCAGTTCACTTGTTATAAAAATATCTTAAACATATGGAACTTAAATCAAAATTGCTAGAGTCGTTTTCGAGAAAGTCCAAATTTTCGAAACATTTTCCACGTAAAGAGCAGTTTAGGGTGGAGGAATTTTCTTCAAACTCTTCGTGCCGTATTCTTAAGATATATTACATTTAAATATCAACTTTGGTTGCTAACCGACTTTTCGTTTTTGAGTTATGCTGCCCAATGGCTGACACACGCACAGACACACATTCACACACACGGAGCTTTCTCTAAAAACGCCTTGACATCGAATTTTTGGATGGAATACAATCCTTCCTCTACTATACGTAGTAGAGAAGATAAAAATTTTGGGACTTTAAGACACATGAGAAAGGGGTAGTATTTTTATACGTAGAATGTTCCTTTGCTAACAGAGGGTTGCCTACACATGCAGGACTGAGCAGTTCTGAATGTCCAGATGCCATTAACCTTCAAGGCAATGTTGCTCCAATGATGTAGTCAAGGTGGGAACACTGCAGCGACAAGGAAACCCTGGCGGTGAACTTAACAACAATCACCAGCATCGAATAAGACCTGCAATAGGAGCTGGTTTATCTGCAAGAAACTATGAGGTATTCGAAGATGTCCATAGCACCGCTACACCGCTACCAGTAGAACTGTTGAACAAATATGCCACATCATTAGTCCTATAGTATTATTAGAAGTGGACTAGGAACAACCAGCCTCGGTAAACCTCGAGAAGAAGATCATATATACTCCTAACATACCATATTGTAAAGATAAATATAAAATCAACAGCTTCATTCTCGCGAACTCAATGATTGGCAGTCGTGGAACAATCCCAAAACAGCTTCTGGATTTCTGCCAGCAGTTTTCTATCCACAAGCAGCTTTGTATAGAAGTTGACTTCATTGTATTAAGAGTCTTTACAACATTTCAAGAATCATTAGTACACCAGCTCTTAAAATGGCTTTATGTGAATTTGTATTCTTGTTATGAATTTTTATTTTCAATTATTCTTGTTTCACCCTGTAGTTTGAGGTAGTATTTTTGTGTAAACCCTCTGAAATAATTCAAATTGTAAATACAGAGGCAACAGAACGCCACCTATAATAACTATGTTAAAATACAGGCAACGTAGGCTGACTTCTGTTCATGTGTGATACAATGGAAGAGGAAGAAGTGATTTTGATAGACTTTATAACGACGAGAAATAATAATCATACCCACACAGACAAGTGAATAATTGTGAAACTTTAGGATATTCATAAAAAGGAACTATATCGTCAATAAATAATTAAGATAAATCGAATGCGGCGAGATTAGAAAATAACATTGATTTTTCAGAATCGTTTTTGTTAGCGAATAAGTCCACCATATTTAGCAAGAAAATTGAGGAAGGATAATAATATTTAAGTGTTAATAAATTGTTCAAAATATTTACTAAAGCAATATTGATTGTTTCATCTATAAAATAGACCCGTACTACTCCCTGTGACAACAGTAATAGAATCTTACAGCTCTCAGACTCATGCTAGGCCGCGAGTAATAAAACTTCTTAAAGACTTTCATTCCAACGAAGATTAATAATAGCTAAGTAGCAATTCCACGTTCATCTCTCATTAACATCAACATTAAAATCGTTACAAGTTTTTCCACCTGTAGCGTTCAGCTCTCTGTGGCCCATGTCCTAGTTGATTGTCCGCGCTACAATTGTGAGCGCCAGTTGTTTGGACTGGGTTCTACTTTAATGGCGACGACCCGGTAGCCGTGCATTCAGTGCTGCGGTTCGTCGGCAGCATTGGCTTTGGTAAGCAAGTTTAAATTTTATTTCGTGGTTTTACTTTTTACCTTTTCCATTTTATCTGCTTACCTTTTTAGATCACTTTACATGTTTTAACTGTTTTGAGCTTACCTTTTAGACAAGTTTTAAGTCTTAACTGTTTTAGCTTTTATCTATTTTAGCTTCCGTTTTAATATTTAACATCGAGTTTTAAGTGGTGGTGAGTTTTATCCGTTTTTTATCTTTAGACTTGGGGCTCTAATGATCTAGCTGTCGACGGGCCCTTAAACCCTAATCATTCACTCACTCAGTCGTTACAAGTTTAACAATTTTAATGTGTATCAACTACTTAATTTCTGAAGCTAGTATTCTCTGCCATTTAGCCAATCTACACTTGTAGAGATTTATTAAATAAAATAAATTACGCTCACAAATACTTTCTGCTTTTTTTCAAGGAGCCTCATTTGATTTGCAATCAAATCTCGGTATCCGATTTCTTGATGGATTACAATGGCTATTTTTTCTGCGTACTGTAAGTACGTGGTAGCGAGGGGGAAAAGCGCGTATAGAGAAAGAGAAGGAAGATATTGATGTGCGTTGTGAAATAGCCGCTTTGCAATAAAACCGAGGTCTTTTATCACATCTTGTTGATGCGAGTGGTGATGTTGGACATGCATTTGTTTACACACCAAGCGAGGCAAATACAAAAAACACTCTAAGCGAAATACAACATCAATGCTTTTGCTCCCGTTTCAATTATACACAAAGTTTAATTAACTAAGTGTCAGAGTATAGCTCGGTTTATTTTTTCTTTACTTCTATTTCATGTTATTCAGAGGCGGGTTTTGCGGGATTACCACGGCGTACAAGTAATGTAAAGTAAACGAGAAATATATTCGTATGAGAAGATATTTTTTTTCTAATTAATCATTAAGAACTACAATATGTAGACAGAAAATAAAATGGGCTATGAATAGCGATGCTTCTTAGTGGTGTAAACTGAGTGAGATGGCTCAGGTGGTAGCGTGTGTGGTTCATATTCGGGACGTCGGGGGTTCTATTTCAGTGGTTGACCTTCCTAAGCCATGGAGTTTTTCGGAGGCTTCCCGGGTCACCATGAGAATCGTAGGAAGGATTTCCACATCCTCCGAATTTCGTGACCCTCCCTTTTGTTGAATTAATAATTTCATTTCCCCCTTCGTTCCGTTAAGTGTTTTCAGGGCTGGAAGCGTCGGCGAGTGCTGCGTCAGGGGGAACGAATGCGCTCTGTAAATCTCGTCCGCTGGATTGGCAGGTCCTCCGGGCCCCTCATGGGATGGTACCAGTCCCAGGGGGTAGGGGAGGGGAACTAAGCTTCCGCCGGGGTGCTTATAACAGGGAAAATATGGATACCCTGCCACCTGCTCTGTCTGGCAACGTTCTGGCTGCCCTTAGGGTCCATGCGCCTCATCCATCCTCCCGCGGGGTGCCTCGTCATGGGTATAGCCACAAAAAATCGCCTTTAAGTCGAGGTGCTAGATCCCCTCCGCAAATTTTCATTGAGGCACTGGTGAAAACAAACATACCAGAAAGAATATGGTGGATAAAACTTAATGTTATGCGGATTGTGATGTTATTTGCATGCCAGTAAATCTACTGGCAAAGCTGTCCTATTTAGGCAGAGTTGAAAACCATTGGTCTCGGCCGGTTTTTAACCTGCGACCTTGGGATCAGCATTGTAATATAATTAGTGTATGAAATTTCTGGAAAGAGTGGTGTTTGTATGCTTGTCAGTGAGTTAAAAATTATGGTGACGGAAATTATAATTTATAGGAATGAATTTCTGAATCTATTCAACATTGTCGTCGTCTCCGTATTCATCATGATGGTTTTGGCCTATTACCCTGTTCCTGTTTCAAACCTTGTTATTGATTCTTCCATCTCCTTGTTGGTCGTCCTCCAAATACTTTTTCGTTTGGTCCGTACTTTCGTAGCTGTTTGGAAATCCGGTGTTCTTTCACCATTCTGGAACTAGATTATTTTATGCTCTTTTATTCGTTCATTCAAATTGCACATATTATAATATTGCTTCGAGCTTCAGTGTGGGCAATTGAGCGTTTCTTGGCATGACGTCACGTTGTCAAAGAAGCTGAGAGTAACTTTGCGAGTTTAAGAGGCCACTTTTTGAAATTTGATGTACAAAAAGAATTTTAGTGTGAATCTTTCGATAATTTGGTTTAGTGAGGTCATAGTGGGTTGTAATTTAAAGGAATTAAAGAACTAAATTGTGAAAATTGTTACGATTGGTGTCAGAAGTGGTACGTTATGTCCATTTGTTTATGTATACTTTTATAGCCCGCCACGTTCTTGAGAATTTTATACTTGCAAGTTTTATCTGTATGGCTCTCTTTCTTGTGAGTATTCAACTTTTCACATTCATGCAAAGTTAAAGATACTGTTTGCACTTATAATAATGTTTAGTAGGGTATTTTTCCATGTTTTGCATAATAGTGTTCGTTTAGTTGTGCCACACACACATATAACCACAAAACACGCATATTATAGGCTCCATAGGAACAAGTTTGTTTTTGCCATTTTATTATGACATGGTCAGGATGTAAATTAAGAGGTACGGCACATAAAGAGTACACTTTTATCACTCCTTGACTTATTAAACGGTTCCTTTTTGTACTGATTTGATTCCTGCAATCAGTTCTAACATTTGTCTGTCCATGTAGGCTTTGAATAGATGTAATTAGGTGTTTTTCGAAACATTTTTCTTCTATTTTCCGTAGTTTATTCCCGCTTACACTGTCAAATACTTTAACATAACTTATAAAAGCGTATACGTTAATGACTATATTCTATGCACTCCTCCATCCATGGGGTATCGCGAAAACATAGTCCATAGTGTATCGTCCTTTGCTAAACCGTTTTGGTGTTCTTTTGTTATTGCTTAAGCTATTTTATTAGTTGTATAAATATATTAATTAAAATTCAATTAAATAGAAAGTCTATCCACCTATGCCATGATCACTTTCTGAAATATTTATACCTATAGATGTACTGAAGTTTTGTATTCCAACCAAAAATACAAGAATCATTAGCAGAAGTGCCATTTGTTCTATGTATTTGTATGCATGGGTGTTTGTGCGCAAGCCTTTGAAAGGTATAGTTCAAAAGGAAGTCGGTTGATTACAAATCTTATGATATACGATTATTATAATAGTTAAATGTTATTGTAATTGTATGAGCAAGGAAAATAGCATTAAACACAAAACACCACTTCTATTAAAATAAGATTTATTTGCAGTTAAAATTTCAGCATGTTGTAAAGATCGGTTTCTAAAATTTATATTGAAAAGTGTACTTGTTTAGAAATTGCGGTTAAATGTAAAATTTAAAGGAAACTCACCTTTATGCACAGATTGTGTAATAATAATTTACGCTGATGATGATGTAAAGGTATTGTTCTGCAAAACTGCAGTAGTGAATATTCACGACAAATAAAAAGCTATGGTCTGATAACTAGCTCCAGTTACTGATCTAAATATTACTAATTGTAAGATAAATATTGAGAGCATATTGTGACAAAACTATAAAAATTCAATACCGAACTTTTCTGTCACTTCATTGTCTTCTAAAATGTTACCACATATAGTCTTTCTCCCGTCCTTAACGCAGTCTATAGTCTTTCGGGCTTGCTCAGACTTTTCAGCACTTTTCTTCACTTTCACAGTCCCTCATACAGTTCTGCGACATTATAATCACTCGCGACGCTCACTGATTTTTCTTACGACGCACCAACTGACGACACACACGCACAGCTGTCTCAGAGTAACCTACTCTTGTCCGTAGCTCAACTCTAAAACGCTTTGCCTCTGGCCTCTTTATATACTGGGGATGACGTCACGGGGACCTTTCTCGATTCCACACTCACACATGCACCGGAAATTACTCAGTTAAAAGTCTCCAGAACTTTCCCGAAACTCCCTCTATTTCTGCCGCCTCATTGTTACAGTCATGTACACACAGAGGTGCGAGGAAGCCCGCCCGCTCGCTGGCATGGCATGGCTTGGCCCCGTCGGTCCTTTGTTGAACGCCGAACCCGACTTCACAATCATTATTTTCAATAATATTTTAAACTAATCACTGTGCCACTAACATTGAGTAAAAAATTCAAAAGTCCAAATGCAATCAAAATTTTGGAAACCAAAATCACCAGCAACGGCTTGGCTAAAATTTTGTTAGAGGCTTTCCTCAAATGGTTAGATAAAAAGTTCAAAGTTTTTAGGAGACTCAAATATCCAGCTGTTTTATTTAATCCTACATTCAGTGACTTTTATCTCACTTCCATGTTTAAAATGTGCTAAATTTACAAACGTTAATTTACCTGCAGGTGATTGTTCTAAACCACCCTACAAGATTTAAACTTTTCACTAATGTATACAGTCAACTGATTACAATTCTCAGAATTCAATTCGGTTGCTCTTTGGCAACCAGTACAAATCAATGCCTGAATATCAATATATGTATTGGATAATATTTCACTCAGAGAAGGCCATATATTTTTCTACATCATTAAATCTGTACGTTAATGCATATTACAAAGGGTGTAGGGAAGTGAGTTTCACAGTTAAAGGAAAAATTTCAATACAGGAGTGAAACGGTCGTTTTATTTGCCTTTTTGAACATGTTAAAGAACTTCAAAAACGAGCCTTTATACTGTTGTGTACTCTACGGGGATAAAAAAGTGATCAGTAGACTTTGGAAAATCAGGTATCTATATATCGCTTATACTGACCGGTATATCTGCACGAAGCCTTTAGCTACTTTCTGTGATCAGATATTTTGAATTCTTTGAGTCAAATGTGTATTGATGTGGTTATAAGCGGATATCAAGTACAAAGAACCACGGAGGCTGAAACATAAACGTCCTTTTTCTTCTTTTTCAGTTCATTTTACATATGACAGAATAATGTCCACTACAAGTGCTTGCTTATTTTAGTTTAAAGGTTTTATACACATATACAGGATGATTAAAAGAATGTGTCTGATATTGCAGGAGGAGTTGCGGTTGGGAAAATCTATAATAAATATTCATATAAACATATGTCCGAAAACTAGCTTTTTAGATATGAGCAACTTTACTTGTGTTGAGTACTTACATCAGATAATGGACTTCATCCAATGGATGGATTGGTCAGTGAGGTCCAACAGCATGGCCTCACCATTTTCCGGACCTCAATCCATTGGATTTTTGACTTTGGGGATATTTAAGGGCACTGGTGTATGCCATATCCATCGAAAATGTGCATGCAAGAGCGTGTAGCCAATGCAGGTGCCCAAATTCGGGAGTAGCCAGATACGATCGAAGCAGTTCTGCATTCTTTGAGAAGAGAAATTGAAGCAAGTGTAAAATGCATGGAGCACCACATGGAGCATCTCCTGTAGTAGTGTCGACATAATGTGCAGATGTCAGATGACAGAATGAATGAAACCATCACAATTCCTGTTTGGTGTTTACCTAACAGTTACTTCGTTAACCGTTTGTGACAGTAAAGTGTTCTTTGGATTGCACTTGCTGGATAAATTCCATTTCCTGGTGTATGTACTCAACATAAGTAAGGAGCTCACATGTCGACAGGCATTTGTTAATGGGAATAGGCTTGTTGGAACATTTACTCTAGTTTTGACCAATCGCAGCTCCTGTTGCGATAGCATTGTTTAATCATTTGGTATAGACATGAACCGCTTTTCTTTGCTTTCAAAGTATTTAAGTAATTAATTAATATTTTAAATGTCTCTAAACTAAAAACATACAATATTTTATAAGTATGTAAACGAAAATAATTTTGTCTTTATGCTTGTCATTAAAATACACATTGGTCATTGAAAGTAGTTAGATATTCCTATATTTAAATTAATTCCACGTAAAATATTTCATGCCCAACAAGAAGTCCAATTATTGTTCACGTTTGTTGGACCTCTCAACTGTTGGGGTACATGAATAGAATAGGTATCGCTATACGTTATGCTTCTAAGGGTGACACCTCGTGCACAGCAACTCATTCAAATATATGTAGTTACCCTTCAGGACAGGCCCCGGCTGGTTCACGGGACCGATGGGGAGTAGACGGACCCAAGAACTTGCTTACCGAGCAGCGACCAGTGACGTCACAGTAGTGAATAACAATGGGGTTTCAAGGTTTGGCACAGCAATACATGTATACGCGATACTGAGGCGGGCGGGCGGGCGGAGAAAGACGCCCAGAAGTCTCAAATAATACCAGCGTCAAGCCCCGAACCACGCTGAAGCTCTCGGAATATCGACCTGTATAACCAGGCAGCATTCCCATGTCCACGAGGAATACCCTTTTCTCGAGCAAGTAACTGCGTCAATCTGTCCAGCACTCCGTCACTAGCTGAAACTCCTTTGCACCCCTGAAACTTAAATATACCCATCAGTTAAATTTCAAATAACACTAATTTCAGATTGTTACATTTTTAATACTTAAATCAGGGTCTAATATTTCTAACTATACATACCAAACCCTTTGCATTAGTTCTAGAGATATTTTTTATTAGTTTTGCCGTTTGAAGAATTGTTACACATGATTTCTCAAAGAAATAGCTGGAAAAAAAGTTAAATATGAGTATTTAGGGGCCACTTAAAGTTATACAACATTAAATTTCTCAGATTTATTAGGCGCTCAAACCGTCCGCATAACCGTGCGGCCAAAGCACACGTTTTGAAACCTCTCCATATATCTTTACCCGTTCGCCAGAACCTGCTATCCATTGCAGTGGCGTGCAGCCACATGTTAACACAACCATTTAAGCCTTTTTGGATATGGCGCAATTTAGAAATATTTCTTCGGAGACAGCCTTTACCAAGTGGCTATTTCATTTCCAATGGTATGGCTACTACTTACATATTTGTTGTTATGGCTTATTGATCGGAATATATAATTACTTTGATACTTACAATATAGTAACTTAACGTCGTTGAGCCCGCCTCTGTAGCCTGGTGGCAGCGTGTCAGCCTCACTCCAAGAGGTCGCGAGTTGGAATCTCGCTTAGGGTGAGTTACCCGGATAAGGTTTTTCCGAGGTTTTCCCTTATCCTGGTAAGACAAATGTCGGGCAAGTTAAAGCTCTATGGACCTCGGGCTTATTTAAGCATCATTTCACCCATTTCGTTCATTCACTGTCTTATATGACACTACGTTGGAGGACGTTAATAAAATATACAAAAATTGACGTCATTGACCACTTGATTCCCTATCTCATTGGCTGCATATGAACCGTCTATTACCAGTAAAATTCATGCGGTATTATTCATTTACAACCTCTATATACCAGGCGGTCAATGCACGTCGTCCTTCGTTGAAGTTGGTTAATCCCGGATACCACAGACATCGAAAGGTTTGCCTAAGCAGAACTGTAAAGGGGACTCCACACCAACAGAGAGGAGAGCTAGTTTCACGTAAGACCAGCGCTTGAAAATAAACACTTTATGTGGTCCTATAGCTCCTCGCTAGAAAACTAGGGACAAAGCATATTAATTATCTGTGTCAAGGCACATCAACATGTGACAGCTAATTTATAAATAATGCCACAATTTGTGCTTCACAGTTAGCAATATTAAATAGGTGCTATTACGTATTACGTATATGCTTGATTGAAGTTAAGAATAATGAATATAATTACTTTATGTTCCTTTAAGCGTATGTTATACACTGACAGATATTTATTATTGCATTATTCATAATACAAATTATCTGAGTCGAACTACAGACGGCCTGTGAGCTTACCAGAGCGTCACCAAGAGTAAAACGCACATATCAGTGAAGGTTCGCTTGTACGTGCATTTCCCCTTTGAACAGCAGTGATCAGGCAACACTTCTTGCACTAACGTATGCGGGAAACATAAAACTAAAGAGGACGGCTTGCGTGGGTCACCTGGTGTGTGTTTCTGTGTGTGCGTGGGTACGTGTATGTGTTTTTTTTTTTTATCCTTTATTAGTGCATGTTCTATTACCGGGGTCTCCAAACTACGGCCCGCGGGCCAAATCCGTCCCGCCAGTGTCTTCAATCCGGCCCGCGGCTGCTTATGGTTTGTTGTTGTTTTTTTAAATTAACTGGGTCATGAATCACAAATTTATTTAATTTTAATGTATCAATTAATTACAAAATAAATTCTTAGAATACTATTTGAGTCAGTTGCATATTGTTACAAATCAACGTAAATATTAACACACATATAATACAATAATATTTTCAATAGTATTTATTTATAATATTTGGTTACAATAGTTCTGTTGCTTTGATAAGTTAGGCTGAAAAAAGACCCTTAATGTTACTTTGTTTTATTTAGTCTGTTTTATTTACTTGCTAGGTAAAGTTTAATGACAAGTAAAATAATCAGTCAATTAAATTAAATATTATAACTAACACATAATTGAAATGAATTTCATTAACATTAGTGAACATCCCGCAGTTTCACCCTCGGTAGTTATGTTGGGGTAAAGAGTATCGTACCTATATGTATGTAAACCGAAGTTTGGAATGTACACACACATCCTAAATATCACACATTATTTTTATCCTGAAAATCCCTCACGGACGGAAAAGCTAAATTAACGCGAATGAAACTGCGGGGTGTCCCCTTCTGAAAAATAGTAATGAGATTTATGTAACTGCGATTTACCACTAGCAATATTTTGCAGTTGTGGACCAACTATTTTACTTGTACCAATTATTAAGAGAGATTTAAGAGTTATCATTGGTTAACTTAGATCTGTATACTTTCTTTGTGTACTTCATTTTGGAGAATGTTTTCTCACACAAGTAAGTCGTACCAAAATCAGAAAACAGCCCACGAGGAAATTTATGCAAATTATCAAATTGTACCAGTAGAAGACTAATAAAATTCCAACAAAGATGTAAGTAAGTAAGTTTATTTTGTCACTGCCATACAATGTACCGATGGATACGCGAGTAGAAAGAAGATACACTTAATTATAAAATTCATGTAAGGAATAAAAACATTTGGTTATAAGATAATCCTTTAAACAGGTTTTAAAGCTGTTTAATGATTTGGTGCACATTATTTCTTTTCGAAAATTATTTACCACGTTACTTATGGAGCATAATGGTGACTTTGTAAATTTAGATGCCCTATAATGCGCTATATGTATATTACTTTTATTTCTGATGTCGTAATTGCATAACACGATGAGTTTTGATATTTGTTCTTAATTATGTCAGTGCACTGTAAATCAACACTTTCCGTTTGAAGTTCCAGGGCTAGGGTTTCAATGTCAGTATCAAAAGAATTTTTCGCAATGTCGTCAAAGTCTGAGAAACGGGTATCACAATTTATCTTCAAAGCACCCAAAGCGTCGATTCCAAAATGGACAGGAAACTCAGTCCCAGTAGTGTGGCTGAATATTTCACACGTTTTAAAATGTGTAAAACATTTTTTCCGTAACTGTGATTGAAACAGTATTTTCTGCCGAAACGATTTGATATTAGTGTATAAAACAGGGAGAAGCTGGTTTACTCCTTGCAATCTTAAATTCAGTTCGTTCATATGTTTTGTCAAATCTACATAGAATGCTAACTTCCACAGCTATTCGCTATTTTGTAATTCAGTAAGAGGGCAATGCTTTCCATTCAAAAAAATTTCGATCTCTGTTCTTTGTTCAAAAAAGCGCTGAAGGACTTTGCCGCAACTAAGCCAGCGTACGGCAGTATGACATGGTAAGTCACTTTCTCCAATCTCTTGAATAAACTCGCGGAATTGTGTGTGATTCAGCCCGGTGGATCTGATGAAATTAACAACTGATATGACTGGTTTTATAACTTCAGAGATATCCAAACATTTTCCGCACAAGGACTGCTGATGAATAACACAATGTAAGACTTACGGTTTTGAACCAGCGTCATTTTCTACAGCCTTTAACACAAGTGCAATCACTCCTTACCACACATGCTTTGCCTACATCAGTTGTAATAGATTTCAAGTGTTTGTATCGAAGGTTCTTATATTAATGACATTTTCAACCCCCTTGGAATTATCTTCCCCAGCAGTCATGTCCTGAATACTATCAATATCAGGAAGTTCTTCATACACTGCATAGCTTTTATCTACTCCTCGAATAAAAGTCAACACCTGAGCAGTATCTGTCACATCCATTGACTCATCCAAGGCCAGAGAAATCCACTCAAGATGTCCATTTTTGTTACACAGTTGACATAATATATTTTCTGCGATGTCTTGTACCCTCCGAGCCACGGTGTTTGCTGACAAACTGACAGTTTTAAATAAATTTACCTGTTCGGGACACATTTCTTCGGCTGCTACAATTACGGATTCCTTGACCATTTCTCCATTGGTGAATGGTTTTCCACGTCTTGTGATTTCAAGAGCCATACGAAAGCTAGCACGACTTGACTTTCGTGAAGGATTGCTGCGATTTCAATCCGCGCTTCAAAGTTTCAAATTTTTCTGTCCGCAAACTTCCTGTATATTTTGAGTAATTTTACAAATGTTTCGTTTCATAATGACATTTAATGTTATATTCTTTGAAAACGGCTATGGCTTCATTGCAAATGAAACATAGCGCCTTATTACAGAACTCAATCACGAAATACTGATAGTTCCATTGATCTTTGAATGTTCTGCATTCACTATGTACTTTTCTCATCTTTTCCATTCTAGTAAATCATACACAAAAACAAGTCAAATCAAAATACCGTTAAGTATGGGCGTTGGTCGGTTCGAAAATGTATTTTAAACGGGGTTACACACTACTTTATTTCACGATAGTTTCTGCCTTCTCAAGGCAGACTGACTGGGGGATCTCCCTGCCGGCTGCCAGCCATCTCGAAGTGGAGTACACCAGAACGTTCTCGAAAGTACTACTGGCACCATCTGTTAGCGATAGAGGATTCTACCACTATTTCCGCTTTTGACAACCAGATGTCATCAAGTGTCACGGTCGTAACAGTAATACACGGTTTGACTAGTGTAGAAATTACAGATAATAGCAAGAAAAATTAAAACGGTTCTCGCCCTCGTAACTATCTGGAGTAATCAGTACGGCCTTAAGGCTGGAAAGTTTGGAGACCCCTGTTCTATTACATAAATAGCAATACTACATGCTTGATTAGGTCTATACATAGTTTACAATATTAGAATTTAAATTTCAGTGTTATTTTGTGGTATATGTTTAATATTTCCTTACGATACCTGTGGTCAGTTCTACAATAATAGAATCCACAAATTTATTAAAGTCTTTTCTAAAGTTTTTAACCATTTCTTGCTTTCGAACGGGCCACTTTCCACCTCTAAGAGTTACACCTTTTGTGAATGCTCCTCTTTCACATTTCAGCTTTTCACAGTCGTGGACAATGTGGACCGTTTGTTCTGCAGTAACACAAGGGCATCTTGGGCTGTCTGGGATCTTAAATGGATGGTAATATGTTCACCGCTCTCCATGACCAGTTAAGATGCTAGTTCTGTTGGTAGTCAGATTTATCTTAGTTGCAAGTCTTTCTTTCAACGTGGGGAAGAATGATTTTGTCAGTTGTCCGTTTGTGGTGCTCTCCCATTCTCTATCCCATTTATTGGTACTGATTTTGGACTTGGCTTTTCGGAATGTTGGTGTAGATTTGGAGATTATTGACTTGGGCGGCTTGTTTAGCGAGCTCGTCCGCAAGTTCGTTCCCAGGGAAGCCCATATGTGCCTGAATCCACGCAAAGTCAATGCACTGGTTTTCTGTTTCTAAAGCGCGTTCCACCCTTAGAAGACAGTACACGTTAAATGGAGCGCAGTGTTGCAACATGTACTAGTTACGAATCTTTCTCCGCGAGCGACTCCGAGGTGGCCGAGTCCTGCACTTAGTCCTTCAATTGCTGCTTGACGGACACTTAACTTTGGTATCCCTGCATGCCTTTGTTACTGCATGACCTAAATTTACAAATGACTCGTCTGTATAAACAACTGATTTCCCCTGGTCCCTAAACCTTTTTACGTCTTTTACATATTTATGTCGCCATCTGATGATATCGATATCGTCTCTTTCTATTAATACGCACTTGTTACCCCTTCTTTCATATTCGAAGCCCAAATCATGTAAAGAACCGACTAAGAGTGGCCCTTGAGAAATTTGGTAGGGTCTCATCACTGTTGAATAGTGACAAAATTATATTCAGCGTGGGTGGAATATTTGCAAACTGTAAAGAATGAACAATTCGCCGCACTCCACCTTGCTCTATTCAATCATATTGCGTTAACCTATCGTTTTGTGTAGTCCCGCCCTTTTTGCTTTCTTTTTCAATGGCGTTCTTAGAGGTCCTTTCATTAGTCCCTTTTTAATCCTACACACTACTGCTTCTGAACACCCGATAGCCTTAGCTGTTTCTTTTACTGCCTTACACGCATTTTGCTTCAAAAATAATCTAACACATTCATAATTATTTGACGTTCCTTACTTTTTAATTGACCAATGTATCGTCTCTTCCTAGCTTCTCCCTCTATAACTACAAATATTTACAAAAATATTAAACACATAACGCAATAACAGCTCACAGTTACACACACGGTTTCTTTCGAACTAATGTTAGTGCTGCTCCTTATACTATCTTCTGTTCAGGCCTGGTGCGAGAATACGCTGAATAAATGAATACATTTTGCTTGCCTTACTGGATAAAAGAAAGAGGTTACTGCCTTTTGGTTTATTTTAAAAACTTTCTCCAACCTTCCTCAACATTTGTTCTCGCTGGTTCCCTGATGTAAACTCAATAACAAAAAAGTTTCACACTGCGTAACTTTTGCAGTGCACAGATATAAAATTTTCCGAAAACATTTAATTTAAAAAATTATAACACTTAACTGGGTAAACATAGAGAATTCAAAGTAGGCAGGTAGTAGCACTATAGTTTACTCTACCTAAGAAACAAATATAGATGCATTCCAGCAGTTAGTTTGTTAGTTAGCGCGTGATGAGTATAGAAACAGCAAATATCGGACTTGTTGAAAAAAACGTTTTCTGAAGAAATTTGGGCCTATAGAAATGTATAATAACTCTGAAAAGGATATAACCTGATAGAGAAAGAAATTTTGCATAGGATAATGTGTTCAAATCTGAAATTTATAACAAATGAATATTTATACCATGCTATTAGGAATCTGGCAACAGCGCGAGGTTAGAAAAGGACGCGGCTAATGGCAACTTGTATGCGCTAGATAGAGACAGATATACCCCATTTAACTCCATACTGTCTTCTAAGAGTGGAACGCTATATAGCAACTATACTTCGTATCTAATGTTCTACTAGAGTTTTGAGGTTATTGTTGTTTTTTGACACAATGTAGAGTGCTTTGGCTGTGTGTGTGTGTGTGTGTGTGTGTGTGTGTGTGTGTGTGTGTGTGTGTGTGTGTTGAGTGAGTAGAGGACATATAAATGTCACATAAAAGAAGAGTGGGCAGAGAAGGACATGTGCGTGTAATACGTAGAGATTCTATTTTAGATAATAGAGAATTTTATGAATTGTGTGTTGCAGGGCGAGTAGAGAAATTCGTGTGAATTACGTTAGAGAGTAAAATAGCACAGAAGCCTTCTGAATGAAAAAATACGTACAGTGCCAAATTTTTCGCTTATCGCTCAAGCGACTTAGGAAAATAGGTGACAAACTTGCGAACATTAAAAAATAAATATACATTATTATTTAAAACAGTCGTAACTGTATAAAAATTACTCTCGTCATTATTATGTATAAGGAGGTAAACAATGTTCCCTTGCTTTATACCAAAAGTGCATGGTGTGGAGCATTTTCAAAATCAGAATGTGTCAACAAAAAGTAAACTGAAGGAAAAAGAGTGTAAAAGTTCTAATCCTAAAATAACAGATTTTCTAACTTTACGTTGTTCAAAAACAATTCAGTACAAATACACAGGACGCCCTCTTTTATTTGTGTTGCTTCTCTAATGCTAATTTGGTATTCGAAGATTCCTGAGGCCTTTTTGATTAGTTTGTTCAGTTTAATTTTGGCAAGCGTATCACTTTTAGTACATGGAGGCAACGGAGGAACGGAAATTGTACTGTGTGTATGACCTCGGCCGCTAAATAAGTAAGTAAGGATTCATCCTTCACAATAGCAAGGTTATGTCTATGTTAAACCATAGTCAAGTGTAAATATAAGGTAGAACACAGGACACGCTCAGCTCTAACACTTTTTAAGCACCTTTAGAAACTGTACTTTAACCCTAGCAAGGCCAAACCTTATTCCAGAACTTGACAATTGGTCAGTGTCTTTGAGCAACTTTTAAAACAAATTTAATTATTAGGCATTATTTCTTGTCATGCTTATAAAGGTAATATTTATCATTGTTGAGATATTAATTTTTTAAGTTTTGCATTTCTTTTTATTAGAATGCTAAAATACTGTGAATTTTAATAGCTAGGTCAAGAAATTAAACACAGAAAAAATCAATTGTCAAACTTATGAAAACAAAAATGATAGACCAATTAGAGTTATGGCAAGAGGGTTGCATGTTTGATGCCCAAAAGAAGATATAATAGAAGAGTTAAAGGAAAGAGGTTTTAAAATTAAAGATGTTGTAAATATTCTTAAGAATGAAAGGTACAAAAATAGGAATGGGGAGCAGAGAGTAGTTAGACAAGGATTGCCACTACTTATGCTTATCTTTGATAATAATGAGAATATTACACACACACACACACACACACACACACACACACACACACACACACACACACACACACACACACACACACACACACACACACACAGACACAGACAGACAGAGAGAGAGAAATTTTGAATTTGACATATACAGTAAGCTATTAATATAGCTTAACAGACGAAACATCATTTAGGGCCTTTATTACGAGCTACGGTTTGTTACCTCTCAGTTATCGCTAACTGTTAGTTAGGCTCGGTGCCTCGCATTACGAACTCAATTTAACTGTAGGTTTGTTACCCTGAAGATTATGATGCCCTGAGAGCAGTTGGTAACATTTTTCACTAGGATTTTGCTGTGTTTGCAACGCTATCTCGTGGGTAAAGCACATCACAGATGTGTGGGATGGTTTGAAGATTTGTACACATTGCATAACCTAAAAATAGCTTCTGTTTTATTCACTATTCATTCAAAGCCTTGAAGTGCTTTGAAGAAGCGCAAAATCGTTGTGTCCACAATGAATATAATGCAACGTTTACTATTTAAAAGGTAATCGTTCTGCCCACAATGAATAACATGCAACGTTAGTTAAAGATAATGATCTTATTCCGCGTGTTTTTGAACTTGTGTACCTACATATTGTAACAAATTTAAATGTAACAAATTTAACAACTCTTTTTTTATTTTCTCAACACTCAAGTACAGCCACACTACTAGTTTCTGTCTCTTAATCTTTCCAAACTCTCACACCATACTAGTTTCTGTCTCTTCATCCTCAACAACTCAAACTGTCTCTATGGCAACCTCCTTGAAAATCAAAGAGTCTTAATGACATGGAGAAGCCATGTCACACTGCTCCCTCCTCAGAGCTGGTCGTCCCGACCAGCACTATCACTGCGGCATCTCCCTTGCGCCCCGGTGGATTAACCCATCGAACCTCTTCTCCTGGTGGTCCACGAGGGCCTGGTGGTCCTGGTATACCTTGAGGTCCTGGGTTTCCATCTCTTCCAGGCATACCTTTAGTTCCAGGTTCACCATCTTTTCCCGACAATCCTGGAGGTCCAGTCATGCCTTTGTCTCCTGGAGGTCCCTGAGGTCCAGGTAACCCTTGTAGACCAATGAGACCACGGTGTCCTTTTGCACCCTTTGGACCTTCTTCTCCTCTATCACCCTTACCTCCCTCTGGCCCTGGAGGTCCTGGCTTTCCTCTAGCTCCCTGTGGCCCTTCTACACCCTGTGGTCCAGTTTCTCCTCGAAGACCCCGTTCTCCTGCTGGTCCTGGAGGCCCATTTGGACCAGGTGGCCCTGGAAGACCTGGTGCCCCTGGAGTTCCCGGAGGTCCTGAAGGTCCTACAGGTCCCTTATCTCCCGGTCTTCCTGCAATACCAGGTGTTCCTGCTTTACCTGGTGCTCCCTCTGGTCCCTGTTCTCCAATTGGTCCCGGTGGTCCTAGAGGTCCTGCAATACCTTGTGGTCCTGGAGGTCCTTCACTGCCTGGCTTCCCTGGTGGACCTGTCTCACCTTGTGCACCTCTCTGACCTCTGAGGCCAGCAGGTCCTGTTGGGCCGGGTAATCCTGGAAGTCCTCTGTCTCCTGGAGGGCCCTGTGGACCAGGTTGTCCTGGAGCTCCATGTTGTCCTTGAGAGCCTGAGTCACCCTTAGGTCCTTCAGGTCCTGGTGCACCAGCTTGTCCTGGAGGTCCTGGATTGCCCTGTTCACCTTTCATTCCTGGGAATCCACGTTCACCCTTCATTCCAGGCAAGCCTACCAGACCCTGAGGGCCAGGGAATCCTTGTAAACCTTGAGGGCCAGTAGGACCTCGCTCTCCAGGGGGCACGATCCTAGGTATCGCTGTTGGATAGTGTCCCTTGGTCCAGGTAGGACGATGTATGCCATCCTGCTTCGAAATTCTGCAACAGTACCGCCGGTCTTGACGGTCCCTCGTCCAGTTGCCCTTCTTCCTGGTGTGTTGACGGGCCATCCTGCGCACTTTGAAACGGCTCACTGGGTACCATGTCCGCCGACCTCTCTGGCGCACCTTCGCAGCCACCTTGCTTCCGATGGGTCCGGCAACAAACCCCACCACATCCGCGCGAGTCGCGTCCACCGCTGCACTCGTGTTCACTCGTGCTCGGCACGGCCTCTCCTGTATCCTGCCGTCCACGATGATGTCCACCATTCTTCCGTTCACGGCACTATGCGTCAGGTGATTGGATGGCCCCGACGGTCCCCCCATGTCACACGCCAAGTCGGTTCTCGCGTGTTGCTCGTTTGCTTGTGCGCTTCCCTGCTGATCGTCCGAAACGGGCGCAACTGTCGCCTCGGCCACTAGGTGCTCCCTCCCCGGCTCCGCGCTATTCCGTCTGCCCCTGGCATCCAGTACTTTGACGCTCTCGTCAACTCTTACTACCAGGGCGCCAAGACGTTCCCCGTCGTCCTCCACGACGTCCACGTGCTGGCAGAGGTCTTCCACCTTTTCGCCGAGTTCTTCCACGCCTTCCGTCACGCCAGCCAGTTGCTCGTCAATTTTCGCCGATAGCTCCGTCTTCATCTCTTTCAGCTCGGCAGCGAGGTTGTCGTTTCTCGTTTCCATTTTGGCAAATAATTCTTTCATCATTGCCATCATCCTGGTTTCCGAATATCCCACTTCCTGACACCAAATGTAACAAATTTAAATGTAACAAATTTAACAACTCTTTTTTTATTTTCTCAACACTCAAGTACAGCCACACTACTAGTTTCTGTCTCTTAATCTTTCCAAACTCTCACACCATACTAGTTTCTGTCTCTTCATCCTCAACAACTCAAACTGTCTCTATGGCAACCTCCTTGAAAATCAAAGAGTCTTAATGACATGGAGAAGCCATGTCACAATATTCTATAGTTTTCCGTGTATTTTCTGTTCGCAAAATGTGTAATTTGCCATGCTCCTTTATTAAATTTGCGTTAGTTAAAACGTGGTGCCGATGTAATGAAAATCGCACAAAACATCGTGTTGTTTGTGTCAATCCACTACACTTATGGGCTCTAGAATTATATTTCCCTAACCTAATGCCCATCAAGAAATACCTCCAATTTATATTGGTTTAATTTATTTCATTTTAAGAATGTCGGGAATATACAAATATGCTGGTATAATGTTATATACGTGCTGAAAACTGCTATTCTGTCGTAAATTCTATTCGATGCCTTATTTCCGCTAAAATTCCAGATGTCGAAGCTTTTGATAACCTGTATATTAGTTGGAACTCTGCCACGTTCACTCCTCGAAATTATCTTTGCGCATTCTGAATCTCTTCGCTCTTGTATTAAATAATGAGCCAGCATTTCATCTTCAGAGTCGCTGTGGACATACAATTGTGATAGGAGGTACGCCATTTTTGTGTGTGAAACACGAGTAAACTCCAAGTTAACGCACTAACTCCTTAACCGAAGGTCGTAATACTGACATCTGGGTGTAACTTCAAGTTAACTGTTAACCGAAACCCTAACCGGAGATCGTAATACAGGCCCTTAAAAGTGCAGCACCATGAAAACAAAAAGATGTTGAAAGTTCTTAGTAAGTGTGAAGTTCGAAGATTGAAAATAATAAAGCTAGATGACAATGTAAATTAGTGCAAACTTTGGGGGTCTTCAGTGAAAGACTCGCCTATACATTGTGAACTTATTTATGAAGGAAATACTGCTAGATAAGCTCGTGCTTGCTTGTAATGTCTTTGTCATTTCAATCTTCTTGATACAACACTGTTATCTAGTAGTTCTAGTGGCGTTTGAGTGACTGTGAACTCACTTTTCATTATTCACTGCATTGGTTCTTATATCCTCAATGACGGTATGCACTTTTAAATCCCTGTGAATGTTGTCGTTCCTTATGTACCTTGGTGCATGAACAATACCATGCAGTACTCTATCTTGAAAATGTACAATTTTAATATTCGATTTCTTGGTGCAGCCCCAGATCTGCAAACCATATATCCAAATAGGTTTTAGTAACTGCTTATATAAAGCAATTTATTATTATAGTGAGTTGGGAATGTCTTCCTAGCAAAAGATACATTTTCCTATATATTAAGTTATTTTTTCTTTTTAACATGAGCCTTCCATTTTCATTTAGCATCAAGCGTCATGCCCAAGTACTTAGCTTCGTTTGCATATGCAAGTTAAAAAAAAAAGCACTACTTTATGGCCACCTGGATATTTCATTCTTCCTCAAAAGGCCAACAATGAAAACATTGAAACAACTACGCATTTCAGTAGTAAAAATAGTGGTTCACAGTAACAATGAACTCCATACCTTTAATAAAAGAACGATATACATAATTCAAGAGCCAAGAGTCAAATCAGGTCGCTCGGGTTTACCCGGGCGGGATGTATGCCCACGGTACCTATCCATTTAGTATGGATTTACCCGCGAGGTTCAAGTTCAAGTTATTTATTAGAAAAGTGTTGGCCTGGTGCCGGTACAATGGGCCCGGCTTACAGGCTATATTTAACATTTTTTTACATTTGGCTTTGTTTATATATACACTTTTTCGGTGTCTACAAAAAACCCATACGGTGACCATCTGTAGGTCACGAAGAATAGTTTTCTTTTGTCTTTTGTCTGTTTCGTCTTTGGGTTATATATACATATGTACATATTTACAAATTATATACAGACATATACACGCACGCATTCACCCACACACACACTCGTACACACATACACACACATCTTCACTGGGCACACCAGAAATATGCGTCCCAGCGCACTGCACTATTTACACTATGTACACTGTCCCGCGGTGGCAGCTCCTGAATATTTTCCGAGGCGAGGGCCTCTGCCGGAACATGTATGTGGCTTAGGGACGAGGTTGCGTGGACGCGCATTAGTCGGCGAGCCAAGCCGCTTCTAGAACATTTTTATCCTAGTATGTTTGCGGTGCTTCGGCTCGCCTTTGCCGATGTTAGCGATCACGTCATTTTCGTGGTTCCTAATGCACGTCCATGGCGCCATTGCTCTTTTGTCTATTGCCTCCGGGATGAACGGGATATGAGTTTCGAGGTGAAGAGTTTGGGTGGTGGTGAGGAGTGGAGCAGAGAGGATTTTTCTGAGGGAGAGGTTTTGGAGGGTTTGGAGTTGTTTGAGGGCAGTTTTGGAGGCATTAGCCCAGGCCACACATGCATACAGGACCACCGAGAGAATAAATGACCTATATAGTGTAAGTTTTGACTTTAGTCGCAACTGTTTACTACGGAAGATGGGGGCGCACAACTTTAGCCGCTGTCTGCCTTTATTGGCGCTATTTTTTATGTGGGTGGACCAACACATTGTGCGGTCCAAGGTGACACCTAAGTATTTAACTTGCTGACGGCAGTGCAATACTTCACCACCGACCGTTAGGTCCGTTGCCAAAGTGTGACGCCGCTTAGAGAAATGAATCAGCTGGCATTTGTCGGGATTAATTTTGATTTTCCAGTCATGTTGCCATGAGAGGAAGTTGTTCACATAACGTTGCATTTCTGCAGGGCCGAAACGTGGATTTCTATGGTGGTTGTATATTGCAGTGTCGTCAGCATACATGGCGACCTTGCATCTGGCGTCCACTGGGAAATCATTGGTGAATAATATATACAGAAAAGGGGACATTATTGCCCCTTGTGGGACGTCAGCCCGCATCACTCGCTCCCGTGAGGAGGAGCGGCCCACTTGGACGTAAAACTGCCGGTTTTCTAGAAAATTGTGCAGCAAGTATAGATAATTTTGAAGAGCCGGGAAATTGTGGTGCAGTTTATAAATAAGGCCATTGTGCCAGCACCGGTCAAATGCAGCTTCTACGTCCAGAAATAGCGCCAACGTTGAAGCCCCATTGTTAAATTGCTCTGTTACGTCATCAGTTAGTCTGAGGAGCTGTAGTTCAGTGGAATGTCCTTTTCTAAAGCCAAACTGTGAATTTGAGAGTTCATGTGTTGCCGAGACTTGTTTTTGAAGTCGAGAAAGGATACATTTTTCGATCAGTTTACCAATAGTAGACAAAAGACTAATGGGACGGTAGTTTTGCGGTTGTCTGGTGCTTTTCCCTTGCTTTGGGAGCATGATAACCTTAGCTCGTTTCCAAGTAGAGGGGAAATAGCCTTGCTGCAAACAGGCGTTAAATATCTTTGTTAGTTGCACCAGAGCTTTTCTCGGGAGATGCTTAAGTTGCTCATTAGTCACTTTGTCTGGACCGGCAGCTTTCCCATTAGGCAATTTCCTAATGAGCTTGTAAATTTCCTGCGGTGTTATGGTGGGTAGTTGTTGCTCTTGCTTCTGCGCCACCCAGGTTTGTACCCATGTCTGGACCTCCCGTTCTATTTCACAGTTGGTCACTGGGTTTTCGGTGAATCTGTCTTGGAGACAGTCAGCGAAGACCTCGGCTTTCTCCTCTGCGGAGAAGTGCAAGCCGCTTTGAGTGTGCAGCGCCTCAGTTGCGGAGTTGACGCTCGTGGAAACTTTGAAAGCCTTGAGTAATTTCCACAAAGAAGAGTCCGAATGTGTGGTACTCAGCATTTTGTTTTCCCATTGTTCAGTTTTATTGATTTTAATTTGTTGCCGAATGATGTTGCGTAGCCATTTTGCTAGCACTTTATATTCAGGCTGACGGGTGTATCGCCAGAGTTTTGTCAAGCGTCGTCTCCGCGCAATGAGTTGCTCTACCTCCGGGTACGTGCAAAAACCGGGTGGTCTTGTGGTGTATGTGGTAGCATTTCTCTTGGCTGTGTGTAGCGAGGCAGTAAAGTTTTCAATGGCGACATCTATGTCTGCCTCGCTATAGTATGACAACCCGCGAGGTATGAAAGGTGTAGTCAATTTGTACAAGCTATTTGTGTCAGTGTCAGCCAATGGTGATGATTGGTTACTCTCTCTTGCTATAGACTAGGGATGTGAGTGCCAGTTAGAATGTCTACCCATCCTGGGGCACCCATGCCCCTCTGCTCACTTAGCAAAAGTCAGCTTGTCTAACCAGCAAGTCAAGCAGTGTCAAATTAGCGAGAAACCGAATGCATTGGAATGTTTGGTGAAATGAGGAAGCAGCGAAGCTAATTAGCCCAAGACATCCTTGGGTAAACGATAGCTTTTGCGCCTCCTGGGAAGATGGTGATCATATTGACCCAGGGTATTTACCAGATGGTTAGGGTGTGGCGTAAGTTTCGCATACATAGAGCGGGCTCTATCTCGCACAACATCCACAATATATGGAATGCCAGAATGAGTATGGAGAATATGGGAAGAAAATCTACGGTCAGTATCGTAGATCATCCTAAGGGCCCTGTTCTGCACGACTTGCAGTCTGCGGATGGTGGTTTGAGCCACGAATCCCCATGCCTCGCATCCATACAGGATCAGGGGAGGGATGATCGCACGATAAATGCGTAATTTAAGTCGTGTAGGCATAGTAGACCTAAAGATGGGATAGAGCTTTCCCAGAGCTCCGTGACCCTGGGCAGCTTTAGCTGTGTCATGCTTGGTGAAGGTAAGTCCTCGGTCTAGTTGTACACCAAGGTACTTGGCTGTGTTGACCCAAGGGATTCTCCTCTGACCAAGTGTCAGGTCCCTTTCTGGTCTACAGGAATGAATTTTACCTAACAGAAAAGCAGAGCTTTTCTGTGGACTGATTCCCATTCTCCACTTTTCACTCCATCTCTCAATGGCGTCTAGGTGTCTTTGTAATGGGGGAAGGCAGTAACGTAGATTTTTGTTACGGGCCAGTATGAGGACATCATCGGCATATTGGCACGTAACAGTGCTGGATTCAACGGGGAAGTCAGACATGTATGCGGCAAAGAGCAGTGGCGATAGAACACTACCTTCCGGTACTCCGGCCGCTATTGGTCTGATAGTTGATAACCTGCCCTCCACTCGCACCCTGAAAGTGCGGTCACGAAGGAAACTGGCTATGAGGGTCAGGTAGGGGGAGGGGAGATTTGCATCTCTAAGTTTGTACAGTAGGCCCTGGTGCCATGTTGTTGCAAAGGCCATATCCACATCCAGAAGTACTGCGACAGTTTTGAAGTTTTCCTGGAAACCCAGGGCAGCCCTCTCAACAAGACGCAGGAGCTGTAAGGTAGGGGAATGACCTTGACGGAACCCGAACTGATGATCCGGAATGAGCCTCCTTTCCTCAAATAGAGGAGTTAGACGGGACAGTAGAAGTGTTTCAAAAATTTTAGAAATGATTGGGAGTAGACTAATGGAACGGTAACTTGATGGAAACTTGGGATCCTTGCCTGGTTTCAATATGCAAATCATCCTCGCTTCCTTCCAAGCACTAGGGAAGTGTCGAAGATACAGGCAAGCATTGTAAATCCTCGTCAAGTGGATAATGGCTTTGCGAGGCAGGTGTTGTAACATATGTGTCGTAACACCATCATATCCAGGGGATTTGTTGGGTTTGAGACACCTAATTTGCGAGGAAGCTTGCCTTGGTGTGACAATTGGTATGCGAGTCGCCTCGTGTAGTGGTGGAGGATCCTCATAGAGGATCAACTAGTTCTGAAAAATCCTCGTCTTCTATGTCCTCTCGGGGCTCAAATTGGGACTCTAAATAGCCCGCGAAGTCAGTGGCTTTCTCTTGCGGTTCGAAGGATAATCTCCCGCGAGTGTCATGTATAGGATGCTGATATAGCGTTTTGTCCCTTCTCAGGGATTTAATTATCCGCCAGGGCTTCTTTTCTGACAGGTTTACGTTCCTCATGGTGTTTTCCCAGGCCTCTTTGCGATGTGCACGTAAGAGGCGCCTAGCCAGGGTCTTAAATCGCAGATAAATTGCCTGCAATCTGGGATGGCGGAAACGCTGCCAAAGCTTCCGAACTGTTGACTTAGCTCTTAGCAACAGTCGGAGTTCATTTGGGATGGTTGTGGGGTTAGGAGTATTGCAAGGAATGCGGTAAGTGTGCCCTCGTATCACATTTGATATTTGTCGGGAGAATGCATTCGCCGCTAATTCTAACGACTCGATAGAATTTATGTGTGGTTTGGGATCCACTGATTGGTTCAGTTCAAGGACGGCTGCATCCCAGTCTACCTCGTACGACCAATCAGGAGTTACCAATGCTGACATGTTAACATTGGTGTCGATTAACACAGGATCGTGGTCAGAATCCAGTTCATTGACTGTCGTCAGGTCTATGTGGAATCTAAAATTTTTAGTGACCATAATATCCAGCACGTCCGGTCTCCCTCGGGCAGGATGAAAAGTGGGCTCTCTCGGTCCATGAGCTATGAGGCTTGGGTTACCGCTTATAAGGCGGAATAGTCCTCGCCCCTTCGCATTGGTGGCACGACTATGCCAGTTGGCATGTTTTGCATTTAGGTCACCTGCAATGCAGACCACAGGGTGGAGGTTTAATAAAGCCGTGTAATCTGCTTCATAGAAGCGGTGATCAGGGGGGTCATATGCCACTATCAGCAATGTATCTAGACCACCTAAAGATAGCCTAATAGCACAGGCTTCTACATGCTGAAGTGGTGGAAGAGGGAAAGGCTTATGTGTAATATGGTTTTTAACGAAGATGGCTGTACCTCCCCCTTGTCGGCCAACCCTATCAGACCGATGGGTGACGTAGTTAGGGAGGGAGAAGTTGGTGGCAGCATCCAAATGAGTTTCACAGACCATCAGAATGTCGATTCCGAAATACTGTACAAAATTAGTGATGTTTGGGTAATGACTCCGTAGTCCGTTTGCGTTCCAAATCGCAGCTCTAAATGGTCTCCGGACATATCTTTCAGTCATTATTGAGCGGAGTTGGGGTAGAGCTGTTCCAATGTCTGACGCAAGATGGAATGCTTCTGCATGGGGGTCAGGTTGGGGTTGTTCAACTGCATCTTACAGTTTCTAAGAGCAGGTAACGCCTTGTTTACTAAATCCCCAAACCATGAGGATAAAGAGCTAAATTCCTCCAGATCTCTTTGCGAAATAGTCGCAAGTGTGGAGGAGGATGTTGCCGTGTTAGGCATTGGTGGAATAGGGGCAGGGGGTATATCCCTAACCTTGGAAATAGGCTCTGCCTCTACAGGTGCGTCTGTAGTTATTACAGGAGCTTGTGGCTCCGAAGTTACATTGGGGGCAGAAGATTTGCTCTGCCTAGGTTTTCTATTCCTCCTCTTCCTGCGTGGTTTTGGTGCAGGGGGTTTAGGCACTGTTGCCTTTTCTATAGGACCTGGAGGTGGTGGCACAGAATTTGATGGGGAATCGCTCTTTGGTGTAGCAGCCTCTTGTTCCACTCGACGCAGAGTGGACTCTGCCTTATTTAAGGCAGTGGCAAAGGACACACCTGGGCGAACCACTTGATCATCGGGGCGGTTCTTGCGGCGGCTCTCTATAATCTTTTTTCTTGTGGAGCATCCTTTGTACACACTTACGTGTGTACCATCACAATTAGCACACTTGCACTCTTCCCTAGGTTTAGGGCAGTTCTCAAGCAAGTGGTTCCCTGCACACCGCAGACATGTAAGCTTACGCTCACACATCATGCTGGAGTGGTTGTACCCCATGCATCGATAACACTGCACAGGTCCCTCTCTGCCGTAATACCTTTCCACTCTTACTACAGTGAAAATTAGTTTCCTTACAGTGTCAATTGGCTGTACTTCTTGGTTAAGTACTTTGTCAAGTACTACCAAAAATAGTGGCATAGGAACTTTGTTAATACCCCCCGCGGTATTAACGGTTCTCTTCAAGTGTGCCACTGAATTGACAGTTATGCCATGTTCTTCTTTAAGTGCAGTTTTGATTTCATCAGGGGTGCACTCTGAGTCTAAGCCTCTGATGACTCTACGCTCAATGTATGGACGTTGTGGTGAGTACGAGTAGAACGTTATGTTCATTTCTCGTAACACCAACTTGGCGGTTTCTAAATCACCCAAACTGTGGGTAAGAATATGGACGCTCTTAGGCTTTCTTTTTGCCTCAAAAGTATACTTGAGGTGTTTGGCCAATGTACGCATTACCCTAACGTGGTTAGGGAATACGTCCGCAATGATTGGCGGAATTCTTGGCCCCTTCTTGGCTTCGGATGATGCAACATTCTGAGGATGTTCCATCATATTGGATGATTTACATAATTCAAAGTACAAAACGTTAGAGTTAAATAAACTGTGTAGATTTCAGTACATGTTGTAACAGGAATACATTCTGAATCTGTTATCTGAATAAAATGTAGGTATATAGTACTGGGTATAAATATTGAGAATATAATGTTACACGTTTGAGGCACCATTCAGAATCGATCTAACGAACTAGGTACCTCGATTGCAACACAAACCGGGCTAAATGTAAAAGTAGCACAGAGGCGCCACGAACCGGAAAGAATGGAAAACTCGTTGATATGCGCCCCTGGGGAAGAAACCGCAAACTACATAACCTAAAATTGCCCAGACTGTAAATTAATTGTGCCAATCGGCATAAACTATAGGAACACTTCTCGCACTTATAAATATGCAACGTACACTTTGCCATTGAATAGAAATAAATAGAATTTGGATCCAATGCTACCCATAAACTAGCCAGAGGACAGAGCTCCTTGTGAGATGTAAATTCTCTATATTTGCATATAGGTGGCTTTCCCGATATTGCACCGTTATCTTTTTTAAGTTTTACTGAGGAATTCATTTCGTTCACTTTGTGAAATTGTTGTAGGGAGTTTTTTATAGTCAGTCTTCCTCTTTACCCCGTACAAATGTAATTTGTGCAATCTAAATAAGTCCAAATAGCGGATGAAAAATTGCACAATATTTACGGAAAAGTATGTGAAACATTGGCGTACGTCTGAGTTCCATCTCCCTGACAGTCCTTCAAGTCCTGGAAATACTGTAAAGTTGGCATTGGAAAATTCCTGAGTCGGAGTGGCTGAGTAACTATTTTCTCGCCATCGCCGAGAATAGAATCTACAATGCGCAAACATCAGCGCCATTTGTCCGGCGCTGCCATACACTACGAACTTCAAAATACGCTTGAAAGATAATCAAATGGCCTACGATAAATGACGGAAATGAAACTAACAGTGGTATGAAAGTAAGCATCCCGTATTCGCCTAAATGACAAGGAGAAACCATGATAAACTGAAGTCAAAATGCGCCGTCGACTGACAAACCTGCGACCTCCCGAATGCGAGTCGCATACGTTATCGCGGTGCCATCTCGTTGGGTTATTCTATGGAACAATAACTATTTTTATACTTCGTGGCATTCTCAGTAAAAGATTAAGGCCTTCTTCGCAAGTATTTTCTGTTATAACTAATGTGTTCGTATTCAGGTACAAGGGCTTTTTCTAAGCTATTACAGTTTTCATAATCTGTGAAATAAATTATAACCTGCTTTATAACCTAGTGTCCGTCAGAAAAGAAATGTGCTTTTCAAGGCTTAAAAATTATATAAATGGATTTAATGATTTTGGGGATTAACTTACATGCACAAAAACATCTCTCCATATGATAAGCACAGCTATAAGTATAGAAAGGTAGAATTGGACTGAAAAAAACAATATCATAGGTGGCATTTGAACCAATCATCTTCTAACCACTGACACCATGTCAACTTATCGACACGACATTAATTTCCCAACTGACTCGTATTGTTTTCCCGCAAAGCACAAGGGGATCTTAAATACATATATGATGCCATACCCCAATGGCGACTTACTATACTGTAAGTACTTAATTCCCAGGCTTCCAGTTTCACCAACTATAAGATGAATCTGAGGAAATTAATTGTTCCTTGAAGCAACCATTTGTAGGACGAAGATTGGAAAACTATTATCAGGCTGAAAAACTGAATGCCATAGCCGGAATTTGAACTACAGATCTTGGTCCTACATACGCCTAGTGTGAAAACACAGTGGTCAGAACGTATATGTATAATGAAGGTGTGATGTTTTAAAATAAAACTAGTCAGTTAAAGCCGAAATATAATTCGCATATACCATTCTGTTTGTGACAAAATTCATTACAGCTGGGCAGAGATAGCTTGTTTTGGATATACATATAGCTTATGTATTCAGATACAACATATATTAAATCTGTTTCGTTCCATCTGCCACTGCTGATGCGTTGATTGACATACAAACGGTTCCATATTTCGTCCCTTATACCATTTGTAAATATCTCTGAGCACGGGAGACTTCAGTTGTTTTGAGGCTATGGAACTTCACCGTCACCAAATATAGAAAGAACGACATTGCCTGGAAAATTGGGACATATTCCTGCTGAGTCAGTCAGCTAGTGCAGAATGTTTAACTGTGACAAACCAGTAGTCGCTTTTCCCTTTCATCGAGAACTCTAACCATTCAATGTTAGGAGTACATAACAGCATACGCAGAATGCAATAGTGTAAACAGTTCTATTTTCCCTTTGTAATACACTGAGCAACATCTAAAGCGAGGAAGCACTTATCGTTGGACCAGCCTTTGCAGAAGAAACACAGCAAGCGATCGAGGCAGTAACTTTAGGTCGACAAGTCTCAGTTAATTATGTATTAAGTAATCAATATTGAAATCCTGTTTTTTCCTGTTTACCCTTATTGCATGGAGGACTAACGCACCCAAAAATTACAAAGTGGGCACCTGTGAGGAGAAGCAGACAAACTCTGGACCAGAGAGAATAGTCAGGATGAATGATTACCTTGAAGCCCGTTATGGGATTGAGGAAAATAATGAAATAAGGGTGAAATGGATAAAAGTAAAGTTGGTATAGCAGTTGATGGAATAAAGGGTGGGGGAAACCATTTACTATTTCTGGATTACAGCATAGTTATAGCCGAACATTTTACCATTATCTGGAAAACCTCAGCAAAATAATCTTAGCTGGTGTCACACCTGAAGCTAATTGTCAAGGAAAGCTAATTTTTCTAAACGTTTCTCAGCAAATTCGAGGTTTTCAAAGCTACCTGGGCTCGTGTAACATTTCTACCATATGATCCAAGGTTTCCATAACATTAAGAACATAATCATCTGTCTAGTACTATGCCCCCTTAGTGGGGACGGTTGTAATCCCTTCAGTGCCAGCACTGCGGAAACCTACAACTCTTCGTACTTCTGACATTACTAGAAGTACATTGGGATACAGACCTGGGCACCTCCCGTAGGGAGTTTTTCGGATTGCGTTGGACTCGGCGTAGCAGTATGCATGTTGGAGATTGACTTAGTCTGGGCGGTGATGCGGGGAGCTGATAACTAGTTTGCTACCAAGGTTTTCGGCAGACGTTCCTCTAGGGTTGACACGCGTATGGCGTATGCAAACCCGTCCTCGTCTAAGTGGAAAGATTTGTATTGTTTATGAGCATAAATAAATTATTCAAATAAATTATAATGGAAAGACCCACAGATATGTTATTGCTACCCTCCCTTACATTAGAAGAAAGCTCAGCTTTTCCAAACTGCCATCATCGGCCCTAACAGCGGACGTAGGAGATCGAGGTGTTCTAGTAACTGAAATTCGAACATATGTACAGACAGTAGCTCTATAATGGATGTTCAACAGCCTGATTTAGCGTTCATTAATGCATGGAACCCAGAGATATTCACAATGTCACTGTCAGGATGAGCAAGTGATGATTTCTGCTAGGCTTATGCAAGGGAAAGAAAAACTATGTTACTCGAGAGAGTTCCTAGAAATGGTGAATATCTCGTACACTTCCACAAAAGTATGTTCATTACACCTAGCATTTCACAATCACTTAAAGCCTACTGTATTCCTACATTCCCCTTGTACCTACAACATAATCCGCAGCAATATAGTTTCTGAAAATGCTTTTTCGATTAAAATGTAGTAGGTATTCAGGAAAATAGGCATTTGCAAGAATAATTTGTATAACAGTGAGTATAGCTCTACATATATTTACGAACAGGGTTTCTCCAAATTGAATTTTATTGTAATAGGTTACGCGACGATCACTTGGTGGATCTTCTAAGGCTATGGTCCTGGGCTTCGTCGTCAAACATAAACTTCTTAAACGTAAGTAGTAATAAAGAAGTCAGAAATGGACAGATGTCATCATACATGCAACCAAACCACCACTGGAAAACAATGCACGGTTAGGGGTTAAAAAGTGCCAAGGTTCAATATAGTGGAAGGAGGTAAACCCAACCTCCAATCTTTCGTGATATAGATAATCAGGTTCATGGAGCACAAAGTTAAACGCGGGCGCTTTGTTCAAAATACCCACACAAGATGTGCAGCCACGGAATCAGGGCTGTAATCAGTTTCCCTGTAATTGCCAATATGCGTAAACATATCCGTGAAGGACCTCACCTGATTGGATTGTTGCTTAAGGGTGCTGAATTTACAACTTCTGAGGGAAACTTAGACAGGAGTTAGGCCTAGGTGACAAATGGAGGCATTTGTAAATATAAAGACTAGAGTGAAAAAAAAAAAGCATTGGCAATAACGCAGAAAGACAATTAAAGGCAATATTGGTGTAACAGTTTAAAGAATGTCGCATGGTGGAAAAAAGGAAGCTTTGAACTTTTTTATTAATGACAACTCGTTATTAGGTTGAGGCACATAAAGTAAACACAAAGTATAGCGAACTGTTTCATGAGCCACGCAAATCATGAAAATTCGTAAACAAATACAGAGCTCCATTTTACAGTCGAGTAAACGATAGAAGTACATACTTAAAAATCATTACGGGGAGACAACTAGACCTTCAGTGTATGTTACCCAAAACACTTTGTAGCTTATAGGTAAATAATTTCTGTGGAAAGACTGGAACTATATTACCGGTGTACTTTACAGTAACTGGTTTAAACTGTAGACATTTTAACGGTTACTTTTCCGCTAATAATTTAATATGAACTCTGTTTTAGGTGTCACAATGTCTACGTATGTAAATCTTTATTCACAAAATCATGCATATTATACATAAAGTACTTTAATTTTCCCTGAAGTCCTTACAGATACATTCCTTTTTCAACTGCTTAGTTCTAGGCGCCTTGGTTTTCGGTATCGTTTTTTGTCATGTTGTACTAACCTACTTTTAAATTCAAGCGTTTGTCAAATAAAGAATAACGTGAACATGTTATGCTTCCCTGTGATCAGTTAAAAACGATGGTTTTTATGGTCATTGGGCATCATAATGTACTATACAAAAACACCAGAGCTCTGACGTCACAGGATACACTCGTACCCGGTGAACTATTTAAACTATGGACCCAACCAAGATCTCTACTAATTGCATTGGTGTTTCATCTCAAGTTTTGGTGCTATAGGAATAAGAATATACTCGTACATTCACTCCTATTCCTTTATCTTTTTCGTATTAATTGAGACAAACATTTGCAGAACTCACACAAATAACAAGGAATATCTCCGTAATGGTTAACTCTACAAAAAATGTATTTGAACTAAATGATGTGTTTTAGCAATATCTATATATATATATATCTTTTACGGTTTACCAGTTATGAAACAATCATCCAGAGTAAACAGGACTACATGGGCTATAGCCAGAAAATTCAGAATATATGTTTTATTTTTCATAAAAGTGTCTTAAACACAATTTTTTGAGCCATTCTCGAGAAAATAAAACTGTTCCATGTAAAGCGTAATTTAGGACGGAGCAAATATTCGTATCTCATCCTTGAAAGGCATTAAACTTACATAAAATTGGTTTTCAACGGACTTTTCGGCCTGCTCCGTCCTTACTCCCGTCTATTCCTAAAATGACAAATCTTACAGTTTCTAACTGCACACAATCTTGTGTACTCTATACTTGCTTATTTTTTCCATGCGTTCTTTCCAATTATTCGTATTTTCTTCAACTTCTCATTTAAATAAAATAGTATTAATTCTTCACGTATAACTAGATAAAATTTAAGAGTGGAATAAAATAGTGAGCCAAGTGACAAAACTAAAGTTTGGAGAAAATGTAGGATTTTTCAGGAAAAAATACATATTACTTGGCACGAGCACCATCTTTTGAGATGTATTTGAACCACTTCCAGTGCTTGTGTTGCATGACCCATTCTAAACTATCATTGGGATTACTCCATAGCCCTATTTAAAGGAGAAAACTAAAACATGGAATTTTTGTCACCTGTCCCGTTATGTTTGTTACTTCTTCTACTGGTCAGTATTGTATTCCACCCAAAAATTCTATGTCGAGATTTCACCGGAAATATATGTTTTGAGGCCACCTGAATCCCAAAAAAGCATTTTTGGAAAAAGGTCCGTGTGTCTGTGTGTCGGTCTGTCAGTCTGTGGACAGCATAACTAAAAAACGAAAAGTCGGTTAAAAACCAAAGTTGGTATTTGAGTTTAATGTCTTTCAAGGATGCAACACGAAGATTTTGAAGAAAATAGCCCCACCCTAAACTAACCTTTGCATGCAAACTTTTTCGAAAACTTTGATTTTCTTAAAAATGGCTCTAACGATTTTGATTAAATGCAATATGTTTGAGATATTTCATGACAAATGAAATGTATATTTTGAATTTTCTGGCTATATCCTATGTAGTCCTGTTTAGTCTGGATGAGTTTTGAATAACTCGTAAACCGTAAGAGATAGACAAAATCTTACTGTACAAGAAATGTATATCTTGCTAAAATACACAACTTGTGTTCCAATATACTATTTTGTAGAGTGAATCATTTCGGAGATATTGCTTGTTATGGGTGTCATTTTCGGAAAACTTGAACTTTCGTGGAGTATAACATCGTTGTTCTTTTTTTATATGTTAAGCGTGCAAAGAGAACGGGATCTCAAAGCTTTAAAAGATTTGACTATCGCTCAAAGCCTACTGTATTCCTGTAATCCTCTTACAGCTACAAGGAAATAAACAATAAGATAATTTGTACAAATGTTTATCTCAACTAGCTCAAAGAAGTTATACCAATAAAAGTCTGCAAGAATGGTTAGTACAAGAGTAGAGAAAGTCATGTGAGTGCAACACATAAGATTTTTCAGTCTTGATTTCTGATTAGGTACAAAGAGCGCCAAAGAAAATCTTCCGCAGATTTTGCATCGTTTTTTGAGGACGTTAGTTTCGCTACTAAGCTTGTAGCTTTCACATTAGCTTTCATCCCCTTCGAAGGCCTGTCCTGCACTAGCCGATAAGATATGGCTAGTGAGCTCTGTATGACAAACCGAGTGCACTCGCTCTACCTCTTTCTCATTTAGCAAACATAACCTAGAGCACATACTTTGCTTCTACAACATTTTGTAATGTTTTTCGTAGTTAAAGACGTAACTACACATTTTCCAAGAGTGGCATACCCTTGCACCATGGCCTAAAGCAACCAATCAAATGGCTATGGCTTCGCGCAATAGTATGACGTAGACGAGAGGTTCCGTGAGATTTTGTTCTGTCTTTGAACAAACTTCCACACTCAGTAGAAACCTCATTTCAGCACTCCGTATCTTACATCTACCCCTCTGCTTTAGGATATGTATGTATGTATATATTTTCTGCGAATGGGTATTACCCGGTGGAAGAGTTAAATGTACAAATTAAGGTTACAAACAAAGTGCACAAACAATAGTAATACAAACATAATACAATAAAGAACAATAATAAAAATATAGATGAAATGCACTAAATACTAATTAACACTCATTAATTAATTATTACCAAATTAAATTTAGCATTAGTATTCACCATCAGTTCAATAAATGTCAAAAATACATGTGCGTAAACTTTATAGTAAATTACACAGCATTTACTTGATTTACGATATTTTTCGAAAATTTCTTCACAGATAAAGGACAGCCCTGAAAGACTGCTACAGGTAATTCATTCCATTCCTCAATGGTTCTATTAACAAAAGAGAACTTTCCTACGTCGGTTCTGTGCCTTCTACCTTTAATTTTATACAAATGATCCTTTCTTCCGTAATATGTAGGGTTGTCCAATCTTTCACTAATACCCACCCATGCATTTGAACCACGATATGCTTGAAATAATGCGCATAACCTCTGCCGCTTACGCCGGACTTTTAGAGGCTCCCATGCAGTCTCCTCCCCTTTTTTAGGCCCAAAAGATTTACCTCGTTTTATAAATTTTATAGCCCTTCTCTGTATTCTTTCTAACGAATCAATTTGACTAAGTCTATATGGGTCCCAACATACTGCTCCATATTCCATAATCGGCCGCACCAAAGATTTGTAGGCAATTTCCCTGGACCTTCCGCTCCCCTTTTTCAGTACCCTCATTAAGAAATGTAACGCTTTCCTGGATGTAGAATTTACCTGGTCGTCCCACCCAGCGTTACTCGCCAGGTACACTCCCAAATACTTGCAGCTATCTACCTGCAGAATTTTTTCTCCGCCCATGTGATAGTTATGAACAATTTCCCTCTTAGATCTTCTAAATGCAATGGACTTACTTTTCTTAGCATTAATCGTCATCTTATTTGTAGCAGCCCAATTACTAATTTCATTTAAATCACCCTGAAGCAGAGACTCATCTCTGGCATTCCGAATTTTATTATAGATAATGCAATCGTCTGCAAACAGTTTTATCTGACATTTAATATTTGCACTTATATCATTAACAAAAATAAGAAAAAGTAGCGGACCCAGTACTGAGCCTTGGGGTACTCCCGAACTCACTGTGCCTCTCTCGGAGATTTCTTTACCTACTTTTACCTGCTGTGTTCTCCCATCCAATATAATATAATATTCACTTCCTTATAAGTTACAAAACCCTTGACCAAATCTATTTAATTTCTGCCTGACGAATGTCAAAGTCTCAAGCAAACATGAGTCACAGTTGATTCGCTTTTTTTGTATGTTTTCATTACATGGACGGTAAAACTCATTCTTTTGAAGAAGGGGAAAGCAGTTCTTTCTTTTTAGTCCAGTGGGGAATTTAGTTTTACTACTGGGCCATGTTCCTCTTTGTCCAATTCGATCTTCTTTCGTCGTTCACTTATCTGTTCTTCTTTGTACCTGTAGCTCCTTTTCCAATTCCGAAGAAATTCAATAGAGGCTTATGTGGTCAGTGTGCCGTAAAGTGGTATCAAGGTCCTATAAAGCTTTCCCTCTCTTTGATGTCCCATTGAACAAAGGTCTCTACATAAAATACTGTCCTACTTTCCATTACCCCTAATGCTTATGTTATTATAATATTTATGCTCGGCTGATGTACGAGTGGGTAGAAGTAATTCTGTAAAGTGATATTACGATTCAGGTGTAAATATATATCTTGTCATTATTGTTAAAGTTCGTCTGAGTTGAAAATTACTGACTGCTAATATTTTGTTAGTATCAGTGTATAATTTAAGAACCATAATTTGCAACTTTGTCAGTAAATAGGAAGTCATTAGTCAGGGAAATAAATTCACTTAACTCTATCATACTTTGTCCACGTTCTATAGTTTTTTAAAATCTGTCTTTTAATTTTTTGATTGAAGGAATGCATTTAACAGTTGTCAATCACTGTTTCTACTACAGAAATGCGTAACTATGTCACAGTTTTCATTGCTGGTTTTTTTGAGAAACAATAAAATGTCAAGATGATCATAAATCAGTATAAAAAAGTAAAAATGCTATAGTTAAACAGTGTTAACTATTGCCTTAGTGTTTATTTCTTTATAATCCTTTCAGGCTATCTACAGACCTCGTTAAGTAGGGGAAATATTGCATCCACTCAAAAATTCTATGTCGAGATTTCACCGGTAATATATGTTTTGAGACCCCCTGAATCCAAAAAGAGCATTTTTAGAAAAAGGTCTGTGTGTGTGCGTTGCGTGCGTGCGTGTGTGTGCGCGCAGCATAACTCAAAAACAAAAAGTCGGTTAAAAGCCAAAGTTGCTATTTAAGTTTAATGTCCTTCAAGGATGCGACACAAAGATTTTGAAGAAAATAGCCCCAACCTAAACTACCTTTTACATGGAACATTTTTCGAAAATGTTGATTTTCTTGAAAATAGCTCCGGAATCTCAGAGCTTTAAAAGATTTGACTATCGCACAAAACCTACTGTATTCTAACAGTCCCCTTGTACCTACAAGGAAATAAGCAATAACACAATTTGTACAAATGTTTATCTTAACACGAAGAAGATATAGGAATAAGAGTTTGTAAGAATGGTTAGTACAAGAATAGAGAAAGTCATGTGAGTGCAGCACAAATTTTTTTCTTTTTCCTTTCCAAATTATGGTTGTTTTCTTCTTTTTCTTTCAACTGAAAACCTTAGAAACTTTGTTAACAATATTAACGTAGCTGTATCCTGCATTATTTCTTCTGTTGATTACGTTTCATTTAAATCTTTCCTTATCTCTTGCATCCATTGGTTACCTTTCTTACTTTCATATATATGATTGAAAATTGGTTTTGTAAGTATTATTATCAATCCTCATTAAATAACCAAATCATCTTATTCCTGTTTTCCTGATTTTCCTGATGTCCTTTTAAAATATAAAAAGATATAATACCCAGTTTTAAAATAAAATTGTTTTAAAGCTTGCTCAGATATTTTCTCACCGGTGACGATCAGAAGGTACTACGGATGTAAGTTCTGGAATAAGCCTTGGAAATGCTAGGGTTAATATTGTGTTCTCAAAAGAAAGAAGAGAACAGAAAAAAAAATCTGATGTGTTGCACTCACATGACTTTCTCTACTCTTGTACTAGCCATTCTTACAAATTCTTATTCCTATATCTTCTTCGTGTTAGTTGAGATAAATATCTGTACAAATTATCTTACTGCTTATTTCCTTGTAGGTACAAGGGGAATATTAGAATACAGAAGGCTTTGTGCGAGAGTTAAATGTTTTAAAGCTTTGAGATTCTGTTGTCTTTGCACACTTAACATATAAAAAAATGAACGATGATCCATTTCACGAAAGTTCTAAGTTTTCCGAAACTCACACATAAAAAGGAATATCTCCGAAATGGTTCACCCTACAAGAAAATTTATTTGGACATAAATTGTCTTTTAGCAAGTTCTACATTTTTTGTATAGTATGATTTGGTCTATCTGTAATGGCTTACCAGTTATGCAAAATTCGTCCAGAGTAAATACGACTACAGGGGCTATAGCCAGAAAATTCAAGATATACATTACATTTGTCATAAGAAGATCTCAAACATATGACATTTTAATCAAAATCGTTAGAGCCATTTTCAAGAAAATAAACATTTTTGAAAATTTTTGATGTAAAGGGTAGTTTAGGTTGGGGCTATTTTCTTCAAGATCTTCATGTCGCATTCTTGAAAGACATTAAAGTTAAATACCAACTTTGGCTTTTAACCGACTTGCCGTTTTTGAGTTATGCTGTCCACAGACTGACACACAGACACACACACGGAACTTTTTCTAAAAATGTTTTCTTTTTTTTGACTCAAGGGGCCTCAGAACATATATTTCCGGTGAAATCTCGACATCGAATTTTTGGATGGAATACAATACTTCCTCTACTTACCAGTAGAGAAAGTAAAAAGTGCTGAACGAGAGTCGAACACACTACCGATGATGACCTTATACTCGAACCTTGTTATAATCATTGTGCCACAGAGATACGTTCCTAAACCACTTCGTTTTCGGGTGTAGTGCTCTCGAATAGAAAATTATAGTGCTAATTTAGAAATTTGAACAAACAGGCGATTTCTCCTATCTGAAAATGTTTCGCTGTAGTTCATTAACACCCGGTATGTGAAGAACATGGCAAATCCATAAGATTTTATTAGAATAAAGGAACCTTAGAAAATAAGGCGTGACCTAAAAGCAAGAGACGTACAAATGAAAGTAACCAAAGCTGTTGATAGAGAAAGTCTTTTCTTAGATCCTCCTGTAAAAAGTTCAAACAAAGAAAATGGGGTAATAAGTGCACTTACCAAATTAGTTTTTCTGCGCTTCTTCGTAAAATTGTCAACGGACGTTAAGCATTAATGCTGCACGAGTAAAGAAGCTCTTTCCAAAGTTTTGTGCTAGCCACCTTCCTTTTTGCAGAGCGTTGCGAACTCTTTGTACTGTAGCTTTTGTAGACAACTTTCTCTTTTTGCGTTTCTCCTTTTAGCAATATTCCCTGCAGCCCTTGTTTTGTTCTTTTAACTTTCTGAGCCACTATCAAGCTTCACCTGAGTAGCTTTCGTTCGAAGACTTCCGCATGCATGCATATGTACGGAACAGTAATTACTGTACTAATTTACATTAGGCTTACCTGCATCACAGTAAATGTTGAAATTGATTACCTTCAACCAAAATATTCTCTATATCTCCGAAAACAATTCTGGTTTACATAAATCCCCATATTACTCATGAAGTTCTTCACCACGCTCCAAAAGTTGAGGTTTAGTGCACAGCGAGTACTTGTAGAATTTTTTCGGTCGCATATTTTACAACACGTTTATGTAAATTCTATTTTTTGCGCAACTAACAAGACATGAAGGATTATGTGGCTGGTTTCAGCAGGAAAGCTGTGATGTGTCAGACAACAGTGGTCTATCCAGTGAAATAATTCTAACTAAAAGCATGTATGTTTAAGCTAACTGAAGCGGAATGAGAATGAAGAAAAAATAAAAATAAAATAAATACAAGCATGTGTGCAGGGCCGGGATGTTTATCACGTCATAGTCTTTAATTGTCTTTTTTTTTTTCTTTCATTCAAGAGAAATACAAGTGAGGCACGATTTTATCAATGGCGATTGAAATTATGCAATTTTCATTGGTCATTTCGGCGTTTTTATGTTTTCTGTCATTTTCTTGTAATTTTTCATATGATAGTCACATTTTCTCCTAATACTTGTCTGTAATATTAGATCTTTTTCCCGTCAGAATCTTGCGTGCAAATAGAATATCGTTCCTTTTTGAGAACTCTAAAATGCATGTAGTTTTATACTTTAATTCTTTCTGATCGCCCTTCAAAATGTGACATTTATTTCATTTTTTGCAGAGCTGAGGGTTAACTGCGTATTAAACAATTAAGCAAGCTAAACAAATGCAACAACAAAATTAATATTATTTATTTATTATTGAGAGTGCTAGATTTTTAAAGTAGATTTTACTTAATTTAAACAGCAGTACCTCGGCGTTTTTCACCTCTGTTTTTGTGAAATCTTGTTTTTTGTGGGAGAAGATACTTATTTAGATAAACTGAAAGTCAAAACGTTAAATAAATAAAAATTTTAATCGCAATTGTAAAGAGTCATTTCCGAGATACCAATATTTCATAAACACCATCATTTCAGCTGTAAAACGTCTAATGCTGAACGTTGACCTCCCCCATAGATATTCACCCAGTTTGACGTTTTCGTCGAGCATTTGTTCTATTATGGAGTTCAGTTCTTTGATGCTGCGATTGTCTCCAGGGCGTTAACACATTCGCCAAGGTCCTTTATTTTTCCGTCCAGTTCTTCCATGGCTTCCTTTACCCTGGCCAGTCGCTCGTTAGTATTCTCCGATAGATCTATCTTCATATTAGACATTCCCGTCTTCATCTTTTCTGTTTTGGAGTTTACATTTTCAATTTGACTTCCATTTTTGTTTCCATTTTGTCCATTTTTGTTCCTATATTTTCTATTCCGTAGTTTACAATTTTCCAATTCGGTTTTCATATTTATTTCCTCTGTCGCATTCCGGAATTCATTTCATTTCCCATTATGTCCATCTTGGCTAACATTTGTTTCATCAACTGTTCCATACTGTTCCTTTTCGGCGCACTTCTGACATCAATTGTGATTACTTTACTTTTTTTAACTATTTCTTTATTTTTTATTTTTAACACCGGAGCAACACTAAGCAAAACCACTGTTGAACAATAACAAATACTACAGGAAGAAAAGCCGGTTGATAAAGCCATGTGAATGTACTATGCATTTCTGTTCCAATCATATAGAACATTGTATGAATTGTTCGTAATTGTTCGCCGAAGCGGGAGTAGTGAAAGAAATGTGATTTAGTTTCGTAAAACAAAAATGAGTAGAAAAGCATGTGAATGTTATACGTTGCACTTATATTTCAAGTGTATGGAAAAATGTATGGATTGTTTGTAGAAGAGGGAGTAGTACTCCTATGTTAGGTAAAAGAAAAGGGAGTAGAGAAAAACATGTGAACGTAATACGTTGGGTGGTAAAATGGATTGCAAAAAAGCCTTCGCCATGAAAACAATTAGATATGTCACTTTTCATGGCGATCAGTCAACTTGTTTTGGAATTTACTCACTCTTCAACATACGATATGTATGGGCGTTGGTAAGTATGAAATTGATAAAAGATAGGGAATAACATGTGAATTGTTACGTAAAACAAAAGTGAGTTGAGAAAATAGTATGAATGTAATACATTGTATTTCTTTTTCAAACATATCAAATTGTATGAATTATATGTTGATGGGCGAATAGTGAAAGAAGACTGATGGTGCCTCGTAAAGGAAGAATTAGTAGCGGAAGTCGTGTGAATGTAATACACTGCATTTATATTTCAATCATAGAATATTATATTAATTGTATGTTGAAGGGGAAACAGAGGATAAATGAATGTGATACGTAAAATAAATGCGAGTAGAAAGCCATTCGAAAGTAATATTTTGTGTAGTAAACTTGTTGCCATAAAAATTTCCCCATAAAAAAATACATATACGTGCCGAATTTCGCGGTGATCGGTTAAGCGGTTTTCGAACTTAACAGTTGGATATATATAAACAACCAAGTTGTATAGATGATATGAATTGTTTGTAGAAGAGTGAGTGGAGAAAGAGATGTGAATGTGTTACCTAAAAGTGAGTATAGTAAACAGTGTAATGTAATATGCAGCATTTCTATTTCAAACATGCACAAAATTGTATGACTTATTTATAGAAGAGTGAGTAGAGAAACAATTATGAATGTGTTTCACAATAGCAAGTAGAGAAAACAGTATGAATATAATAGAGAAAGAGATGTGAATGTGTTACCTAAAAGTAAATAGAGAAACCACTGTGAATGTAATATGTAGTATCTCTATTTCAAACATACAGAAAATTGCATGACTTATTTGTAGAAGAGTGAGTAGAGAAAGAGATGTGAATGTGTTACCTAAAAGTGAGAGGAAAATCAGTGTAAATGTAATAGCATTTCTATTTCAGACATACAGAACATGGTATGACTAATTTTAAAAGTGGGGATAAAAGCGTTTTTTGGTGCAAAATCACGTTTTCTTATGGAAAATTGTTTATAGAAGAGTGAGTAGAGAAATAAACGTGAATGTGTTACCTAAAAGTAAGTAGAGAGAACACTGTGAATGTAATATGCAGCATCTCTGTTTTAAACATACAGAAAATTGTGTATTTATTTGTAGAAGAGTGAGTAGAGAAAGAGATATGAATGTGCTACCTAAAAGTGAGAGGAGAAAACAGTGTGAATGTAATAGCATTTATATTTCAAACATATAGAACATGGTATGATTTATTTTAAAAGTGTGAATAAAAATGTTTCTTGGTGCAAAATTACGTTTTTTATGGAAAATTGTTTATAGAAGAGTGAGTAAAGAAAGAGATATGAATGTGTTACGTAAAAGTGAGTAGAGAAAACACTGTGAAGGTAATATGCATGTATACAAGAATTTAATCCAATCTTTAGAGTCGTTTCTGAAATACCGGGAATATATATACAAGAATTGCGCAGTAGAAGCGGGAATAAAAAATGTTTTTTATGCAAAATCGCGTTTTCTCGGGAATTACACCTACATAGTATATATATATATATATATATATATATATATATATATATATATATATATATATATATATATAAGAATTGCTCATTTAAATATATAAGATTAAGTTTTTGAATATTTCGAAAACTCACCCAAAAAATCTTAGGTCATATTTATCCTCATATTTTCTAATTCAAGAGCTCAAAGATCCTAGCAGACATTACAAGTAAGATTTACAACACGTCGACACCACAACATGCCTAAAACGAAACATGGGCAGAAAAACATGAGGTTTTTGACCTGTGTGAGAAAATCATGTCTGGTTTTGGTACTTAAGTTTTGAATCACAGTTCAAATCTACTTAGTTCATCTCTTCACATCAATAAATGGAAGTGTTGGAGGGTGCAAAAGGATTAGACAAATAGAATTGAGTTTATTGTTGGGGAAAAGCCATTCAGTCACATTCAATTGCATTAAGTGCCACAAACCAGGGATTGTAGTTCTTTACTAATTGAACATTTAGACATCGACGGAAACATTTCAAACTTGCTTTTATCAACAAGGCAATCTCTTAAAGTCTCAATTGTGTCTGCGGTAGGAGGCTTATAGAATAATACCCGTCTTATTTTGAATACTCGGCATTGCCTGTGGTTTGACGATTTATCCCTAAATCTTCCGGACCTAGGTTGCACCTGCGCAACCTTTTGTTCCTTTGTATACATTTAAACCCATTATTTAACACAAATGAATATTGAATTAAAATTCGTAGGGTACAGTAAGGAATAAAAAAATCTAAATAAAAGCACGGGAGGATACAATGCAAAAGCACTGTTGAACAATCACAAATGCCACAGGAAGAAAAACGAGTAGAGAAAACCGTGTAAATATATCTTAAATTTCTACTTCGATAATATAGAAAAGTGTGTGAATTGTTTGCAGAAAATTGAGAAGGGAAATACATGTGAATGTTACGTAAAAGAAAAGTGTGAAACCGTATGAATGTAGATTGCATTTCTGTTTCAGATATTTAGGCAATTATATCAATGTATGTAGAAGTGGGAGTAGAGAAAAAATGTTGCGTTTCGTAAAATAAAAGTGAGTAGAGAAAACCATGTAAATGTAACACGTTGCATTTGTATTTCAGTATTAGAAAATTATAAGAAGAGCTAGTAGAAAAGCATGTGTGAATGTGTTATGTAAAAGAAAAGCGAGTAGAGACAATCATATGAATGTAATACGTTGCGTCTGTATTTCATTTGTATAGAAAATTGAAAGAATGATATGTTGAAGAGCGAGTATAGAAAACCGTGTGAATGTAATACGATTTATTTCTGTTTCAAACGTATCGAAAATTATATGTACATATTGTTTTTAGAATGTGAGTAGACTAAGCTTGGGAATGCCATGAATTGCATTTCTATTTCAATCATAGAAAGTTGTATGACTTTTATAAATTTTATGTTTAAGGGCAAATAGAGGCCATATGAATGTTTGACGTAAAACAAAAGCAAGTAGAGGGAAACTGACCGCTGCATAGTAAAATGGATGACATAAGCCTTTCCTATGAAAGGTTTGCTAATTTTCATCACATTGTTCATTAATTGCAGACAGCTTGCAGAGAATTAAAGCATATGTTATTACTACATAAGTATATTAATAATATGGTATTTTAGTTAAATTGCTTTTAGTCGTTCTCTAAAAACTAAAAATCTGTTGTTACACTCACATGACTTTCTCCAAAACTTACTTACAAACTCTTATTGTTCTATCTACTTCGTTTTGGTCAAGATAAAGGATAATCAAATATTTTAAGAGTGATCGCTATATGCGGACTTTGAAATTCCGCTCTCTTTAGGTCACAAAGACAGAGAGAAAAAAAAAATGAATACCTTACCTTCCGTTTGAGAACGTCTATACGTATTGCAAAATTCTACCAATAACAAGGAATATCTCCGAAATAGTTCACTTCACAAAAACTTCATTTAACATAAATGTTACGAGGTCTACATTTTTTGCAGTAAGATTTGGTCTGTAGGCCACCAACAATTTTTCGCATGGTCACTTATTTAAAAGGGACCTTGCCCCTCTATGTCCGCCGTGCGACAACGTTTTGTCAGTCCGTCACGTGCCGCTGGAGCGCACCTTCGAGATTCTCTGCAGCTGCCCGTCAGACTTGCAGAGGTCTTAGCGAACGACAAAACAGCGGTTGACAGAGTTTTTAAGTTTTTACCGGATTGTAATATCAATTTGAGGGTTTAAAATTTAAGATATTTGCTTATGCTTTTTGACATATTTATTAACTTGTTTTATATCTGGCTATTGCCACTGTTCTTTGCGTTTAAGTGTATATGTTTTGTTACTAGTAATTTTATTTTTGATTCAAATTTATATCTGGCTTTTGCCATCAATTTTTAAGGGCTCTGATGACCTAGAAGTTGAGCACCCTTAAACCCACAAAACAACAACAATGGGCTATAACCGGATAATTTAAAATATACATTTCATTTGTCATAAACATATCCTAAATATATTCTAAACATTTCAATCAAAATCTTTAAACACTTTTGAGAAAATCAAAGTTTTTTATAAAAGTTTCCATCTAAAGGGTATTTTATGTTGGAGCAGTTTCCTTAAAATATTCATATCGAATCCTTAGAGGATATTTCAATACCAACGTTGGTTTTTAACCGACTTTTAGTTTCTGGATAATGATATTCACAGACAGACGCACACGGACATCTTTCAAAAAATCTCTTTTTGATTTAGGGGCCTCAAAACAAGCATTTCCGGTGACAATGACAACTCGATATCGAAATTTTGGGTCGAATACAATACTCACCCCACTTACTTCACGTAGTACAGAAAGTTAAAATAAAAAATCTGATGTGTTGCACTCACATGACTTTCTCTACTCTTGTACTAACCATTCTTACAAACTCTTATTCCTGTATCTTCTTCGTGTTAGTTGAGATAAACATTTATACAAATTATCTCATTGCTTATTTCCTTATAGATGAAACGGGAACTTAGAATTCAGTAGGCTTTGTACGATAGTCAAATGTTTAAGATTCTGTTGTCTTTGCACACTTAACATATAAAAAAATGAACAACGATGATCCATTTCATGAAAGTTCCAAGTTTTCCGAAACTCACACACACATAACAAGGAATATCTCCGAAATGGTTCACCCTACAAGAAAATTTACTCCGACATAAATTGTGTATTTTAGCAAGATCTACATTTTTTGTATAGTATAATTTGGTCTATCTCTAACGGTTTACCAGTTATGCAAAAGTCTTCCGGAGTAAATACGACTACAGGGGCTATAGCCAGAAAATTCGAGATATACATTTCATTTGTCATAAAAGTATCTGAAACATATGACATTTTAATAAAAATCCTTAGAGCCATTTTCAAGAAAATCAAAATTTTCGAAAAATTTTCCATGTAAAGGGTAGTTTAGGGTGGGGCTATTTTCTTCAAAATCTTCGTGTCACATCCTTGAAAGACATTAAACTTAAATACCAACTTTGGTTTTTAACCGACTTTTCGTTTTTGAGTTATGCTGTCCACAGTCTGACACACACAAGAACCTTTTTCTAATTTTTTTTTTTTTTTTTTTTAATTTAGGGGGCCTCAAAACATATTTCCGGTGAAATATCGACATCGAATTTTTGGGCGGAATACATTACTTCCCCTAGTTACTAGTAGAGAAAGTAAAAAGTAACACTTTCTTTGTGAGTGTTAGTTGAGATGGAATTTATTGAATATATTCAACACATGCACAGAAAAAGAAAAGGAAACAACTGCATAAGTAGATTGAGCGTGCACATGTATCTTGGATCGTGGTGTTACATATTTCCTTTCAAGCTAGACAGTTTTATTTACACGGAATTCCCAATCCCTCACGTATCCTCCCTCTAAGAAAGATTTACTGCAACACAAAAGCATTTATAGATTTATTCAGTCGCGAGCTTTTCGCTATAACCTTTAGTTCACACGAGGTAGGCGTCGCCAAGTTTACACCTCTGATATACGAAAGTGCAGACTGTTCGACCCTGCGTACTCCAGAATTATTGATGACCTTACGTGTATGCACAAGATTCCACCACATGATTTTTAGTTCTTCGCAACAGACGTGACGTTAATGTTATTTCTGGAATATATATCTGTG
>CM060970.1:122706838-122876838 GCA_030765045.1 Tenodera sinensis
GTTTTAGACTAATTGGGTCTCAAAACACGTGTTTTCGGTCAAATATTGACATGGAATGTTTAGGTAGAATACAGTACTTCCCCTGCTTACTATACTACGTAATAGAGAAAACAATTACATCTAGAGAAAATGATGCCAGATTGTTACACATAAATGAAATGCTTTAAGTGGGAAATCACCTTATTGTATTCGCTAAGGCAATGTTCCAGATGGGTCAACTCTCACTGTATGTTGTGGGATTATCGAATATCAGCAATGTCATAGGGCTCTAACATTTCTCAGCATCCTTTCACACCAAGAGATTACTAGGCTTCCTGCTGAGGAAGCTAACGCCAGTAGATGTAACGGGGGATATGCCCATTTCACCGACCACAAACCATTGGCTTCAGCCCCTCATCGCATCTCAGTAACACCTATCCACGGAAATGGTTGAGGTTCAATGGACTAGACGGTAAGCTTGAAATATTGTGACGTCGGACTCGGCGCTAAACAAAGGACGAACGGAGTCAAAATACTTCACATCACGTGCCCTGCCGGAGAGTGGCAAAGTATGTGTATAGTAGAAGAAGGTAAATCCAACCTCCCCTCTTTCGGAAATGTTGGACATCGCTGAAAGATGCGGCAAACTTGACCTGAGGTAAACAATAATATTTTATTAACTGTATAATCAAATATTTCAGTCCTAAAACTAACGTGTATCAAAATTGAAACAAAGTGATCTATTCTCATGTTGTGTATTTTCTGGTGTGGTGCTACTCTGCTTTATTCCTTAATAAAATACATAATAGAGTGAAACCAATAAAAGGAAAACGCTGTGCGCACCTGAAATACGTACAAACTACACTAGCAGGTGCTAGTGACAAGGATATGTGTTTATGAGAGAGCAGAACTCCAAGTTAGTGCACACAAGGCAGGCAGACTGTAGTGCAGGTTATTGCCTCCAGATGGCCCGCAGACGCACCGCTCCAATTTCGTTAAGCTGTGAATGTTTCTCCGAGGCCTTTTAACTATGAGCCAATCTTCCACATCCGTGCAAGAGGAAGAGAGACAATAAAACTCATACTTTATGAGGTGAAGGTGTTTGCCCCCTTGGCGCGTTTACCTCCTAGCAAAATGCATGCTAGCACGACACAAATAGTTCAAGAAAAATCAAATGAATTTTAACGTTAAGTTTATAGTACAAATGGAGGCTAAAGCTATATTACACACAAGCTTAATGCTCATCCCCAATTTACAAGAAATAACTAAATACATAAATAAAAATAAAAAATAAAACACCTGATGTGTTACACTCATATGACTTTCTCTCGTGTTCCACCAACCATTCTTACAAACTGTTATTCCTTCTTCGTGTTAGTTCAGAAAAACATTTGCAGAAATTATCGTATTGCTTATTTCCTTGTAGCTGTACATAGGGGGAATATGGGAATACAGTAAGCTTTGAGTGATAGTTAAGGGACACTGGGAGTGAAATTTTGGTCAAAATTGTCAAAAAATTAAAAATTGTTTTTTTACCTTAAAATGTTCCTGGAACACCTGCTAACATTTTTCATATTCCCCACTCATGTGGTCATTACGGCCCTTTCAAATAGCGCTCTTCCCTTAACGTACACAGGTTGCTCCTATATAAAAGCCTGTTTTTCTCAAAACTACATTTCTGCACATTCCAAAAGAAGGTCGCGCCTGAGTTTTGCTTCAAATCCAATGAAAATTTCCAAAAGTATTCATAAATAGCAGCTAAACAAAACTATGAATAAATTCCAAAAACATGTTTTTTGTATGAAAAATCAATAATTTTGACGATTAAATTTTCTTTGTTATTAACAAAATATGTGCAGCATAATCAGCAAACGTATTTGAAATATCTCTTCATACAACTGTTACCCATGTTTTAGAGTATCAGTTCTGCCAATATAAATGACTTTTGAAAAGTCAATAGACGCGAGCTGTATTTTGAAAATGTGCCTATTAAATTCATAAAATAATTTATATATCATAAACGAATTATCCAATGTTGATAAACTTGGTGTACCTCCTATTCTCATATAAATACAAACACAGTAAAAATTTCAGAAAAATCTATCGAGAAATGTGGTACTTTCAAATTTCACTCCCAGTGTCGCTTAAATCTTTTAAAACTTTGAGACTGTTCTCTTTGCACGAATAAGATGCAAAAAACTGCTTCTTTTCATTATCAGTTATTTATGATAATGATTACTTCCTTTATTATTTCCATCTTAAATTATATACTGAACCTATAATTTCGGTGTCACGTTTCAAAAGACAAAAAAGGACACTGTACACACACACACACACACACACACACACACACACACACACACACACACACACACACACACACACACACAGACACACACACTAAAAGTTTAGATCTGCAGTGTTTTTCTTCAGAATAGCCCATTGCACCTACTAATACAGTTATTTATCCAACGCTTTTAGAGGTAGTGTAAGGACAAAAAAAAAGATCTGGCGATGATCAGCATATTTCTCAGATGAATCTTTATGATCAGAATATTAAAATATCGTTCTGTTGTTGGTTATTTTCGGATCCAATGGTTACTTTGTTTTTTCTGGCAAATTTGCCAATAGTAAATCATTGCTCAGTCAGCTTCTAATGAAGTGTAACGACTGCAAAAGGTTCATCGAGGTATTTTTAAACTGGTATATTTACTCAAAAACGGATGTACATCACAAGCTGATACGTCTGTTGGATTATAGATGCATTTTTATTTCAGCACAGTTCGTTTTATTTGTTTATTTTTCAACATAAGCGAATTAAACAAAGGGGTTTTTTACAGAATTCTCTCTGGAAATCACAACACTGTCAGGTTTTCATTCAATAACGTCAGCTTTGATTTCGCATGAGATGCAATGAATTGCATACCTTTATACCAAAATAGCAATCGCATTACTGAAAAGCCTTTAATGAAGCAAATGATGAACTCCATGGAGGTTTTCTTCGTGTGGAACAATTGATGTCGATGATACCTATGCATGCTTTAGCAGTGTAAATGTGATTAACGAAATTTTAAGGACAAAGAGGCTGAAAATGCCGATAGCAAAGTGATCTTTCGTCAGTGTACTTAAATGCACAATGGAATTGTTTATCTATAACTTATAAATGATTGTTGACATATTTTTCATATAGGAGAGTCACTCTGAATATACAGGATGGTAATGAACTACACGGGAATAAACTGAGAGATTGTGATAGATATAAGTAATTTGAGATGGGCAATGTACGGCCTGCGTCGACCTTAACGCAGTTATATGGTGTTAAACGTATTTGTATCAGTAGGTTTTAAAGCCAAAATAGTGCAAAAAATCTGATGTTTTACACTTATATGGCTTGTTCTACTCTTGTACTAACCATTCTTACAAACTCCTATTCCTATATCTTCTTCACGTTAGTTGAGATAAATATTTGCAGAAATTATCTTAGGTACAAGGGGAATATGCGAATACAATAGGCTTTGAGCTTGAGTTAAACATTTTAAAGCTTTCAAATTTCGTTATCTTTGCACGGTTAACATATAAAAGTGTTTTCCAAAACTCACCCAAATAACAAGGAATATCCCCAAAATGGTTCACACTACAAAAAAAAAATTGTACATAAATGGTGTGTTTTAGCAAGATCTACTTTTTTGTAAAGTAAGATTTGGTCTACCTCTTAGGGTTTACCAGTTATACAAAAGTTATTCAGATTAAATAGGACTACGTAGGCTATAGCCAGAACATTCAAGATATACATTTAATTTTTCATAAAACTATCTCAAACATATGGCATTTTGATCAAAATTGTTTGAGCCATTTTCAGGAAAATCAAAATGTTCGAAAAATATTCCGTGATTCCGTGCCTTATGCGACCTGGGCAGCTTAATCTGTTATGCTCTACCACTCAATGATCCTGAGTGTTATTGAGAACAGGGTGACCACCCAAACGTTGGAAATATCTGCGAGGGGAGTGGTTTATCCTAAAGTATAATGCATTTGTCTTGTTCTCCAAGTTTGCTCTATTGATCACCAATACTACTTCATATGGCATGAGGCGTGAATATGTTAACCCTCATCCCAAAACATGAGTCTTACTAATGAAATTACCACATGGTGTTAAGGGGAATTAGGGGCGAGTTAAAGCAAATTCTACAATTTGTATGCCAGCATTACCAAATTTCAACCACGTTACTATAGTGGTTAGATATGCAGCTGTACAAAATTTGAAGTATGTAAGTCAAATAGTTTTTTAATTAAAAGTTTTTAATTGATTAAAAAGATACTCTGATTAAAAATGCTCCTTGCGTAACAATTTTTATATGTTTGACATGAAACTTGGTGATCTGATGCTTCATGCACTTGAAAGTCATAATTGCTCTGGATTTTTATTTTACACCAGTACTTTAGTATCTGGAAATTTTTTAATATGTCTATTTACAAATTTCACGTTTTTTAACTTTCCATCGGCATTTGAATGTGAATATGTTCAATATTACTTGACTGATATCAAAACCCAGAGCAATTTTGGAGCCTTATATGAATAAGAACACATCGTGAAATTTTCAAAAGAATCCCTTAAGAACTCTGTCGCAAGGAGTTTTTCAGATGCGTGAAAATGGTGAGAAAAAAAACTGAGAAAAACATCATTAAACTTTTGAAACGTTCTAACCCCATCAGAGGTGTGTTGCAGCATAGGTTTCACTTTCTGATCTCTTACTCTCTCCTGTGCTGACAGTTTCTGCAATTTATGGGCTCTCCTTGTGTGTGTTTGTTTCCTGGCACTGCATTTTCTACTCTGAATACATCTTCTAGCATTGCACTTCTGGCAATTGCATAGTGTTCCAACTGAAATGTTTTCATTCCTAAGACTATTCAACACTTGAATTGAATTCACACACCCCACATTAAACTCCATTACAGCTTTCAGTACTGCAGGTTCAAGTTTATTCCTAGACACACACCTATTTTGGACAAATAGCTCCCACAACATTGTGAAGAGATACATTCGAGCCATTTAATCACTATGCACCGCTATTTAAAAATAGGCGCCAGATCTTTAGAAATGGTGCTGGCATCAAAATCATTGCGCTTTTTAATAGACAAAACATTGAACAATTTTTCAACATAAAAATCTAAAAATCAACTTTTTTTACCAAATCGGCCAAATCTCACCCCTAACTCCCCTTAATATATCTTTCACACGTTGTACTTAACCTCGTAAATCATTGAAATGCACTTATAGTAACTACAAACACAAGGCCCACTTCTGACACCAATGTAACAAAGACAACAAAAATCCAGTCCAGTTACTATTCTATCACTTTATTGTCCCCCAAAAGTTCAAATACAGAGCTACCTTTCCGTCGTTAACATGGCCTATCACAACTCACAACTGTTCTTCTGATAGCTTTGCACACACCTTTCGGTGTCTTCACTTTCTCTGTCTCATACCTTATTTACAGCGTTACAATGACTCGCAACTGTAGTTGAATCTTCTTATGACCCACCAACAGGACGACATACACACGCACAACTGTCTCACACACTGACACACTCGTCGATCTGTGTGACTCAGTTGGCTAGACGCTGGCCTACTAATCCCAAGGACACGGGTTCAAATCCTGCCCAGACCGATGGTATTAAGTGTGTTTAAAACGACAGCCCCATGTCAGTAGATATACTGACATGTAAAGGAACTCCTGCGGGACGAACTTCCGACACACGGGCGATGCTGATGTGATCCTGGCATTTCACAGCGTCGTTAAACAACAAAATAATTAAATTTTAGTTTCACACTGACGGAATTGTGTGTATAACTCAACTCTAAAACTCACTCACAGGCCTCCTTATATACCGGGGATAACGTCACACGGACCTTCTCAAGTTCCAATACACACGCCCCGGAAATCACACACTTAGAACTCTCCCGAACGTTCTCGGAACCCCTTTTGTTTTTGCCGCTTCGAGAGTTGACGTGAGGTGCACACAGCAGTCACACGAGGCAGCCTGACTTTGAACGCTTTGCCCACTCGCCGGTATGCCACGCCACGGCACGCATGTGCTGTGAAGTAGCTTGGCCTCGTCATGTGTGTGCCGAACCCGATTTCATTAATAATTATTATACTCTTGTTATTGTTATCATTATTAATTTTATTGTTACTGCTGCTATTAACATGAATATTGTTATTGAGCCCCTAAACTCCAATCCAATCCTATTATTATTATTATTATTATTATTATTATTATTATTATTATTATTATTATTATTATTATTATTATTATTATTATTATTATTATTATTGTTATTGTTATTGTTATTGTTATTATTGTTATTGTTATTGTTATTGTTATTATTGTTATTGTTATTGTTATTGTTATTGTTATTGTTATTATTATTATTATTATAATTATTATTATTATTATTATTATTATTATTATTATTATTATTATTATTATTATTATTATTATTATTATTATTATTATTATTATTATTATTATTATTATTATTATTATTATTATTGAATTCTTTAAAGGAAATCACAAAAATGAGCTAAATACTTTAATTAGCTGGGTTGCGGTATTAACATATATGAATAAAGAACCTGAAGAGGATAGTGTAGAAAGCGAAGGAAATACCAAATGACATCTGCAATACATCGGACGCTACAAACTAAGACAAGGAATATTATTATAGTTACATTTTTATAAAACAATGGTTCAGTACAGTGGCACAGAAATCACAACTAGGGTTTTAGCTATGACCAATAGTCCAATCACTTGGATGTAGATAAAATGGAATTTCTCCTAATATGGAACCGAAAGTTCATATATTCTAAATTTTACTACAGAAATTCTGTCGCTTGTCATTTGTATGACGTTTTTATTACTGTTGGGTTGATAATGAAACTGGGAGATGAATCTTGTGAAACAGTGAGCATTTATATTCTAGGAGCAAAACCACTGATTGGTAACCCTTGAAACGTTTCGCGAACTATGTTTTCTCAGTATTTCGAGAACAGTGCCACAATGAAATTTGTCACGCAACAAAAGTTGTTATTCCCATATAGCTGGGAACGCTGATTACTGCTATCACCTGAACTTTTCTCTGGAGACGCAATGTTATGTACCCAAGACAGCATGGTTTTCACAGTCATGGTACTTACCACATCCTGTTTATCGCCACTGCATAAAGAAGGAGATATACAAGTTTGGTACGTGGATTTGCATTTGTCAGTCAATAGCTTGTGAGGTTATACAGTTGCAGTGTGTGTGAATATCCTAACGTAATACTGTTATTGCGTGTTCCAGTGGCTTTCCTGCTCAGGGATGTCTAGGAAGTGCATTAATTTACCGAAATTGATCTGTTATGTGTGTGGTGAGCTTACAAGAAGGTCTCAAAAGTATCCCATTTATCTGCTTGTCAAAAAGGAGTACGAGTGGTATTTTGAATTAAAGGTAGATGGCAGTAAGTGTTCACATTACAGATTATCTCAGGTAATTCAAAAGATACAGTTCCTTATGCAAATTTGGGATCTGCTTTGCAGTCGGTTCTGCATTCTGATTCGCTCCCAGTTCCAAAACCACCAGTGGAATGGATATTGGAAGCAGGCAACTATAATGACAATACATCAGATAAGAAAGGTCGTGATTACATGCCATCCACATAACAGCTACTACCACAGGCAGTGTTGAACGATCTTGTAAGAGATTTAAATCTTTCAGTCGGGTCTCACCTTCAAGGAAAAAGCTTTCTACAACCAAACGCCAGTGTATCATTCCGTAAACGAAAGCTTGGTCTATCCACTCCTTTTCACTGACAGAGCTGTCGGTATACTGTAATGACAGTATAGTGGGTTCCTTAAAAACTTGATTCGTTCATAATCCAGAAGCATGGCACCTATTTATAGGTTCCTCAAAAAACGGTCTCAAAGCTGTTCTCTTACATAAGGGAAACAAAAAAACCTTTTCATGCCTGTGGCCATTCAGTTCAGATAAAGGAAATCTACGTTAACATGACTACTTCAGAAATATACGTGCTACTCGAATCACAAATCGAATTCTCTGGCGTTCTCAAAGTTCTGGAACTACTCCTAGGAATGCAAACTAGTGATAGTAATACAAAATATTCCTAATTTTTTGTCACTGGGACAGCAGGGCAAGGAAAGACTATTATTTAGTCAAACAGTGACCCTTAAGAGAAAACTTCAATCATAGTGAAAGAAATATGTCACCTGAAAGACAGTGTGCTGTTACCTCCACTGTATCTGAAATTGAGTTTTATGAACAACTTGTGAAAGTAATGTACAAAAATGGATGAACTTTACAATATTTAACATAGTAATGAAAAAATTAACATGTTTTCATTAGATCCGAGATTCTAGAGTTCGTCTTGGGTCCTGCCAGGAATTGTACCAGGTGAGTCAACCTCCCCTTATTATTTTTTTAACTTTTTTTTTGGAAAGGTATGTGCAGTTTAGTTCAGTTTGGCTCTTACTAAAACGTATTGATTGACGTTCTCAGAGAAAGGAATGCGCAAAGTTCAGAGGAACAGCGGTTTAAGGGGAGTTAGCGGTGAGTTCAGGAAATTCTACAATTTGTATGCTAGCAGTACCAAATTTTAACCACGTTAATATAGTGTTTAGATATGCAGTTGTACAAAATTTGAAGTATGTAAGTCAAATAGTTTTTAATTAAAAAGTTTTAATTGATTATAAAGATACTCTGATTAAAAATGCTCCTTGCGTAACAATTTTGTAATGTTTGGCATGATACTTGGTGATCTGATGCTTCATGTACCTGAAAGTCATAATTGCTCTGGATTTTAATTTTACACCTGTACTTTAGTATCTAGAAATTTTTAAATATGTCTATTTACAGATTTCAAGTTTTTTTAACTTCCCATCGGCATTTGAATGTTTATATGTTCAATATTACCTGGCTGATATCAAAACCCAGAGCAATTTTGGAGCCTTATATGAATAAGAACACATCCTGAAATTTTCAAAAGAATCCCTTAAGAACTCTGTCGCAAGGAGTTTTTTAGTTACGTGAAAATGCTGAGAAAAAAGAAAGTGAGAAAAACAGATTAAACTTTTAAAACGTTCTAACCTCATCAGAGGTGTGTTCCAGCATCGGTTTCACTTTCTGACCTCGTATCCTCTTCTGTGCTGAAAATGTCTGCAATTTATGGGCTCTCCTTGTGTGTGTTTGTTTCCTGGCACTGCATTTTCTACTCTGAATACAACTTCTAGCATTGCACTTCTGACAAATGCATATTGCTCCGACTGAAATGTTTTCATTCCTAAGATTATTCAATACCTGAATTGACTTCACACGCCCCATATTAAACTCCCTTACAGTTTTCAGTACTGCAAGTTCAAGTTTATTGCTAGAACACACCTATTTTGAACAAGTAGCTCCACGCAACATTTTGAAGAGATTTATTCGAGTTCTGTGTCGTACCCTTGGCATAGCGTTCTAGCAGCTGATCAGAACCAAGTCGCTGATCCGGAGGTTGAATTTTAGTTACCACTTCTGGAAACAACTTGCAGGACATTTTCTTGTGATTTTGTGGATGCAGATTGAGGATAATTTACATGATTGAATTTCTGATCCGTCGATATTCAGTCTCGGTGGGTGCGTACGCCTAACCACCAGCCATTTAATCACTATGCACCACTATTTAAAAATGGCCGCTAGACCTTTAAAAATTTTTAATAGACAAAACATTGAACAATTTTTCAACATAAAAATCTAAAAATCAACTCTTTTTTACCAAATGGGCCAAATCTCACCCCTAAGTCCCCTTAAGAGACAGAACGTACTCCTCGCTAAAGTATGTCTCAAAAATATACGAGACGTTTATTTAAATGTTTACATAAACTACGTCTCGTACATCTCGAATAGCATTAATTAATTTTTGCCATTTAAAGTAATAATATTAAAAACTCCAGCAAAGGATTCAAACTATGCTAAAAGTCTAAATTAAGCACAAAAACTCGTGAAGTGTCAACGGCATAGCGCTTGGCATACAAGTCGGAATGTGCTTTCAATCGTCTCGAAAGTGAATTATGAGTATATCCTGTGCATTAGCCCCAGAAACACGGGTTCGCCTCTCGGAATTGTATAACTTCTCATCAAAACTCAAATTCAAAATTATCTAAGTATAAAGCCCCTGAGGGTTTAGGACATATAACTTAAGTCGTTTTTGGTTGAATGCATTTTGTAATAGAACAGGTATAATGACTTCTGCATGATGCAGTGGCGACTCCCTTCATTCTCCACGCGTAAACGCTTGCATCATATTTTGTGCATATATTTGACATACGAGTATACTGACATGCTTTTGATCTACGGAGAAGCAGGAGCTAATAGACAACAATAACATAAAATGGAAATAAAACAACTATAAATTTAAACAACAGAGTTGAACACAATAATTGTTCAATGTTATTTGTGAATATTACAGGGTATAAATAAAAACAATGAGCACATGCAGGGGATTCAAACCACTTCTATAGCAGACGGATTACTTACGAATCGTTCGCTCGCTCCAACTAAACTATCTAATAACGTGAGAGGTAAACATTCCGTTTAACATGTAGAATTCGCTTGTCCCAGTGAATATTTGCTGCAAACGTCAGCTGTACAATTACGAGTATATTGAAAGACAGTGCTCAAACATCTATATTAGTGTTGAGGCTTTCACGGTCGGCGTTAATCCAATAGATGGTAGATTTCGGGCTTTTTTTTAACGTCCTTCACATCGGTGAATGTATGAAATGGGTGAAATGATGGTTAAATGAGCCCGAGGTCCATGGAGCTTTAAGTTGCCCGACATTCGTCTCTCAGAATAAGGGAAAATCTCTGAAAAAACTTTACCCGGATAACTTACCCTAAGTGAGATTCGAACGTGCGACCTCTTGAACGTGAGGTAGACACGTTAACCATCACGCTACTGAGGTGGGTGATTTCGAGCTTGTAGGCCGTGGTCCAGTCCATGAATTTTCTGGCGTTTCGCCCAAGATACGTTGAGCATCTTCAGAGAATGACCCATAGGTAGTTGACTCAGGTGTGCGATGAGCTACCCGTGCTTTTGGAGGAGTTATACTTGTGGAAACACGACGCATGTGGTTTTTGCAGGACGGAGCACCACCCCATTTTGTACGTATCGTGAAACAATACCTAAACCAAACATCTAATGGAGGATGGATTGGTGGAGGAGGTCCAGTAGCATGGCCTCCCCGTTTGCCGCACCTCAATCCATTAGGTTTATGGCTATGGGGACATTCAAAAACATTTGTGTATGCGAAACCTATCTAAAATGTGCATATATTGGGCTTTTCTAAAATGGTTTATATCTCAAGTATTTGTTGCTGGACATATGTTTATAATAACATTTATTCTAGTTTTGATCAACGCCAACTCCTGTAGCACATTGTATATCCGGTGAAATCTCTACCTCGAATTTTTGGATCGAATAGAATACTCCTGCTTGCTATAAGCGTTTATATTTGCTTTCAATATTCATGTCTTTTAAAAGCGGTTCACGCTCTCCGACTGTTCATTAGCGATAAAAAAACCTGATGTGTTGCACTTACATGACATTCTCTATTCCTTGTAGGTGCAAGGGGAATATGGGAATACAGTAGGCTTTGAGCGATAGTAAAATATTTTAAAGCTTTTCAAATTCCGTTCTCTTTGCACGGTTAACGTATAACAAAATGATTAACCATATTCCATTTGGCGAAGATATGATTTTTCCAAAACTCACTCAAATAACAAAGAATATCTCCGAAATGGTTCACTCTGAAATATATATCTGATTTCTGCAGTTAGATTTGGTCTAGCTCTTATGCTTTACCAGTTATGCAAAATTCATGCAGATTAAAAAACACTACAAGGGCTATAGCCGGAAAATTTAATATATACATTTCATTTGTCATAAAAATATCTCAAACATTTTAATGGAAATCGTTAGTTCCATTTCCAAGAAAATAAAAGCTTTCCATGTAAAGGGTAGTTTAGGATGGAACAATGTTTTTCAAAATCTTCGTGTGGTATCCTTGAAATACATTAAAGTTCAATAGTAGGTTTGTTTTTTAACCGACTTTTCGTTTTTGAGTAATCCTATCCACAGATTGACGCACGCGAGCGCGCGCGCGCGCGCGCGCGCGCACACACACACACACAGACACACACACACACACAAAGATAGACACACACACGCGGATTTTTTTCTAAAAATGCTTTTTTGGGGTTCAGGGAGTCTCAAAATGTATATTTCCGATGACATCTTGACATCGAATTTTTGAGAAGTCAAAGTCAAGCCTTATAAGCACATTCGAACTCTGACCAGTGCAGACAACGGATCATCTTACCCTGATGATGCCAAGCGCAGTAGTTGACGAAACATCGATATCTACAATGTCTTCTAGACCACGGCCTATAAGCCCGAAGGAAATAAAACTAGCTAATGGTGAGGACAGCAGCCGTGAAAGCCTAAGTTTATATGCATGGTGTTTATTCAGAAGTCTGTCATTTTCTTATAATTTGATGCTTTATTTCTCAACAGCTTTTATTTTATTGTATTGTTGGCTCAAGTAGTGTGAAAACTAAGTGAATATTGGATGTTAAATGATAACTGAAAACTGAGGAACCAATAAAAGGAGAAACATGTGATGTAATTTCACATTACAAGATTACTTCATTTATAATTAGAATTTTAACAATCTCATGTCTGTCTGTCTTGCTGTGAACAGCATAATACATAAACGAACATCAAATTTGTAATTTATGTTTGATGTCTTCGAAAGATGCGTCATGAAGGTTTACAAGAAACTGCCATTGCCTGCTTCAACAAAAGGCGCTGCTGTGACGTCATGCGTTACAACGATACTTCCCTGGTTTCTCCCGTGAAATACATAATGAACGTACTGTACATTAATGTCAAGCCAAACATTAATTAAAAGCTGGCTTAGCACTAATTAATTCTGTTTATTTCCTTTCTCTATACGAAAACGAGCTTTATCACTAAAAAGCCTTGTGGTCATATTCTGAAACTTTTCTCCCTTCTTGCTGTCTTCTTTCCGTTTTTCTTTTTCGTATTAAAAGTATGATAACCGCAAAGGCAAAGTCAGTTAATGAATAAATGGTCTGAATAAATTATAACGCCAATGAGCTTGGGGATCTGAGGAGCATCTCATTGCAGCCGGCAGGGTCTAATAGGATTCAGGCTTTCCACCGTGCCATGAGCACAAGCCCTCTTCTACTGTTTCAAATATCAAAATTCAATTAAACGCATAAACCATCATTTGCAGCCCTTGTATAAAGGTTTTCACCATGTAGAATTGAACTCCACCGTTCATAGGCAACTACTAAATGTACTATTGAGAAAGGTGTTACTCCAGTTGGGCACAGTCACGTAAAACTAAATGAAAATAGCATTAGTGTAATATTTTGTGTGAAACTCTTAATGAAAGATCACAAACTTTAGAACCAGCCTAACTTCGGCGATTTAAGCCTTAGCTTTTTAGTTATCTATAGCAAATAGGGAAAGCGTTGTATTGCACAAGAAATATTTCATACTGAGGTTTAAACGGATAAACATCTTGAGGCCCTCTGAATCCATTAAAAGTACTTTTAGAAACGAGTCTGTGTGTGTGTGTGTGTGTGTTTGTGTGTGTGTGTGTGTGTGTGTGTGTGTGTGTGTGTGTGTGTGTGTGTGTGTGTGTAGCCGTATGTGTGTGTTTTATTTAAGTTATTGCTACTATATCAGCATACTCCATTATCTTGGTAATATTGCGTACCTTTTACAATTGTTTACAATACTTTACATTTTACGAAAAATATATTCAAGATGTTTTCCTAAGGTCTTTCCTAATTTAATGTGTTTTACAAGTATATATACTGCAACAAAGCGACAAAATCCAAAGTCTGGTTTCTTTTCTATAACTTTATTGTGCTATAAATTTTACCGCAATTTTCTTCTCATTGCTCAGTTTATAGTCCTTTCTGCTATTACAATCTTTCTCAGTCTTTCATTGTCTTTCTCCAGTTCTCTGTGCCTTAAATCTTGACTATTGCGATACAATCACTCGATGACACATACGTGCTCACTGACAGTCTGGCCGACTCACTCTTCCAACTAAAACTAACTCTACACGACGACCCAAACTGACTCAAAACTAAACTGCTGTTTAACCGCGCTATATGTCCCATTTATACTGGAGCCGATGTCACGTGCCATTTCGAGATCTTTCCTTGCGCATATGTACAGTGACACAGCGGGAATCAAAAAGAAGCTCCTCGGCCTCCTTTGTTGTTATCGCACATTATTACGGTCACGAACACACACTACCGCTCCCGACCACCCGGCCCCTCTCGTACGTATATTGTTGCATGACCAATGTCACAATACTTAACTTACGTTGCTTTAATGTATCAGAAAGAATGTGTTGCAGAAATTGATTAGAACTTAATGGATTATATAAATCTATACTGCATTTATACTAGCTCCTCTGGTGTCTGGTCATGTTCCTCCGTTTTTCCTGATTGCATGAATTAGGTTAGCTCGTTGGTGACTTGTGTCGGTGCACTTGTAGTTTAGGTGGTTTTCTGTCTGAGTTTTGCTGCAAATGCATGTAGCCATATAAAACATATGCAGGTAAGATCTAGTTTTCCTATGGCTAGTAACTATTGCAGTGTACTATGGACAATTTTAGTTTCAATGAGTCTTTTATGGATGAGAGAAATTAATTCCATCTGAGTTGCCATTTATGAAGTGCTTGATCTTTGATTTGAGCCTTAATTGTCAATCTACGAATTCTGTCTTATATAGGTTCTTCTTCTTATTCTGCAGTTCCGTTGGCTAATTTATCCACAAACTCGTTACCGGCAATTCCTAAATAAGCTTCAAACAACGAAGTGTATTCTCCAATGCTCTTGTTCTAGTAGATGGATTGTGTTTACAATATCTGATATGGAGTTCTGTTTGTAAGTGTTGTGAATGAGGGATAAAGTTGTCTGGCTGTCGGTGTATATAGCTGCAGCCTCAAACTCGTTTGACAACTCCTTAAATTTCAGTGTTTCTTGGAGGACCTTCATGATTGCTATTTGTTCTGTGTGGTTATTGAAGCAGTCCGCGTGTAGTTTATATTCCAGTGGTTGAATGACAGTTTATTGCACGTATATTACTGCTGCAGCAACTTTCTCTCCACTCTTGCTGCCGTCAGTGAGCATTTCCACAGAATATACCATGCTTTCTTCCTTTTCTTGGATGGTGATTGTTCGACATTAGAGGGGCGTCATAGTTCCTTCCCCAATAGGTGTCAAATTGACTTTTGCTAGAATCGCGAACTCAATTGGTTGGATACCTGGTACTATGCAGGATACATCGTAAGAGATAGTCCTATATGCCTTTGGAATGTTTATACTGATCAACCTCTGGACTCTGTAGCTTCTGTAAATTCTTGTGGTTTTGAAGAGCTTCTTTCCACAGTGGTGCCCCATATGTCAAACTAGGTTCTGGTGGTCCTTTGTGTATTGCAGTTAGGCCTGAAATCTAGTCCTCAGGGAGTATTGCAGGTTTTGAGAGACTATGTATCCAATAATGACTTTGTCTTGGAGGGTTTGTCAAATCTGAATTTTTTGGTCTATATAAATTTCAACATACTTGAGGTCTTATTCAAGATGTACTCGAGCTTCGAGCCAGGTGTAGTGATGAAGAACCATCAACGTTTTGGGAATGTGCATCTCTCCCATCATCAGGATGATGAATATATCATTACTCCCGAAACGTTGATGGTTCTTCATCACTACACCTGGCTCGAAGCCCGAGTACATCTTGAATGTGTTCGTCGTCAGGAAAGCATCACATCATACTATACTTGAGCTCATTCAGCTCTTCTATCTGTTTGTTGTTAAGGAAAATACTTATTCTCCCATTATTTGGGTCAGGTAGGTGGGTAGGCAGGTAGATAGGTGGGTGGGTGTGTGTGTGTGCGAGTGTGTGTGAACAGCAACACGAAATATCGCTAAGTACCAAATTGGACATTAAGATTGGGCGTTATCAAAGATTCTGAAGAAACTTTTCGCTCCAAACTAATCGTAGAACTCTACATTGAACAACTTTCATGCCTTTTTATTTTCTCAAGCAAGCTCTAACGATTTTGATTAAAATACAATACATTTAAGATACGAGTCAAACATATTTGACGTGATCGATTTCGCGACTGGTTGCTGTGTCGGCACTGCAGGTGACAGTACGGCTTTGTTGCCTCGGTTACATCTAACACACATAAATATTTAAAAAGAGTAGTAAATTCCTCGTGTATTTCAAGTCAATATATGTTGCAATTCCTCTCTTGAGCAATACTGGACATCGGTTTTACGAAACTCACCAAAGAAATTGGGGTTATCAAAACGTTCCGAACTATTCCGACATATTAATTCATGAAACTATGTACATATTTGACAAATCCGTGCTAAAATAATTTCACAAGCATCTGTCGGTTTGATATAAGTATTCATCAATAAGTCGACATTGTTAAATGATGCTGGAAATAAACAATTCCATTTACACCATATTGCTATAATTTCGTAAATTGAAATAACTTACTTAGTATTGTTTCATATCTACAACATCGAAATATGAATAAATCATAAAAATAGAATTGATCATGTGCGTCCTATACATGGTGACACAAGAATAATTGACATATTTACTATTGTCACAACACTGGAATGCATTTACTTACATCACGTGTGCAATATGCAGCGGAGAACTTCACGAAGGTGAGTGCACACTTTCGTTGAAGTTTTGTGGCACAAGTATTAATTTATCTCGTTGCACAATTACGCTATCTGGGCGGACATTTTCATAATATTCTGTGAGCTCAAAGGGAGCATTTTCTCTTTCAAATATCCCCACAAAATAATCATCAGTATTTAAACCTGGATTTGAAGGAGGCCAGAATAATCGCTCGTGATGGTGCTGTGTGTAACGAAGGGACATCGATGAACATCACGCGATCGGGACACTTCCTGGAGACTCAAGAATCGGTGACACAGGTCGTTTTCTTTCCAACTAACTGCCGTTTTCAAATTTTCTTTTTAAATGGGAAAATGTGTTCTTTGATGATGCCCAGCGTGTGAATTTTGCCCTAAATATTTTCTACGTTGCTGTGACAATTCTCAATTCAGCTTAAAGGAGAACTGATAAACTGATAAACGTCCATGTTCGGCCATAGCGAGACGCTAACTGCGAAAGAACGAATTGCTTCTATTACAGCAGCAGAACCTCTGCCAACATTTCCATGAAACAAAGCACTTTGCAGAGAACTTTGAATGAAATATAACTAGAAGTATAATTTGTATGCAATGTTTAACGCGTCAATTATTCCTGTGCCATCCACTATAATACAAACATACAAAGAAGTCTTGTGCTGCCTGTGTCTTTCCCTTTTCATCACAGAATATACAGAATGTCCCAAAATTGGACCGACAAACTTTGGTAGCTGATAGATAACATTATTTTAGACACTTTTTATTAAGGAAAGCTTTTTGTTGCGGTGCTTCCTTTAAGCGCTAGACGAGTTAATATCGTTACCTACTGCCTCCCATCTCATTGCTTACAATTAATCATAACTTTACTATTCAAAGTAAATGTTGCAACACTAGCCCATTGCGATTAACACAAAGAGTGCATCGGCATGCTCTATTCTGACTTACTCTCACAAAGACACCAGCCGTTTCTCTGATTTAAAAGTTTCCCAGTCTAATTTCGAATATAAAAGCTGTGATTAACTGTAAACAATAAAATGGTTGTGTTTTCTTTTGAGTTTTCTGTGTTTGTTTCTTGGGTAAAGATTGTGTGCTTTACTAAGATAAATGCAATGCTTAGTTTCATTGTCATTTTGCCGTAAATACTTAAACTGGGTGGGATGCAGTAAGTAATGATATTAACTCGTCTAGCGCTTAAACGAAGCACCACAACAAAAAACTTACCGTAATACAAAATGCTATCTATTAGCTGTCTAATTTTGGGACATCCTGTATTCAGTAATACTGTAACTCGAAGGATAGTAAACTACATAGGGCTGTGCCATATGATTTTCCTCATTGTTTGAAGTTAGAATAGCAATGTCAGTTGAAAAATATATATATACAGAGAGAATAACGGTAGAATGCTCGAAAACCGTTAATTAGAGAACCACCTACTAGAACTATTAACGCACGCAAAAAACCCCACGGATCTACATTAAAGAGTAACAACACAACATGAGAGAAACTCTGCCAGTAACTTAATCTAAATGCACTTTCTGCCAGTTCCAATAAGCCACTGTGGCGATTTTATGCCACCATAAAACATAGCATTAAAATAGTCGGTGCGAAGATCTGTTAGAACAGTTTAAACCTCAATGGTGGATATCGCATTGAAATCAAAGTGTGCAAAACTCCTATATCTTCTTCTTAGTTGAGATAAACATTTGTAGATATTGTCTTATTGCTTATTTCCTTATAGGTGCAAGGGGAATATTAGAATACAGTAGGCTTTGTGTGACAGTCAAATCTTTCAAAGCTTTGAGATTTCGTTCTCTTTGCACACGTAACATATAAAAAAATGAATAACGATGTTTCATTTCATGAAAGTTTTAAGCCTTCCAAAACTCACACGCATAATAAGGAATATCTCCGAAATGGTTCACCCTACAAGAAAGTTTATTGAAACAAATTCTGTATTTTAGAAAGATCTACATTTTTTGTATAGTATAATTTGGTCTATCGCTAACGGTTTACAAGTTATGCAAAAGTCGTCTAGAGTAAATACGACTACAGGGGCTATAGCCAGAAAATTCAAGATATACATTTCATTTGTCATAAAAATATCTCAAACATATGACATTTTAATCAAAATCCTTTGAGCCATTTTCAAGAAAATAAACATTTTTGAAAAACGTTAACTCAGAAACGAAGAGTCCGTTAAAAACCAAAGTTGGTATTTCAGTTTAATGTCTTTCAAGGATGTGACACGAAGATTTTGAAGAAAATAGCGCCAGCCTAAACTACCCTTTCCATGGAAAATTTTTATTTTCTTGAAAAATGCTCTAACGATTTTGATTAAAATGTCATATGTTTGAGATATTTTTATGACAAATGAAATGTATATCTTGAATTTTCTGGCCTGTAGTCGTATTTATTCTGGACTGCTTTTGCACAACTAGTAAACCGTTAGAAATAGCAAAATCATACTATACAAAATGTAGATCTTGCTAAAATACACAATTTATGTCGCAATAAATTTTCTTGTAGGTTGAACCATTTTGGAGATATTCCTTGTTAAGTGTGTGAGTTTCGGAAAACTTAACTTTCTTGAAATGGAACATTGTTGTTCATTTTTTGATATGTTAAGCATGCAAAGAGAACGGAATCTTAAAGCTTGAAAAGGTATCACTATTGCACAAAGTCTACTGTATTCTAATATTCCCCTTGCTACAAGGAAATAAGCAATAAGATAATTTGTACAAATGATTATCTCAACTAACAGGAAGAAGATAAAGGAATAAGAGTTTGTAAGAATGGTTAGTACAAGAGTAGAGAAAGTCATGTGAGTGCAACACATCAGATATTTTCTTAAAGACCTGCCAAAAATGTATGGACCACGACGGTGGCTAGTTTCAGAATCTCCTTTAATAGCATTAGTAAATAATGCTTTTAAAATTAGTTTTCAAAATGTATAGTTTCATCCACGCTGTTTTATGACAGCGGCAGTCACCGACGTGCGCCGAGGATGCGTACAGGATAATCCCAGCGTAGTCGGTTCATATTTTTGGATCACCCGTTAGGATAAAAATAGGGTGTGTCCGACAGACGACACGTATGGAACAGAGACTATGAATATGTTGGAAATATCAACTTGTGTAAACCGCGCTGTAACACGACGTGAGACTTTGACTCTCCTAATGCGCTCATTTTTCCCACGGCTGTACAAGAGTAGGGAAATCCATGTGAGTGCAACTCATCAGATTTTATGTTCCTGTGTTGCATATACTCCGAAAGAGACCTCTGGTTGGCTTGTGTCTGTTACGTTACTGTAAGCAGTTACAATTGTTTTGTTGTCGCTGATCCCCGTTTAATGACCTTTCTTTGATTAATATCTAAAACCACGTTCACAACGTACACACGCTTTGTAATTGCTCGCATTTTTGCTGAGCGCAGTAAGCGTGTGTCAAGTTATTAAATTCAAAGTCGTATTCTCCCTTAGGCGTTTTCACCGCGTTTGTGGAGTATTTTTCCTCCCAGCTCACACTAGAATGTGCGTTTACGTCACAATGCTCGTATCAGAAGGTAATTAAATGTATTACTCCAGCAGCGTTACCAATTTTAGCATTCGTCCAATCAAAACTACTCGCCTAGTATACAGCTGCACAGGAATAAAAATGAGAATCGGAACCAGTAGCGGAGAGTTATGCACTACAAAATGAGAACGGAAACGGAAAACCGAATTGCAGGACCAACGTCAATTGGATAACTGGAAATAATAGGTTTTTAAAATTATTCCATAATAAATTGACAATGGGAATTAGAACCAAAGACCTGAGCGTTTTGTACTTGTAATTGGCTACGAAATGAAGATAGAAATGGGAGTGCATGTCGATTTCAATGCTGCGTACTTGCACTAAGTAGGCCAAGTAACGCATTTTAATTAAAAAACGTCGGATGTGTTGCACCAACATGCCTTCGTCCATGTTTGTATCAACCATTCCTGCAAACTCTTATTCCTATATCTTCTTTGTGTTAGTTGAGATCAGCACTTTCGGAAATTATCTTATTATTTCCTTGTAGGTGCAAGGGGAATATGGGTACACAGGCTTTGAGCGATAGCTAAGTCTATCAAATTACGTTCTCTTTGCATGGTTAACATATAGGCGATGTTCCATTTGATAGAAGTATAAGTTCTGCAAAACTCGCACAAATAACAAGGAGTATCTCTGAGATGGTTTAAACTGCAAACAGAATATTTAGACATAAAATCTGTGGTCTACATTTTTGTGAGTAAGATTTGGTCTATCTCTTACAGTTTATGAGTAATTCAAGGCACCCAGAGTAAGCAGGACTATTTGGGCTATAGCCAGAAAGTTCAAGATATGCATTTCATTTGTCATAATATGTCAAACATAATAGCATTTTAATCATAATCGCGGGAGCTATTTTAAAGAAAATCAAAATTTTCGAAAAATGTCCCATATAAAGGACATTAGGGTGGAGCAATTTTCTTGAAAATCTTCGTGTCGCATTCCTGAAAGACATTAAACTTAAATACTAACTTTGGTTGTTAACTGACTTTTTATTTTTGAGTTATGCTGTCCAAATTCTGAGACACAGAACGACACACACACACACACACACACACACACACACACACACACACACACACACACACACACACACACACACACACACACACACAGACACACACGCGCGCGCGCGGATTCAGGGGGCTTCAAAACATACTTCCGGTGAAATCTCCATATCGAATTTTTGATTGGAATACAATACTTCCTCTTTTATTAAACGTAGTAGAGAAAGTAAAAATTGATACCGAAATTTCACAACAGATATGCATGTCTAAGGTTGTGTGTGTGTGTGAGAACAGCACAGGAGTAGGAATAGGACAGATGTGGAGAGGAACTTCCATACTTGGACCTTAGACATCTTTTGTACTTGAGCCCCGAAGAGGTGAGGTGAGGTGAGAGGAGATAGAGGGTGGCCAGACCGCAGGAGGCCAGGCGCAACAGAGGATACGCTCCCTATATTCTCCCAGCTGTAAACTCCCCAACAGCAGCCACTACACCGGTCCCCCGCCGGTTTGGGCAGAGCGCCGCCTGCAGGAGTCCCTCCATCGCTCAAGGACCGCACTGTGGACACAACTCAGAGCCCGGCTTTGATGACAGGGGACAAAATTACTCAGAACATCCTTTTGCCCCTGAAATACACCAAACAGGTGGAAAGGATAAATTAAATGATTAATGAGCAAATTCGAAGGATGAGGGTAGCGCAGCCAACATTTGCCTTATGACCCGGGAAAACCACCGAAAAAAAGCCCTGGGTCAGATAGATGTACCTTGGGGATTAGCCCCACAACCTCCCGAATGCAAGTCAGCCACCCTACCGTATGCCCCACTTCGCTGCTAGTGAAGAGCATAGCTCAAAAACGGAAAGTCGATTTAATGCCAAACTCAGTATTTAAGTTCAGCATCTCTCAAGGATACAACAGAAACATTTGCTAGAAAGTGTCTCCATACTAAGCTACTTTTTGTATGGAATTTGTTAAAAAAATTTGATTATCTAGAAGAAGGCTCTAAATGTTTAATTTAAAATACAACGTGTTTAACATTTTCATGACAAATAAAAAGTACACCTTCCGAAGTCCTGTACATTCTGAATGACTTTTGCATAACAGGTAAACCTAAGAGATACACAAGGCCTTAAACTACAAAACTGTAGGTCTTGTTAACGCAAAAGAATATCATATTTACTTTTTTTTTTTTTTTTGGTGGCTTCAATTTTCAAGTACTTAAACTTTTATTTAATGGGAAGCTCTTATTCGTTTTTATCTCTTGGCTAACCAAAGAGAACGATATTTCAAAGCTACTTCATAGCGACCAACTCTTCCAGTGTTTGCTATGGTTGAAATGTTTATCTCAATTAACATGTAATAGTTGATGTATAGAAGTTTGTGATCACACTATTAGAGAGTCATTTCAGTACACACATCAGATTTTTAAACCTTATAGTGCAACACAGCTGTTGGAAATCTGCAATAGTATTAGAAGCGGAAATGAGCAGGTTAGAATCAACGTTATAATAAATAAGAAAGCTACACAACAGGTGGCAACGTTTTAAATTCTTGGGATCAGAATTAACCACTGTATTAGGAGAGAAAAAGATAATGACAAGAAATTAAATAAATTCAGTGTAATGTGCGACACAACAAAGAGAATACCTAGAAAGAAAACTAGAAGAACGCAAATTAAATTTTATAATGCATTGTATTCAATTAAAACATGGTAATTAGCCTAAAACATGAAAATAAACATTGAATCAGCAGAAATGAGATATTCAAGATCGATGCCGGGATACGCTGTGCTAGATAATAAAACAAATGAAGAAATAAGAGAAAAATTGAGCTTATTTAACTTCATAGAAAAGACTAAACAGAATAAAAAAAGAACTGGAGACGACATGTACAGAGAATGAACAAAGACAGGTTACCTAGAATAGTGACCTACTACATTCCAATCGGTAAAAGACACACAAGAAGACCGAGGGGGACATGAAGATATGATATTGAATGATGGGGACGGAACGTATCCATGGGTGAAATCTTTGATGATGATGATGATGATGATGATGATGATGATGATGATGATGATGATTAAAGCTCGGAGGGACGTGTGTTCGCCTGCGATACAGGTTAGCTGGACGCAGGGTATGAATAACGTGAGTAGTACAGCAAGGCCATCCAATATATAAACAACTGCCACTAGAAGCAAGTGTCGAAAACGACGTAACGTAGTACTGTGCGAACTAATGAAGCTTTAGCTTGCAAGTGTATGCAGACGCACGGTCAAGGTGCAGTATAACGCAACTGTTGCTATTGTAACTGGGAAGTCTCTGATATCGCATCTGAAAATCTTCCGTTCACATCCAACAATGTTGCCCAAAGCTATTAAACAATTATAAAAAACCAGGTTTGGAAATGTCCAAGAGCATAAATATAATAGAAAACCTAGCTAATTCAATTAGTGTGATACCTCTTGTGCCAGGTGTCGAAAAGGTTAAAGCTAAATTCGAGAAAAGCTCTAAACTAAAATATGGGTTATCAAGCCATGTATGGAATTTTGAAAATGAGTGAGAAGTAAACACGTCAAACGACAGAGTGGAATTCTTTACATTTTCACCTCTGACATGTGACGTAGAAAGAAGCTTTTCACTGTTTAAAATCTGTTTCAGAGATAGGCGTCGAAAGTTTACATTTAATAATTAGGAGTGTACGTCTTCACACAGTGTAATGCGCTCTGTGACGATAGTATAGTTAATAAATAGCAGTGAGGTGGTTTTCATGGTTAGGCTGTGCCTACCTGCAGTTGTTTACATGTGCGAGCGATAACAGTAAAGTTCATGTGGAGTATACCTATGGAAAAACGCAAACCCCTTTGGCTTTCAGTGACGACGACGAATAGAACCCTTCCTGAGCTAATCAGTGCAATAGTTAATTCCAGAACGATCCAGATGTAGCTGCGGTTTGACCTTATATTGGGAACGTGGAGATTTAACTACGGTAGTAACCGACAATGGATGATTTCGATGGAATTCTTTGGGTCGACCAGTTGCGTTGCTAAGGTTAGATAATATACTGAGAACTCCACATGCTAATGCACTTAGTGTTCCTGTATAGCCCTCTGTATAGAAGAGGGTGACCGTGTAAGCAGCCCAGGAAGAAAGAAATGGAAAACCCCCACTGCTTGATCTAAATTCCGTCCAATTAGGCATGATTATTCCACTGTTATCCCCTAGCACTTTGCTGAAATCAATGATGCAGTTGTGCTTGGCTCTTATTGCGAGTGGTAACAGCCAAACTATGTGCCCTGGATGCAACGCGAATCTACGTATCTAAAGAGAAAGTGGAAATATTTAGTAGTAATGCAGCTACACGATGTGAAATCTCGCACAACTTATGAACTTCCTATAAGATAGTCTGTTTCAACTCTGCCGAATGAATTTACCTGCTTTCTCAAGTTTTAGCCAGGTACAGTCCACTGATGATACAGCAACTATGGGACCTAAAATGACTTCCAAAGTAGCATCTAGCATCTTTGTTTCCTTCTTTCTTTTTCAGTAACCAGACAGCGCACATCAAAGCAGTCGATTGTTTGTGGATCACACTTTCAAAATAACATCAGAAGTTTGATCTCCTATGAACTGGAGGAATTCTGTGAACAGCTTTTATATAATTTGTTTTATGCACTAAAGCTATGCTATTGAACTTCACTCCTTCACCTTATGACTTCTGCGCATACATGTCTGCGCAACTTCCCCTACCATCAGCATTTCAGGTGAAGAGTGCCACTACGCATCTAAGGGAATTGCTCATGTCTCACCTGACGACCTATATAACTGAATGAAACTGATATGTTATATCGTGATACACCTGTGAGTCTATTGCACTGTGGTGACAGTGGCGGTGGCAATGGTGTAATTAATTCATATAACTAAAAAGAAAGGAAACGAAGGATGTGCGGACCCTAACGCTGAGCTATCGGCAGGACCAATTCTATGAATGTAGTGTCCTCCAACGGTACGTTTTTACTTTCTCTACTGGTAAGTAGGGGAAGTATTGTATTCCACCCAAAAATTCGATGTCAAGATTTCATCGGAAATATATGTTTTGAGACCCCCTGAATCCCAAAAAAAGTATTTTTAGAAAAAGGTCCGTGTGTGTGTGTCTGTGTGTCCGTGTGTCAGTCTGTCAGTCTGTGTGTCTGTGGACAGCATAACCCAAAAATGAAAAGTTGTTTAAAAGCAAAGTTGGTATTTAAGTTTAATGTCTTTCAAGGATGCGACACGAAGATTTTCAAGAAAATAGCCCCACCCTAAACTACCCTTTACATGGAAAATTGTTCGAAAATTTTGATATGCATGAAAAGGGCTCTAATGATTTTGATTAAAATGTCATATGTTTGAGATATTTTGATGACAAATGAAATGTATATCTTGAATTTTCTAGCTATAGCCCCTGTAGTCGTATTTACTCTGGACTACTTTTGCATAACTGGTAAACCGTTAGAGATAGACCAAATCATAGTGTACCAAAAGTGTAGATCTTACTAAAATACACAATTTATGTCTCAATAAATTTTCTTTTAGGATGAACTATTTTGGAGATATTCCTTGTTATGTGTGTGAGTTTCGGAAAACTTAGAACTTTCGTGAAATGGAACATCGTTGTTCATTTTTTATATGTTACGTGTACAAAGAGAACGGAATCTCAAAGCTTTAAAAGATTTGACTATCGCACAAAGCCTACTGTATTCCAATATTCCCCTTGCACCTACAAGGAAATAAGCAATAAGATAATTTGTACAAATGTTTATTTTAACTAACACGAAGAAGGTATAGGAATAAGAGTTTGTAAGAATGGTTAGTACAAGAGTAGAGAAAGTCATGTGAGTGCAACACATCAGATTTTTTCTAGTAGTGTTTAATAAGCGAATGTGCACAACAGTGAAATGCCTTTGGCATAGAACAGGTACTAAACCCTTTAAGAACTGACATTGAATAATATCTATAAACATAAATCTGTATTAATATTAAATTACCACATGGCTAAACTAAGTAAAGCATGCCTCCTGCTTAATCATAAAAAGCAATAAAATATAGAATTTTGGCACAGTTGAAACCCACCTGACCCGCACACAGAATTTTTTGCCCCATACGAGCTGTACCCAAAACCCAGCAGCAGGTGCAGCCCAGATAACTTTACGCTCAGACTCAGTAAAAATAAGGGAAATCAAAACATAAAACTCACCCTGAACTACGTAGATATGCGCCCTGTGCAGAGGTCAATGTCTCACTCCCCAAGCCTGGACTGGCACCGACCCTGCGATTGCCACTCCCGCAGGGGTAATAATTGTAGGAAAGCACAGCCTAGTGGAGAACTTATGATTGAATAGAAATGAAAGGAATCTCATAATTATCGTAATAAATCTGTGCGGTCAGCACACTATTGGTACCGGAATTAGTCACTGGCAAGATTATTAATTTTGTAATGAAATCAATACGAGCCGGTTGCAGTGCATTTAAACATTAAAATTAGGTGGCTATTGACTCGCGTAGTATTTGGTATGTTTGGCGTAGGATCAGCGCACCTTCAACGCTGCGACCGGTTGAGAGGTCTGTCAGCTGCAGCTGTGAGGAACAGAACTCCTTGTCTTGGATGAGGTTTGTACAGCTCATTTCGCCTACCGGTGATACGGATTGCATTCTCGGGGTCTTGCTGATTCTCTGCAAACGTGCTCGTTAATCTACGGGAATTCAAGATTTATATAATGTAATAATCCAGAGCCAAAGGGGGGAAATGTATGCTATGTTATTGTGATTATGGCTAACTGTGCAGTTATTCTGTATGATAAACGTGGCACTTAGACATATTTACGTAGACACTGTTGCAACATATTGCTATATAACTAGGAGCTTGCTTCCTTAATGTTAATGATTAATTAACGTGCTGCCATATAATACTGTAAAACTAATTCTGCGAGTTATGGTATTCATTCTTAAATACAGTGTGACTAAAGATATTTGATACATCTCCGCTTCAGGCCACTAGCTTTCTAGCACCAGTATAATAAAACTATTGTTGTTATAGAATTTTTAAGATCAATAATTATAAGGGATATTCCACACCCCAGTTTGTAGGTTTGCTGCTAACCTTTCCCTCCTGATCCGTGCTTTCACTATAGGGAGTATTTGCTTAGTGAAGATAAATAAGACACTGTGACCAACAGCACAATTGGTAATAAAAAAATAATTGCAATTAATAATTTATATAGTTGCATAGTGTACCAGTTGATGCGTTTGCATGGCTGTAATGAACCACACCTGTGACACTCACACCTCAATGCATGACCCATACACTTGATAATGATTTTTTCCACTTTTCACAATCATTTACTGATGTTACCCAGTTCACATTCTTCGCAACATAGAGGAGTGCTGAAACAGAGGCGACAGACACCGCCGCTGGGGAATCGAAAATACTCCCTTGCACTAGCAACATTCCCTGCACATCACAACAGTTATCACAAACTCACTCGGAGAACAGCACTTTTTGTCCACCAGCAGCTCTCTTCAAGAGGAAAGGGGGAGCTTACAGAGGTTTGTGATTATGTGACGATAACGTTTATGGTGTTTACGCTGATCGAGAGTGCTGCTTATCTCGTTAACTGCCCTGTGGGGACCTCTTGAAGCATGGGCCAAAGTCGTTTGGCGGTAGCGAATGTGTACAGTATTTTTGTCTCCCTTTTATTTTCTGAGTATCATAATTGCTTCTCGTGTGAACGTATAGACTAGCAGAATTGCATCTAGAAGGCGCATTTCCGTTTTTTAAAAAGTTACCTATCTGCAAAACTGCTAAATTATCGATGTATTTTATCAGAGCGACAGGTGCAGAAGGAAGAGAACAAGAAACTAGGGGAAAGGGGAAGTGCACAAGCCAAATACGTTGCAAAGGTAGGAAATAATACAGTTGCTTTGCTGCAAGCTTGCAAAATACACCCGTTTGGGAATCGCCACTACATGGGCTCCCTTGAATTACCTCAGCACTATAAAATTGTTTTTATAAAGCGTATTGATTCTCTTTATAACACCATCACGTTGCAGGGCACTTTATTTAAAAGCTGCTGTGTCCGACCAGCAAAGATATAGTGTTGACACATTGCAGTGGAATTGAAAGTTGCATCCTGAAGTCACGTTTTACCCACACTCCTGCAATATACTTTATTGCGAAACTTGGAAAACAAGACGACTTCACTCGATTTCTCATTCCTGTGTGCTTCTGCATCGGCTTTCCATGTTAAAGTACTGCAAGAGAATTGAATGCTTTATTGGTAATAACTTCCTTCCTAAGCGTTATAAATGTTCTGCATCAGTTTTTTCAATATACACACTGTACCTTTCAGAGGAGGTATGAAACACTTCATATCGAAATCTTCCTTCAATTTTTGCTCACAGAAGAAAATTGCCAAAAAAAGACTGCATATAAACTTATAGCTGCCAGTAAAAGCTAAAAGGACGCGGCAGGTATTGAAATAGTATCCAGTCGCACGTTGGAAAGACCATTCCAGGCAACATTCACCAGTCATCAATGCAACAATTGGAGCCAAATGAGGGTTTTGTAGGTCAAACGTTGAGAGAACATCTAATAGTCGCATAGCTGTCATATTTTAGGATCTGTAGAAAAAGAAAAATTTAAATATGAACAATAAAACACGAAAGGACGTATGATGTTAAGATATTTGATACATACAAGAGCTAAAACCTTAGCAGCGAATAATGGCTTCTCAGGTGATCAACTGCATCAAATTTAGACTTCGATAAAAAAATTATTTGATAGCCTAATAATGTCCAAAATGTTTATACAATTTGGAAACAGGACAGCTAAAGACTTCAGCAATGCCTATTTGTGTAATTTAGTGAAGTATATAAGTGATTGTGTAAAATGAACAAAAATATCACGGATGCTTTATGAACTAAACTTTTCTAAAACACTTATTTGCAATTCAGAGTGTCAGAACAAATCAGCAGTAAATTAGTAATCACACCACCAGCAGCATGAAGTAGACCAATCACTTTCCAATTTGAAATTCGGTATTTTTCTTAAAAATAAGGAATGCAAGGGTCACAGTATACTTTTTTACTTTCTCTACTGGTAAGTAGGGGAAGTATTGTATTCCACCCAAAAATTCGATGTCGAGATTTCACCGGAAATATATGTTTTGAGGCCCCATGAATCCAAAAAAAGCATTTTTAGAAAAAGGTCCGTGTGTGTCTGTGTGTCTGTGTGTCTGTCAGTCTGTCAGTCTGTGGACAGCAGAACACAAAAACGAAAATTTGGTTAAAAATCAAAGTTGGCATTTAAGTTTAAAATCGTTCAAGGATGTGACATGAAGATTTTGAAGAAAATAGCCCCACCCTAAACTACCCTTTACATGGAATCTTTTTCGAAAATTTTGATTTTCTTGAAAATGACTAACGATTTTGATTAAAATATCATATGTTTGAGATATTTTTATGGCAAATGAAAGGTATATCTTGAATTTTCTGGCTATAGCCCCTGTAGTCGTATTTACTCTGGACGACTTCTGCATAACTGTTAAACCCTTAAGAATAGACCAAATCATACTATACAAAAATGTAGATATTGGTAAAATACACAATTTAGGTATACATTTTCTTGTAGGGTGAACTATTTCGGAGATATTCCTTGTTCTGTGTGTGAGTTTTGGAAAACATAGAACTTTAGCGAAATGCAACAACGTTGTTAATTTTTTTATATGTTAATCGTGCAAAGAGAACGAAATCTCAAAGGTCAAAAAGATATGACTGTCGCACAAAGCCTACTGTATTCTAACATTCCCCTTGCACCTACAAGGACATAAGCAATAAGATAATTTGTACGAATGTTTATCTTAACTAACATGGAGATATAGGAATAAGAGTTTGTAAGAATGGTTGGTACAAGAGTAGAGAAAGTCATGTGAGTGCAGCACATCCGATTTTTCCTTTGTCAACCTCCTTAATTTGGTGTATATTTTTTTCAAATGGGATTTTAGGGTCAAGAGTTAATCTGCAAAGCAACAATATATCATAATGCCCTTGATTCAGTTCCTTGCCGCCGTGATTTCTCTCCCTGGGTATGCGTGGGTTTTGTTTAGAAAGGGTGACACTAATTATGGTGATAACTACTTCAATAAATGTTTCCAATATTTTCACTATTTGCTCTAATACTAAGATTAATTAACAATTCACCAGCTAAATAAAACTGTGTTGGTAAATATGCTTTACTCTGACATAAATCTGCCTCCGTTGGCTTTAAATGTATTCCATGCATTTGGACGTAACGATGCTTGTCTCTCAACTCGCCAGCTAAGAATGTGGGCTCACTTTGAATTGAAGTGACACTTTTTTTCTAAAACCATTACAATTCTACTCAGATTTTTAAATTCGCGAGGCTACTCCTTTTTTACGTTTATTTTTGTTGAAGATTATTATTCTGATCATTTCTTTAATTATATTGTAAATGATAAGTATATCATTGCGGTATCACTAAAATATAGGGGATCAATACTGACATATACCGATTAAAATAGACGTCTCTAAGAGACGTCATGCGACAACACAATTTGGACTCTTCACACACTAGGCGTGTGTAGGACAGGATTGGAAAGGATAGAGTCAGACTAAAAAATTCAATGCCATAGGCGGGATTTGATCCACGTATATTCCGCAGTCCGTCTGGCTGCTCTAACCATTGAGCTACCATAGCCAACGTGCAGATGCTCCATTAAATTCCCCCACTTACTCGCTATTTTCACGGTAAACGACAAGGAGAGTTTGGAAGGACAATTGCTTGAACTTGTAGTTGGTTAAACTATGAAACCTGCAATTAAAAGTACGTACAGCAGAGTAAGTCGCAATTAGGGTATGGTATCTCACATAGATTTGAGATCTCCTTGTGGTTTACCCGGAAAATGCGAGTGATTTGGAGAACTTCATGTTGTCAGCACGTTGATTAAAGCAGTTGGAAGGAGACCGGAAGATTCATGGTTCAATCTCGGCTGTAGCATTAAATTTTTGTCTCTTTTAATTATTTTGTTGTTTAACGGCGCTCTTAATTACCAGGGTCATATTAGCGTCGCCGGTGTGCCGTAATTTTGTTCCCGCAGGAGTTCTGTTTCATGACAATGAATCTACTGACAGGAGCTGTCGTTTTTAAGCACACTTAAAAACCATCGGTCTGGGCCGGATTTGAAACCGTGACCTTGGGATCAGTAGGCAGCGTCTAACCAACTGAGCTACCCAGATTGACTTTTCGGTCTCATTCTGCCCCTTTCCAGCCTAACTTTTGGTTTCTCTGCTATTTACCTTCAGTAAGTTGACAAAATATTGCATCGTATCCAAGGATTTCCTAAGGATTTCACCAGAAATACGTGTTTTGAAGCTCCCTGAGTAAGAAGAGCTCTGTGAATCTGTGTATGCACGTATAGAATAACTTAACCCTCTATTACGTGATTATGCTGCTACATATGCCACCCTTCTAATTCCTGAACCGACTTAGGTATCCCTATCACAGGCACAATAAAATAAATTATTTGAATAGCCACCAAGATTGTTACAGGCTAAACAAAATGGGCTGGTTACCGATGCAATGAAGGACATCATTAGCTTAATCACAGCGACTGCAAACAAATGGCGCTGTAGTAAATATGTCAATATATTTAATATAAAAATATCAAAAAACTATTACAGTATTCTAAAACTTTGACTAAGCATCTGTGTTGCCAAATGGCAACACTATGCACTAGGTGGCTAACAAGTCAGTTAAATCCCAACTTCATATTTCCCGTCCCGATGAGACTCAAGAATATATCCCCATCTTAAACTACCCCTTAAAATAAAAACATTTCTCTGTTCCTCTCTCGAAAATGTCTTCAAAGAAATTTCATATATTTGGATCATATAAAATAACACTTGTATCTTCAATTGGCTGTCAAAGTTTGTGGTGTTAATTAGTTGGGGTGGAATTTGCTAAATCTAGTCAAAATCTTGCAACCCAAAAATGAATATCTTGTTAAAGCACATCGACACTACCTTTTTAGTTATTCTTTATTGTTATTAAGTTTGTTACTGCATTCTTTGTTATTGGTTTGAATTTTAAAACACTTATTCATATTTTCAACTGATAAGTCAGTTTTTTTTTCTCATGATCACATAAAGAGCATGGATTTTCAAAACCGTCACGTAGTGGCTCACTTTTTAAAGCATTGGCCATTTCTTTAGCTTACTTTATCCTTTGCATATCTACAACACATTGGTGAAATCTAAAGTGAATACGTAAATGCGTAATGAAAGTTTATCTCGATTAACAAGAAGTAGATATAAGAAGATCTACATATTTTGTACCTGGTGCAGTGATAGAGACTTCATAGGTGTACGTAAAATTTACTTTAATTTAATCCTCCTTTTTGTAGTACTAAATAACTTATAAGCAATATAATACATTTTAGACATGGTTATGCATAATTTGAATTAACGATAACTCTAGTTCATCCCTTGCAGGAGTATTCTTGTTTTTGATGTAACTGTTTTTGTATTCTAGCAGTTAATTTTGAACCATTTAACAACTATGGTCTTCAAAACACACGCAGCGTGAGACCATCTCGCTGGCTTTGTCAGCTGATTCCGGTGAATCCCCTCGCCGCCCTGCAGGGATGTCTACCAGCGTCGTATCAAGGATTCCAGCTTCGATTTTCTGATATTGCACATGAACAACTGCTAATTAAAAACAAAGGATATTAAAATTAACGACAGCCTTTTTACATGTTTCTTCCACCATAAAACACAGAATGAACCGTCAAATCCAGGAATACCTCGGTTAGGAAACCTTTGACACTACCTTTGTTCTATCAACACAGCAAAAGTTGTACTTAATCCAATTCTCTTAAAAGTGTATTTTTAAGCTGCTGTCCCACGGTCTAACTTTTTTGACCAAAAGTTTACTATCCAATGGAATTACACACAGAAGAAACTGTGTCTGGCACACTATGATGCATTTTGATCCAAAACAAATGACAGTTCACGTAGCAAGCGTGAGAAATAAACATGGCGAATGCAAATATTAATTTAGCGATTGCTATATTAAGTATAGTTCTGGGATATATTTCCACGAGTCTGCCTCAATAGGAAGAAAGGATGTTTTAGAAGTAAAAGACGTTGGTGGACACGGTTATGGAAAACAGGACACGGGCCGAGGTATATTGGATCAACTACAAACCGAATTGAGGTTAGAGGACCCGGAAAACTATCGCAATTTTCTAGGAACTGACAAAGATTTATTTCTCAACCTTTTACATCGTCTCGAAGGCAAAATTACACACTAGGACACAAATATGAGACAAGCATGAAAGAGATAAGGAACAACTGTAATGGTTTTAATCTTAGCATGCATAGACAGGAGTAATCCTCTCATTTCATAATTTAAAAGTTAAACACACTCTTAACTGGATTCGTTACTATTTATAAAATGTACCTGTGTAATAAGCAGCTACGTAATAGAAGTTAATGGTCACGAAAAATCGTTAATGAATCTTCCAGAAAACATTAAACGTTTTATTCAAATGTCCATGGCATTAAAAGTGCCACGAGCCATACATACAAACAGCTGACTACGCATTGCATGCACAGTCCGCCATATTGTTACGTTACCGACACTGATTGGCTATTTTCAAGTCGTTGGCTGCAACGCAAACAGGTTGGATAAAAAAATAGGATAGAAGTTGTATCCAACTCTAGATGTCTCACGATGCACTTTTGTTGTACACAATGCTTTGGGCCAAACAGTTAGACCCTGGGACATTGGCATTAGTAATATTATTTTATAGTTCAATAAGAAAAAATTTTGCCTAAAATTGAAAACATTGTGGTGTAAGATTTTCGTAATAACATAACTTAAATTGTGGTTTAAAACACTTAATCTAGGGACCACTTAACACGCACTAAAATTTGGAACAATTCAGATATATCATCTACACCAAGATAGGCCATAGATCATCTTTTCAGCATCCCTAAAGTTTTCCCACACTGCGGTTCCCTTTAGGTTTATATCCTGCAACTATTTTCGTTACTCAATTATTTGACATTCATGTTATGTGATCTGCCAGATTCTGTTTGTATATAGGTATTTTAGTATTCAAGTTATACAGTTTTAGTTCTCTTATACAAATACAAATGTTAAAAATTCAAAATTCTCAGTAAAAATGTTGAGTTTAGAGATTTTCTGTCATTAGAAGTAGCACTAAAAACATGAAATGCAGCAAACTGGCAAAAGATTGGTCTGCGGTAGCCTTTTTGCCAATCCTAACATTTATTACACGCCTTAACATAAGAGTTAAGGAGAGGTTAAGTTAACACCAAGCTTTAGCACTATGTTACTGTTAGCATTGTTTCTTGAAGCAGAATGTGTGGTAGCTTCAATGTTAGCCGGTCCCTATAAGATTAAACTAAGCTCATTTGGCTGAAGGTATCTTTATTTTTGAGAATAAAATAAATAACTATAATGTAAGACTTCTAGGGTTTGTCACTTCACGGGCCACCTCAAACAAAAGCGCCATTATATAAAACAGAAATATTGTCAAAATAATTTCCTAATTTTCAAAATAATTAGTTTGTACTTTAATACTTATAGCGGAAATATTTTAACTACATAAATAAACGTTTCTGCTGCACAGCTCTATAAACAATTATTGTAGAAGCTAAACCAAGTACCTCATGTCACTTAATACTAGCTGAATCTCTGACATGTTGCTCGCATATGACCTTCTCCACTCTTACACAAACTTTTCTTAAAAACACTTATTCCTTTATCTACTTCACGTTGAGACCAACTTTTTCAGAAGTGATCTTAATAACAACTTTGTTGTAGATGCAAGGAGAATATGGGAATGCTTTAAGGGATATTTAAATGTTTTTAGAGGTGGTCACTATGTGAGGGCTTTGACGTTCCGTTAGCCTTAGATGATCAAAAGATAAAAAGGTGAATAACGACCATCCATTTGAGTAAAGTATAGGTTTTGCAAAATTCAAACAAATAATAAGAAATATCTGCGGAATGGTTTACGGGGTACACTTACTGCCCGGTCGCTGCATCCTCCAGCCGCAGCCAAGGAGGAGTGAATGATGGTGGTGGTGGGAGACAACGCGCCAACACAACCTACAGAATAGTTACTCAGTTGGCATTACGAGGCTGAGTGCACCCCGAACCAGACCTCCCAGCGGGGAAAAATCCCCATGCCGGTACCTGGGATCGATCCCCAGTATCCCGCGCCGGATACGGGTGCACTACCACCGTGCTAGGGTGGCAGTCAATTGTGTGCTTTAAGAGATCTAAATTTTTTTCCGTAGTAAGATTTTGTCTACAATCTCTTGAAAGTTTACCAGATATACAAAAGTCACCCAGACTGCAGAGGGCTTCTGACAACATTCCTGGAAAATTCAACATGCCATAAAATATCTTAAACTTATATTTTAATCAAAATGGTTAGCAATTTTTGATAAATGGCTCATGCAAAGGATAGTGTAGGATGGGGGGATTCTCTTTCTTCCTTCGTGTGACATCCTTGGAAGATACTCAACTTGAGTGCAACTGACGCACACACACACACACACACACACACACACACACACACACACACACACACACACACACACACACACACACACACACACCACACACCGACACACACACACACATGAACACACATTTAATTCAACACGCACACAAGAACTTTTTTCCAAAGATTCCGATTTGCGTGAAATCTCTATATCGAATCACAAATAAGGACAAATTAATTTATTTTTTATAATCGTTTCAGGCCATCTACGCATCACGATAAGCAACCCGGTGCATTTATATTCACTTCTTTTCTTTTTCCTTTCTATATTTCCAATATTTCTCCATCGTGTCATTGTGATGTTTTTCTTCTTTCATCTGTCAAAATCACAGTTGTTTTCTTCTTTTCTCAATGGAAACCTACATTTCGTATTAACTTTAAGTTTGTTCCACCTGTATTATTTCTTCTGTTAATTCTATTTCATTTATTTGCTTATCCCTTACATCCATTGGTTACCTTTCTTACTTTTGTATATATGCTTGAAAATTTGTTTTGTTAGTCGATCTTTCCTTATTAAATGACCAAACCATCTTATTTTGCTTTTCCTGGTTCTATCTGAAGTCTTCAAATTAACTTCTGTTATAATAAAACAAGAAAAAAAGTCTTAGAATGTTGTGAAGGTATATATCTTGATTATAAAAATACGATCCTTTCAATATAAGCAATTTACGTTAAAAAATGCAATTATAAGAAAGAAATGGAATCAGGATTGACTCATGGAGTTGGAGCAGCAACCAAACTTGCTCATTCTAGAAGCAATTAAGGTTCCAAAGATAAAGGGAAGGAAGTGATGAAGAAAATTGAGGTACCCGCTAGCGCTTTTCCTTCTGCTTCCTTCTTCACCATTAACATCAAGCCTTAAACGAAGGTTCTCAATAACTCTAAGAGTTAATGTTTCACAGAGAAGAATAACGATCTGAAATTAGGAAACTTTGACGACTCTTCTCTGTGACTGCGACCCCACTGGCAGGCATTTGTTTAGTCAGCCCTAAAACAATAGCAAGGAATCACTTCAGCGATTCCCACCAAAGACGAAATGTTGAAGTTATTATATTTTCCTGTGTGTCTGGGGTTTGAAGGTGTCAAAAGTTAATCTTTCTGTGCTTCCGGTAAGTTCCGTTAATGTAATTTAAGGAATTCTACGTCTGTTGTTGTTCCATTATTCTCCATTCTGCTTGTGTCATAGGGTTTCCTGATTTTAAGGCACTACGGTGATTAAGCAAGCAGAATGAATAACATTGATGACTTTTGAATAACTCCTAAACCGTAAGAGATAGTCCAAATCGTACGTACAAAAAATGTACATGTCGCTAAAACACAGAATCTATGTCCAAATAAATTTGTTTGTAGAGTGAACCATTTCGGAGATATTTCTTGTTATTTGTGAGAGTTTTGGAGAACTCGCACTTCTGTCAAATGGAACATCGTTATTCATTTTTATATGTTACGTGTGCAAAGAGAACGGAATCTCTAAGCTTTAAAAGATTTGACTATCGCTGAAAACCTGTTGCATTCCTATATTCCCTTGCACCTACAAGGAAATAAGCAATAAAATTATTTCTGCAAATGTGTATCTCAACTAACACGAAGAAGATATAGGAATAAAAGTTTGTAACAATGGTTAGTACAAGATTAGGGAATATCATGTGAGTACAACACACCAGATTTTTTACATTGTCGCTTTCTTAGGCCGGATTTACTTTAGATGTCGATGCTTCCTCAGAACTTTTGTTTGTGGTATATGCAATCAAGCAGGCAGCATTCACTCTGGTTTACTCATCTTGGCTTACCACAGACACATGAGAATACAGAACATGATAGAGAATTCGGATCATACTTAGCTAAGCCCAATTATAACTCAAGTTATATCAATTCAGCGTATGTAGATATTTACCGAAAGCACATTCAAAACAATACTGGCATTTAGCTAAGATCGAACCACAAGTCGTCGACAGGAGGAAGCTGGAGAATTCAAGGGCGTGAGGTTAGGAATCAGAAGGACGTACATACTAAATGGTCTGACAATAGGTTCCTAAACCACCCGCACCCTACCTTACTCATAAATCAACTTGACTGACAACTGAACATGGTTAATTGATGGGTTATCTGATCCGCTTCAACTAAATGAAATTTCCAACCGTTAATTGAATGTTGAAGCCATTCCGCCGAATAATCATCTTGTGATGCTTTTACTATCTTCCGTAGCTCCCACGTACGGCATTTGCCCATTGTAGTCCTTCTACAAGGTTCGAAATAGAGGCCACAGGGCCCCGTATCCTACACTGAAGTTAACTGTGTGACAAAATGACAAAAGTCCAGTCAAACTATCTTTTCCTTATCTATTTTCTTCAAAAGATTACAAGCCATATCAGACGTACTATTATTAGAACAAAATTGTTCCTTACAGATGCTAATTTTACAGTTAATGGAAAAAAAGAACGGAATTTAACCTTGAAACACAGATAGCTTTTATCGATTATACAAAAAGCTTTTGACCGTGTAAGTAGGGAAAAGCTATAGGAAATAATGTCTCGAAGAGGACATCCAAATAATTTAAAGTGCTAATAGGTATATACAAAGATAGAAGAATCAGCATACATATTGAAAATGGAAGGTACAGCAAACGGATATATGTAAATCAAGGTGTAAGGCAGGGTAGCAATTTATCTCCTATGCTGTTTAACAATTATATAGATTACCTGATTAGAGACTGGATGTTTAAAATTAACGTAGGCACCAAAGTTTACCTTTAATACAATGCTATTTGCAGATGACCAGATAATTTTAACTAACACTAAATACGAGCTGAATATTTTACAGAAGTCATGTGACATAATTTTAAAATTTTGACGAATAAAACAAAAACAAAGTCATGACAAGGTAAATATTCTGTTAGAACCAAAATTGTAATTAATATTATATTAGAGCAAGCCTCGAGTTTTAAATATTTAGGAACACATGTCAGCTATAAATCTGAAAATGATTTAAAAAATAAATTACAAATGTTCCAACAAATATGCGGTATGATAAATAGAAGCCTTAAACCAAAAACCAGGAAAGAAACTCGATTGAAGTTTTATAAACTAATGGTCATGCCTACTTTTCATTATGGATCCGAAACTTGGACGTTGACGAAAGCTCACAAACAAGGTACAGGCTGCTGAAATGAGATTTTTAAGAACAGTAAAAGAATGCATACTATGTTTGGCAGACAAAATTTTCAATTACCGGAATGAATGGAGAGAGCATATTAGTAGAATGCCTAGAGAATGCAAGGAAAGTGTTAAAACTATAGGCGAATTGGGAAAATATATCCGGGAAGACCAAGAAAACGGTAGTTAAACATATTCTGAAGCCGCACAACTGTCTAATCCATGGAGTGAAGATGGCTATTTTCTTCAATCTGAATGCAAACAACACAGTTCTCTTTTACTGACGTTACAGTTCTTAGTGATATTACAACTCACAACTGTTTTCTTCTCGTATCCGTAATACATAATTTTTTCTTTATTTTCTAAGTCTCTCAAACAGTTGACTTTGACGATAGATTTCTCAACACTCATTAACTGCTTCGCCATCTTCCTACGCGCGCGCACACACACACACACACACACACACACACACACACACACACACACAAAACTGACTCCAAGCTCTCCCTGCCTTGCCTTCTTACATAGCGAGCATGACGTAAAATGAACCTTTCTCGAACTTCACTTGTTCTGGAAGTTATACAAATACGCCGCCGCCGAACACTTCCCAAATAATCTCGAAAACCCCTTTTACGTGTCACGTGTTCACAAATAGTCGCACAGGGTAGCCTAGTTTGGGCATGTTTGATGCAACAACCGCCTGTGGGGTAAGGCAGCCCGCTGTCGTCACAGTATCAATGCTTCACTCATATGGATTCTCATTCAACATATTGAGTACGAGTGGTAATCGCTAACTCGAGCATTGAGATGCTCTCTTTGCTGGTCGCCTTGTATAAAGACTTCTTTCAATGTCAAAATGTCACCAGAAATGTTTTGAGCGCCCCTGCATCCAAAAAGAAACATTTTTAGAAAAATGTCCGCGCGCGCGCGCGCGTGTGTGTGTGTGTGTGTGTGTGTGTGTGTGTGTGAACAGCATAACCAAAAACGAAAAGTTAGTTAAAAACCAAATTTGGTATTTAAGTTTGTCTTTCAAGAATGCAACAAGAAGATTTTGAAGAAAATTCCTCCATCCTAAACTACCCTTTACATGGAAACTATTTCTAAAATTTTGATTTCCTTCAAAATGGCTCTAACGATTTTGACTAAAATACCATATGTGTAAGATATTTTATGGCAAATTAAATGTATATCTTGATTTTTCTGGCTATAGCCCAGACTGGATGAATTTTGCATAACTAGTAAACCGTAAGGAATAGACCAAATCTTACTGTAAAAAAATTTAAATTTGCTAAAACACACTTTATATCTTACTAAAGTTTTTGTACAGTGAACCATTTCAGAGATATTTCTTGTTATTTGTGTGTGTTTTGCCTTCTGTCAAATGGAACATCGTTATCCATTTTTCATGTTATCCGTGTAAAGAAAACCGAATTTTTTTAAGTTTGATAAGATTTGACTATCACTCAGTCTAGTGTATTCTTAAATTTCACTTATAACTATAAGAAAATAAGCAATAAGGTAATTTCTGCAAATGTTTATCTCAACTAACATGAAGATATAGAGATAAGAATTTGTAAGAATGGTTAGTACAAGAATAGAGAAAGTCATGTGAGTGCAATACATCACATGTTTTGTGTTTCAATCACACCTGGGAATACATCTCAGCCGCAGCACAGCTACGACTGAGTAGTTGCCAAATTGTCTGTTTTAGGGAGAACTTCCCAGCTTAAAATCGACTTGACCACGTTTGAAATAGTCGATTCTTTACTGCGTCTTCTCCGTAGACATTACTAGTTTTCTACCGGCATTTGTCAGGCGGTTTTACACGTAGATAGTGAAGTACCATAATATGTTGAAAATATTTCTTTTTGCTTTCTTGTTCTATCCAACGTCAGTCACAAACACACACTGGCGTATGCAACAATGAGTTTGGTTGTTGAGCTCTCAGTAGTAGGGGTGGTTTGACAACTATGACAACTTGAGCGTACAGAGGGTTCGGGGTTTTCAGGCGTTATAGGAGGAGTTTGTGAGAAAAACGAACAAGCTTATGAGACAAGCTTATACAAAGCAATATCTTAAATCTTGTTAAACTACGGATAACGTTTCATAACCGAAGAAGACGTGGGATATATGTGAAAAGCGCTTGTTGCGAAGAAGATACTCCCGACATAAGGCAAACCAGGAAGTCCCTGCTTCACACAAGGAGAAGCAATCCTCTTAGGACGTCTCTTGTGTTGTTGGAAACCCATTTCCTGGCTGGCGTCGATCGGAAAGCACGTAATCTGGGGACTGGCCTTACAATGGAGAGGAGCTGTTTGATCTTGTGTACAGCACAGGAGCTACTTTACTTCCCTAGGATTACGCTAATTATATTTTAAATCCCTTGGGCGCGTTCGCGGAAAGAAACTCTAAACTAGTACCTTCCTTGCAGCATGCAATTCGGTACGCTAGAAAACTTTTCATCCCTTTCGTATGCATTAACAACTATAACATGCACCTAAATACATCTATAAATATAAATATTGTAGATGCTTAGCTTCTGGAAATAAACAAAGGTCTAAGATAAAGTAAACCATTATCACTAGTACTTGTTAATATGTACAAGAGTCATACTAAAAGTCAAGAGCAACACTACTTAAAAATCTTAATTCTTAAGTATATGTATTGGAAAACCAGACAGATAACGAGGAACATCTTGGAAATTGTTCACATTTATTTGGCATAAATTGTGTTTTTAACGAGATGTACATTTTTATTCATTAAGATTGTTCTTATTAGTTAGGGATTACTAGTCATGGAAAAGTTATCCAAAATGTAGCCTACTCCAAGAGCTATTTCCCGAAATTCAAGATAAAGGCTTAATTTGTCGTGAAAATGTCTGTATCAGATAGCATTTTGATCAAATTAATCATTTTTTCGAAATGAAAGGTTTCGTTGAATTTTCCATGTTAAACTTTCATTAGTGGTGCTATTTTCTTGAAAATCTTATTTTCACATCCCTGGAAAATGCTGAAATTAAATACCAAAACACACACACACGCACACTGGAAATAGGGAATCGTGCAAATATGGAAATCTGAAGAATTACAACATGGTCCGCAGCAAACAAGATAACATTAAATAGAGGCAAAAGTCAGTAATGCTAATACTCGAAGGAAACCAAAAACTCAACGATTAAACGTATACCTGGATAATAGCAAAATAGAACAGAGTATAAAATATCCAGGAATAATAGCAGAAAACAGATTCAGATTCCGTCAGCATATCTGTCATATAGTGGTAAAGCCAAAGAAACTAATATATTGTCACCCATCGCATTATTGTCGGCACTACCGCAAAGGAGCCGAAGGAAAGAGACAGAGAATGGCCGCATTCTTGGGGCGCTTGCCGAAAGAGAGAAAAGGATAGAGGCTTCTGGAATCTTCTGCTTTGTATTTCACCGCAATAACTGAACTTTCCAGAATAGTGCCTGGGAGATAAAAATAGCGGTAAAGTGCGACAGACAGTGGACAGACGTATGTGAAGCGTTGAGTAGTCGTGCCGACGGAGAAGGGACAGGTTTGTGACGAATTTGGAGCCGTGCTGTGAGTGAATCGGAAAAGACTTTCTTGCTGTTGCAACGAGTGTGAAAAGTTACTGTTTACGGAAATAAAAGTGTTTCTTTATCCCGACTACATCTGTCTCCTTTACTTTACACCCACCAAAAAAAAGCCACAATATGCATTAGAAAAATCAGCAAAAGTCAAGTTCTGAAGTAATGAACATAACCTACAAACGGGCAATTTTGCTCCTAATCTCACTTGTTTGGATAGATGCCTTAAAATACATTATAATGCCCAAAAAATAAGATAGGTACAAAGATTAGTAAATATTAAAATTACAAAAGCATTAAGAACTACTTCACATGAAGCCCTATGTACTCTGGCCGGAAAAACTCCAATCATCATCAAACTAACAAAAATAGCCAAAAATCACAATATTATAAGGGGGAGAGCAAAACCAATAGCCCAACGTGACATTCTAATAAACTACAAAAGATGGCCCCATGCTGCCGATAGCATAATCATTTAAGACAAGAACGAAACGGACAGATATGCAGTTCAAATATTTACAGATGGCAACGAAACTCTTACGGGTGTAGGATCTGGAGCTACTGTCATCTATCAGGACCCATCGATACAAAAATATCAGTTTGAATTAAACAACACGTGCTCAAACAACCAAGCGGAACAAATTGCTATATTAAATGCCCTTAAAATACTAAATGCCAAAGAAGTTAAAGATACATCTGCAGCAATGCACACTGATAGCCAGATAACATTAGATCTTCTTCGGAATAACAGAAAACCTTATGCTCTGATAAAGGAAAGAAGAATAAATCTAAAAACCCTAAAATCCAAAGAATGGAAGATACATTTTACATGGGTTAAAGGGCATATAGGAATTGAAAGAAACGAGCTTGCTGATACACTAGCTAAAGAAGCAAGTTTTCAGAAACTCACACACATAACAAGGAATATCTCCGAAATGGTTCACCCTACAAGAAAATTTATTGAGACATAAATTATGTATTTTAGCAAGATCTACATTTTTATATAGTATGATTTTGTCATATCTCTAACGGTTTACCAGTTATGCAAAAGTCGTCCAGAGTAAACACGACTACAGGAGCTATAGCCAGAAAATTCAAGATGTACATTTCGTTTGTTATAAAAATATCTCAAACATATGACATTTTAATCAAATTCCTTAGAGCCATTTTCAAGAAAATTAAAATTTTCGAAAAGGGTAGTTTAGGGTGGGGCTATTTTCTTCAAAATATTTGTGTCACATCCTTGAAAGACATTAAACTTAAATACCAACTTTAGTTTTTAACCACCTTTTCGTTTTTGACTTATGCTGTGCATAGACACACAGACACACATAGGGACCTTTTTTGATTCAGGGGTCCTCAAAACATATATTTCCGGTGAAATCTCGGCATCAAATTTTTGGGTGGAATACAATACTTCCCCTACTTACCAGTAGAGAAAGTAAAAAGCAGTGACACGCAAAGGTGTGAACTGGTCACTCAAGCGGAGTGACTTAAGCGGAGAAACAAACTATTTCAAAAGTATGTATACAATATAGATTTTGAACTTTTGAAAATAAGTACTATTACATAATTTTATTGTATGAAACCAATAATGATGTACTGTAACCTTGGATAAGCATAATTATGTAAAAATATATGCATGTAGTATTACATTTTATGTATTGGAACGTGCTGAAATAAAATGCTATTGTTAAAAAAAACAGACATACACAGTAGAGGTCTGCACGGGCTCGGGCCAAGCCCTCGGGCCTAGGCCCGGCCCGGCCCGCGGGCCGGGTTCGGGCCTAATTTGGAAAATGTTTGTCGGGCTCGGGCCGGGCCCGGGCTTGAAAATTAAGAGATACAAAATGTATTATATATTTTTTTTTTCCGAGAATAGCACAATTATTACAGCATTCCAGTACTAGGGATTCTATATGATTATTCTGTTGAAATGCTTCAAATAATAATGATAATATTAACAATAATAATGTCATAATCATAATCATAATAAAATTAAATAATCGGGCCGGGCCGGGCTTGGGCCCGGGCACTATAACCTCTTCTCGGGCTCGGGCTTGGTTGAGTTCGGGCCGGGCCGGGCCGGACCTAAGAATGTCGGCCCGTGCAGGCCTCTAATACACAGGACTTTATTCGAAAAATGGCTTTTCCTAGTTCGGAGAGTCTAAAAACAGGCAGTCGTGGTGAAATCTCGAGAGTATAGTGCAAGGAATGCAATATTTCCTCTACTTACTATAAATAGATGGTAGAGAAAGTAAAAACAAAACCAATATTATTCACGTGTGGCCATTATGAGAGATTTGATTAATTTAGCCGGAGACCATGCAGCACCTATATGAGATAATCGCTGCTAGCATTTCTATCAGAGATCACTACACGCAATGTGCTGTGTTTCACAATGAAATACAAGCAGGGTAGGCTTTGTTCCGGATTTTTATCTTCTAAGCTACATAAAACGCGAACATGACCTTCGTTTTCCGTTATCGAAACAAGAGAGCGTGAAATCCCTTATATGTATTTGGTGGTTAGTTATCGGAGCGGTTTATTTGTTTTGCTACATAGCCTCGTAACTTTGAAATACGGTCGATGTAGGAAGGGATAACGTTTCGAGCGGATCCCTCCCTGTACATGTCGGACTCCCTTAGGAGCCGTACGTACTAAAAGATACGCTGAAATACGAGAAAGGAGAAAAGGAATTCCTAGGAGAACAGAAGCAAGCCTTGGTACCCTGCATCATTGTTTTTCCAGCATCCTGGGCCAGCCAAATCGAGTGTTTGTCGAGTTCACCCACCGTGATCTAATCTCTACCTTTGCTTGTGGCAAAAATGATGAAGAGAAAGCAGTGCAAAAATAAATATTGCTATTCGAAACAGAAAAGCAGGTCCTATGTTGAAATCTTGCTCTACTAAAGCAAAGATCTACATCTACAACTCCACTCTATTGAACCACATCCACAAAATCATTAGCATCATCATTCAAGGTTTGAATCCAAAGATCCGTTCCTTTCCCAACAATCTTCACGCCTTTCTCGGTCTTCCTATGTCTCTTTTACCGACTGGAACGCAGTCACTATTCCAGGAAATCTATCCTTGTTTATGTTCTGTAAAAGTTGTCTTCAGTTTTCTTTATTCTGTTTAATCCTTTCTATTAAGTTAAATGTGTTCAACTCTTCTCTTATTTCTTCATTTGTTTTACAATCTATCACAGAGTACCCAGCCACTGATCTTAAACATTTCATTTCTCCTGTTCAATTTTTGTTGTCTGTTTCCAGTTTTATGCCAATGTTTCATTTGAATGCACCACTACAGCGACTGCCATTGTCTTATAAAATTTAATTTGTTTCTCTTCTAATGTTGCCAGGTTGAGGGATTTTTCCCTCAGCGCCGGTATTTTCCCACTCGAAAGGTCACAAGGGAATTCTCTGCAAATTAAAAAATTTTTCAAGTAAACATTTTAAATTCAAGAATTCAAATTCATTCATGTTCTTCTGCTTTTAACGAAGATTTTTTTCTCATCAGACTCTGCAGCATTAAGTTCCTAATAGTTTCTGCAGTATACGTAATGAAAGAACATTGACGCAACAATCGCGGAAGAAATGCTACGATTTGTCGACGGGCCCCTAAACACCAGTCACTCTTTCACTAACTCACCACCCAACCCACTCACCACCCCCTCACTGACTCACCACCCAACCCACTCACACACACACACCCACTCACTCACACTCTATCGCTCATTCAGTCACAAATCCACTCACCCATCTGCAAATTATCACAAAGCGACAATAAGTCGTCGGTTTGTTGTTCATTTCTTGTTTTGAGTAAGATATACACGTATGCGTGTGCTAGTTAATCGCAGGCTGTGTGTGTGTACGCGTGAGTGAACATGCATGTGAACATTTAGAATTATTATTATTATTATTATTATTATTATTATTATTATTATTATTATTATTATTATTATTATTATTATTATTATTATTATTATTATTATTATTATTATTATTATTATTATTATTATTATTATTATTATTATTATTATTATTATTATTATTATTATTATTATTATTATTATTATTATTATTATTATTAACATAGGGACAGCTTTATATTAATATGACTGACTCAGAAGGGCTCAGTATTCGAAAAAAGACACGGAAATTAAAAATCCTGGCGAAGAAGGACGCCTGGTTAGACCTGGGTTGGCTAAGTAAATGTAATGACCTCCTTAAAGCTAAATACATATGTATGTTGTAACAGGAGCCCCAGGCAGAGGAAAGGGAACTAGATAAACATAGTGAGACATCTTTACGTTAGATGAATTTTTCTTATTGTTATATATTCGGTCTTTAACTGCAATTGTCATATTGATAGTCCTTTACGTTTGGCCTATTCCTAATGCTATCAACTGGTACAACGTGTTTTTTTTTTTCCGCACTCTGAGAGCTGAGGAACTAGTCATCGTTAGAGAAAATTTCCCACCCTATACACGGGAATCGAATGTAAGACACCTCACACAGCAAACCGGTGCTCCACTGACTGAGCTGCGGAGTCACTCTGATGAACTTCTAATTACATTCGTCAAGAAGCTGCTGGGAACTGTAGAGCGAAATGGGCAATTTCATAAGCAGTTGGCAAGTCCTTGGAAGATGACTTCCTTAGTTATTCAACATCTTGCTTGATAGCCTGACAACTTCACATTCCTGTTTTGAGTGTTTACATTATGTGTATCAGATTATTTACAAACAAATTGTACTATAATTACTGCGTACTTGCTGTCACCCACACCACAGACACAGCAGTCAGCTTCGCCGGTCGACCGCACGCCGATGTTCAAATTTAATTCTTGCTTTGTGCAGATTTTTACTTTCTCTACTGGTAAGTAGGGGAAGTATTGTATTCCACCCAAAGATTTGATGCCGAGATTTCACCGCAAATATATGTTTTGATGCCCCCTGAATCCCTCCCCCCCCCCCCAAAAAAAAGCATTTTTAGAAAAAGGTCCGTGTGTGTGCGTCAGTCTGTGGACAGCATAACTCAAAAACGAAAAGACTTTTAAAAACCAAAGTTGGTATTTAAGTTGTATGTCTTTCAAGGATGCGACAGGAAGATTTAGAAGAAAATTTTGATTTTCTTGAAAAGGCTCGAACGATTTTGATTAAAATGACATATGAGATATTTTTATGACAAATGAAATGTATATCTTGAATTTTCGGACTATAGTCCCTGTAATCGTATTTATTCTGGACAACTTTTGCATAACTGGTAAACCGTGAGAGATAGACCAAATCATATTGTACAAAAAATGTTATTGTTGTTAGCTAATGCTGGATTTCTGACAATGAAGTCATTAATCCTCTTGCTCTCCAATATTTTTCACTGATAGATGGGGCACTAGAAGTGATCGGGCATATTTGAAGATGGTCTTGATCCATTTCCTCTTGCAGATCACATAGAGAACAGAGTGGTGAAGAATATAACCCAATTCTAGCAGTAATAGTAACCGTTTTTAAGAGAGCACCATATTTTTATGTTTTGGCGGTCACATCGCTCTCTCACAACCCCCAGAATGTCTGGAGGACCACACCTGTCGTTGGGTTACGGGTCTCACCGACCTGACCGGCAGAATTATCAAAATAAATTCACCGACCATATCCTCAGAGGACGTATTACATGCCATGACAGGTCAGCATGTTAGGGGTTAAGATTTTATAGAGAAATTAGACAAGTGGAGAGTTTGGAAAAATAAAGACTCCCTAGCCCTCAGGAACCCTAATAGCGTCGGGGTCGGAAGAGAACAAGAGATGACCAAGGTAAGGTCAGATAGAAAAGTTACAGTGAGGAGCAAAACACCAGTAAGTGGAAGTAATGTTCTGCTCAGCTTGGGTACCTTGTGGTCACTATCCACATATCCTCTAGACACCAGTAAGTGGAAGTAATGTTCTGCTCAGCTTGGGTACCTTGTGGTCACTATCCACATATCCCCTAGACACCAGTAAGTGGAAGTAATGTTCTGCTCAGCTTGGGTACCTTGTGGTCACTATCCACATATCCTCTAGACACCAGTAAGTGGAAGTAATGTTCTGCTCAGCTTGGGTACCTTGTGGTCGCCATTCACATATCCCCTAGACGGAGACCCCTGAGTAAAGCTTGGGTACCTTGTGGTCACTATCCACATATCCTCTAGACACCAGTAAGTGGAAGTAATGTTCTGCTCAGCTTGGGTACCTTGTGGTCACTATCCACATATCCCCTAGACACCAGTAAGTGGAAGTAATGTTCTGCCCAGCTTGGGTACCTTGTGGTCACTATCCACATATCCTCTAGACACCAGTAAGTGGAAGTAATGTTCTGCTCAGCTTGGGTACCTTGTGGTCACTATCCACATATCCTCTAGACACCAGTAAGTGGAAGTAATGTTCTGCTCAGCTTGGGTACCTTGTGGTCACTATCCACATATCCCCTAGACACCAGTAAGTGGAAGTAATGTTCTGCTCAGCTTGGGTACCTTGTGGTCACTATCCACATATCCTCTAGACACCAGTAAGTGGAAGTAATGTTCTGCTCAGCTTGGGTACCTTGTGGTCACTATCCACATATCCTCTAGACACCAGTAAGTGGAAGTAATGTTCTGCTCAGCTTGGGTACCTTGTGGTCGCCATTCACATATCCCCTAGATGGAGACTCCTGAGTACGTACAAAAGATGTAGATCTTGCTAAAATACGCAATTTATGTCTTAATAAATTTTCTTGTAGCGTGAACCATTTCGGAGATATTCCTTGTTATGTGTGTGAGTTTCGGAAAACTTTCGCGAAATGGATCATCGTTGTTCATTTTTTATATGTTAAGTGTGCAAATACAACAGAATCTCAAAGCTTTAAAACATTTGACTATCGCACAAAGCCTACTATATTTTCTAAAATTCCCCTTGCACCTACAAGGAAATAAGCAATAAGATAATTTGTACGAATGTTTATCTCAACTAACACGAAGAAGATATAGGAATAAGAGTTTGTAAGAATGGTTAGTACAAGAGTAGAGAAAGTCATGTGAGTGCAGCACATCAGATTTTAACTATGTAATGCTTATACTACATTAGAACCCAAATGAATCCTGGGCGGAATACAGGAGTAGAATTGAAGACCAGACATGATTAACTACAAGAGCCAGGATAAAATAATTCCAACATCAGAATTGTTAAACCTTTATCTTGTATCATTTTGCAGTGACATGTTTTAAACCCATGTTTTTAGTTGTTAAGCTTTCTCTGTAAAATTGTTATACATCTGCTAATGTATTTTGTAACAAATTAGTCGAAAAGCACAGCTTCCAAATACCAGTGATGGAGTGCAGACGTTGTTGCTGTTATTATTATTGTTACTGTGTTAATACTACAGTGTTCGAAAGCGTTTCCGCCAAGGATTTTCTCACACCAGATACCCATAATATATAATATACTTGTCGAAACTGTTTGGAAAGATCGTTGGGATTCGTCATTCACATTCACGACAATGAAATGGCTTCATATTTAACCTTCATTGTAGAGACCTCCAGAGGGGACACAAGTTGGCAGCTATGTCGAAAAACAGGCGGCAGGACCTTCCTGTTGGGGAAAAGGAATTAATAACCTGCGAAAATAATAAGTCTGGAAGAGGGATAGACTAATAATAAATGGTAGAAACGTGTAACAAATGGTGTTGAGGGATAACAATGGGGATGAACGGCTCGGGACACCGGGTGTTCCAAACACGTTGCTACAAATGTAGGCCACCACTGAAGTCGGTCTGACTGAGAATGGTGTGCGTGCTGATACTATGCTATTATGTGTAGTGGCGCGTAATACAGCGGTGCATTTTGGTAAAATACTCGTATTTCATGAGTAAAGGCCGGAGGGGTGTGCGGTCGCATGCGATACAGGTTAGCTGAACTCATAAATGACGTCAGAAGTACAGCACGGCCATCAAAAGTGCAAACAACTGCCACTAGACGCAAGTTTATAACATAGTACTCTTCAAACTGGTGAGGCATTGCCTTGCAAGTGCATGCACACCCAAGGTCAAGGTGTAGTATAACGCGACTGTTTTGTTTCTTCTTGCAGTGAGCTGCAGACATGCTGTTCTTTAGTGTTCATATGATACTTGCAGTTAGTCTTCAGTGAGGCGGTTTTCATGGTCAGGCTGTACCTAACTGCAGTTGTTTACATGCGCGAGCGATAACAGTGAAGTTTGTGTGCAGTATACCCATGGAAATACGCACACGCCTCAGGACTTTATTCATAAGTATTAATTCATTTTGGCAAAGATTTAATGTAATTTAAGATTTAATTTAAAAAATAAAACTTCATTCGAACACAGCTGTTTGGCGGCGGTGGCGATGGCGGCGGTGGCGATGGCGGCGGCGGTGGTGGTGACGGTGACGGTGGTGGTGGTGGTGCTGGTTCACAGGCTATCATTATGCAGTCTGTCCTAGGTGTGGGTGGACGGGAGAAATGCTCGCAGCTGTCGCGCTGTTATAACGTTATTCGCATTTGACCGAAGCCAGACTCGCACTATTGCTGCTGCAGATAAGCGTTTGTCGAAATGGATTTATTTGTTTCCTTCCAGGTAGAATGGTAATAGGAAAATACAGTAGGCTTAAGTAATAGTCAAATCTTTCACTATATGCTTGCTATGTAAAGTTACCTTTGCAGCTCAAGAAAAAGTAGAATAACTTCCCATTTGAGAAAAGTATAAGTGTGGAAGAATTCAAAGAAGAAGGTATATTCGGAAAGGGTTAACTCTAAAAGTACTCTTTTTGACAAATTGTGTGCTTTAACTCAATTTACAATTTTAGCTTATCTCTTACGGTTTATCACTTACGAAAACGGTATCCAGTATTAAGTTGCTTCAGAGGCTATTCCAAAAAAATAATTGTGTTAGTCATGAAAATGCTTTAAACCTATTTTGATCAAAAACATAAGAGGAATACATGTTTATTGTGTAATAAGACTTTACCTGTCTCTCTTAATTGCTGGTTATGCAAAAGTCATTCATAATAAGTCTTCAGACTATTTCAAAATGAACATTTTGTTACGAAAATATCTGAAACATGTTAAATAAAATCGGTACAGAAATGTTTGAGGAAATCAATTTTCGCAAAACTTTCCAGGTAAGGGATTATTTGGGATGACAGAGTTTCTCTAAAACCTTCGTGGCACATACTTGGAAAATGGAGAAGCTATATTAAGTTTGGTATTTAACAAACTTTTCCTTTTTGAGTTATGCTTTTTACACAGGCACACGCGGATTGTTTTACAAATAATATGCTTCTTTTGAATTCAGGGAGTCTCAAAACATGTATTTCCAGCGAAATCAGTGTATCGAAATGCAATATCTTCTGGTGTGCAAAACCTAAGGACAAAAGTGCAAGCTGTGACATTGCCAAGTAATATAGATCGATGAAACTTGAATCATACATAGAAGGAACTGTTACAGTATGCTACAACAGTCTGGCCACTCAAAGTGTGGAATGAGACGAACAGGAATGAAACTTTTATTCGTAGACAATAACCTAAAGTCCCTACGACATATGGTGACCCTCTAGATTTACAAAAACTGAGTACTGGTGCTTAAAAAGACCTATGATCACCATAAGTGCATCGTGTTCCCATGCTGGCCAAAGAGTGTTCTTGTGGTAGGGTGTTCATTCCTCCACCAGTGCTGTTAACAACTGTTGCATGGCCGTTGGTGCATGTGGAAATACTGCAGTGCGTCTCCCCAGAGCATCCCAAACATGCTCGATGGGATGTAAATCAGAGGAACCGGTAGGCCAGTCCATTCGCCCAATATCCTCTCGTTACAAGAAATTCTGCATCTGCGAATTCGAAGCGGTCCCGCATTATCATCCATAAAAATGAAGTCAGGGCCGACTGCACCCTTGAAAAGACACACATGGGGAAGGAGTACAGTATCACAATTACGTTGTCCTGTTAGCGTACTATGTTCAAAGATTTGGAAGTCGGTGTGCCCATGCAACGTTATGTTTCCTCAAACCATAACACCGGGACCCCTAAACGATCGTGTTAAAGGATGTTCCTGGGTGCACTACGTGTTGCCAGCTCTTGCCAAATGAGGATACGTCTGCAATCACTACTGTAAATGAATCTGTTCTCATCCGAGAAGAGCATGCAACCCTATTCCTCGTTGGTCGAGGGACCATTGCAGCCGCTGCCGCCCATGTGCAGGGGTCAATGGAAAACAACGCACTGGCCATCGGGCAAAAAGACCAGCTCTGTGCAGTCCCTGTGCCACTGTGTAGCGAGAGATTGCGTGCCTGGCAGTCCTGTTAAATGTGGTTGCAAATGCACCCGCTGTTTGGCGTGGATCCCTTGTTGGCTGTAGCACAATGCAACGGTTATCTGCTGTGGTGGTTGAGCGTGGTCAACCACTTCCTCTGCTTGGGACAGCAGTAGTTGTGGTATGGAAGGCTCCTCATGCACGTGACGCAATGCTGTGAGTAGTATCAAACTCATCACATTTCGTTTTCTTCCAGCTTCCCAATTATTCTTCCCAGTGTGAAGTCATCCAAATGTTTTCTACGGGCCATGTTGCAATTAAGAACATCACTACAGTGCATCGTAACAGATCGCTGATTACCACACACTGTTTTGTCCTGTGTTGTCAAATGACCCATTAGGCACTATAGCCTCGCTACACTCACGCCGTGTGACGTCTACATACACCCGAAAAAATCCTCTGGCTGTGCCGGGTTTGAACCCGCGATCTGAGGAGCCAGACACTAGCTTGTTATCCCTGGATTACAGACACGACTATGTACGTGAAGACATAATAAACTTGATGCATTTTTGCCTTTACTTTTCCTTTAATTGGAAAAGTTTTTGATATTTCTTTTTTAAAAATGGCGGTAATGGTTTTCATTAGAACACCACGCCTTTATATTACATAGGCCACACAATTAAGTAGTATTTTGAATGTATGTGATAAATTAATTTACTTTTGTCTTTGTTTTTAAAACCGAGACTAGTTGTTTATTTAATGGCGAAAATTAACGACGATTTTTCAACTTAAACCCGAAAGTGGACTGAGTAGTAGTATGTGTTATTTTTATAAACTTTATTTTAACAGCATACTCCGTTATATTGAGAGTAATACTACATGCTTCGGTAAACATTTACATTTCCATATATTTTTCAATACTAAATATAAGTACAGGGTGGGAGTGAAATTATCCGCCAGACTTTAAGAGCGAATTTATCATGTTGTGAATAACAAGAAAGTCTAATACCAAAATGTTGAAAAGTTTATAGTTTTTTAGAAAAAAACGTTCTATCAAACAAATTTATCAATACCTGACTGAAAAATTATTCATTGAAGTTTCTTGATTTATGGCTATATTTATAGAAAATTGAATAAAAAACTATTTCCCTTGGCGTTTTTCAATAGATTCAACGGTTTTTGTGTAAATTAAATTTAAAAAGTCCACAATTTATTGCATGTAAAAGGCAACAAATTGTGGGTTCTTTTAAATTTCATTAACACAAAAGCCGTTGAATCTATTGAAATACGCCAAAGGAAAAAGTTGTTGTTTATTTAATTGTCTATGAATATAGCCATAAATCAAGAACCTTCAATCAATAAGAATTCAGCCAGATCATAAATTTTTTTGTAAAACATATTTTTTTCTAAAAAACTATAAACTTTTCAACATTTTGGTATTAGACTTTCTTGTTATTCACAACATGATAAATTCGCTGTTAAGGTCTGGTGGTTCATTTTACTTCCATCCTGTATAAATGAATCAAACAGATGAGCTAGTGAAAGCCATAGTGTGCCTGTGTGTGTTTGTCTGTGCGTGTGTGTCTGTTTCCTTTATTAACAACATGTTCCATTATATGAATACTAATATTGGTTTTTAGGTTTCAAATTACATGTAGATAATTGTTCTTCCTTGCTACACAGAGTACCCGTTATTACTCGCTTGGCTGCATTCTATGTTCTCAACTCTCGCTCTGTGTGTGTGTGTGTGTGTGTGTGTGTGTGTGAGAGAGAGAGAGAGAGAGAGAGAGAGAGAGAGAGAGAGAGAGAGAGTGAGAGAGAGAGGGGGGGGACAAAGCGGGGAGAAAGATTTCACTTGCCAAAGGAATATTGTTGTGGGTCGCCATTTTACTTAGCTTGCGGCTTCATTGCAATCCTTCGGATTACACTAGAGAACTGTAACAATGAAGTTTCGCCGCAATCAGTACATTTTATTACCTTTTCTTTAAGTGTTTTCATGTTCCTTTACGAAAAGGTTCCTCCATCCTGGTTTCTTCTCAGGTCATTTAACGGGAGGTGTAGTACCAAATTTCCACATGGAAGCTGTAACGGGTATCCACCGTCACAGTCGGCTGATTGCAAAGGCCGTTTAAAGTAGTAGTAGGGCAGTTCCCTTGTTTCAGTGATCAACATTGTGTACAGGGTGTGGAAAAACTCGAAAGTCTCTTCTAGCACTTGCTGGGGTGTTGGATTTTCAATATGAAATTGATCCAGCTAAAGTAGTGAATAGCTCAAACAATACCATCACTTCACTTAGTGTTCACTGTTACTTAATGAACTAGTTCAATTTTCCCCTTAACTCACACTGTCACGTCACGTCACTGGTGTACATTAGTTCATAGATGGGGAGAAGTGACTCAATACGTCATTTCCCCCATATCGTAATTCTAATCCTGTCTACTCGGCTCAACACTACCAGGCCACGTGTCTGATATCTACCTCAGCGTTCCTCACATTGTGTCAGTGATGGAATCGTGTCGCATAACAAGGTAAAAAGATGCTTCAAAACCGAATGGGAACATAAGTATATTTGTGTTCTTACTAAAAATAAAGCATTGTGTTTGCTGTGTCAAAAGAAAAGTACGTAACGTAATCAAAAAACTAATATTCATGCTCCTATTAGGTTCCGCCACTGGACGCCTTGAAACTACCTTGTTTGTAAAGACTTGTGTATACGTAAACAAATAGAACCGGAAAAGACATGTGGCCTCCATTTGGTGATGGGGTGAGAGTGAAGAGCGTAAACACTTGATTGTATTCCTGTCACCCCTCTTCCCCATGCCTGAACTAGTTCAATTGTTCCAAGTAAACTCTTGTTCCAGACGGTTTACTGTTTGGTCAGTTGAACGCCAGTTGTGTCTAATGCTTCCAGTAGCACGCGTAACAACAAATACATAATTGACTAACGATTGTGTATCAACTGTGCTATGTACTAAGAAAATAAAATTCTTAAGAATTTTGTTTTGTCAAAACAGTCATACTGTTTCAAATAATTGTTTTACCCGCCTTCAATTTTCATAGCGTGACAAACCAGGGACTTGCCTAATGGGGTAGTTGGAGGATAGGGTTTGCACCCCTCTATTTCTCAGCTCAGAGCTTTTGAGTGCGTTGATTTTGCTTATCTTCGTGGTTATTTTCAGCATTTTCGTGCTTATTTTAATATTTTAGCATGCTTAGAAATTTAACAATGGTAAAAACTAAACATCTAATGTAAAATTGCATACCTGAAACTTCACTTTTGAAAACGTTAACCCTACCTCTTCCCCATATCAATTAGCCGGGAACCTCCATGTAACCAACCATTTATCATCTACAATGTGTTCACTACCATATTAATTGAATTCGATGAAAGTATTTCCATTAGTCCTTTACTGAATCACTATACTTTAAACTCCTGTAAGATGCAATCAACTGCCGTGCGCACGCGCTAAATATGAGTTCAAAAAGTGGACAGCGATTCTGCAACATTCTATAGTAAGTAGGAGATACATTGCATCCCACCAAAAAATCCAATATCGATATTTCACATAGGTTTTAGCACCACGTGAGTCTAAAAGACCCTTAAGAGAAAGGTCCGTTTGTATGTGTATGTATCCTGAACAGCATAACAAAAACGAAGGGTTCCTTAAATACCAGCATGAAGATTTTCAAGAAAATTTCTCACCCTAAACTACCTTTAAACCTTAAGTGTTAATATCCGTCTTTCAAGCTGATATCAAAATTCTTAAACAAAACTGAGTATATATGCAATGTTAGTTTGATTTAACATTTCAGCTATGCTTCAGTTGACAGTTGAACTTCGAAGTGTGTGTGGATGTCACTGTTTTAGTTCCGCAATTGTATTGTTTTGTAAGTATACACACGTAAGCCACATCGTTTCACAGGCGGATATTACCGTAAAGGTACCTAACATACTATTTGATTTTGTAAATGTTTGCATAATTTCTTGCTACATATGATGTAAACGGAATCAAAATATTGGTATTAATAATTCATCAATCTTTTAAATTGTTAGAATTCACTAGTTGGACATAAAATTCAAGCGTTCGTTATCTTAGTCTCCTAGATGCATATTACTATTAGTGCCATTTTCACAGAAGGCTAACATATAATTGTCTAATTTCTGCATAATTGATTGTAATATATGGTGTAAACGCAATCAAAATATTGGTATTAATAATTAATCAAGCTTTAAATTGTTAGATTCACTAAGTGGACATAGAATGCAAGATTTTGTCATGTTAGTCTCCCAGACGGATATTACTGTTAACGCCATATTTTCGCTTGTTACCATTTAAGAGTTAACGGGCACATCGGGGTGAGCCATCTTGCACCCCTATGTTGAGTTACGTACAGTTGGAGAAGCTTTGAGTGCCAGGTTTTTGCGAGAAGTTTCCAAGAACAGCGATTTCCAGAAAACTTGGAGGCACCTAGTTCTGGGCTATGTAAGCGAGTCGGCATGGACAGATGAGTTAGTATTGGTTCAATTTTTAGAAGTTTATGATCAGTCAGTTTTTAATAAGTTAGTCAATGAGTGAGTAGAATTGTCAGTGTGACCTGTGGACAGTTGAGCACTGCTTTGTGTCAAGCTTACGATAGAACAGAACAGCTGTAAGCTTCAGGTTCACGAGTTTGAATTGTAATTCAGTTTTATGGAACATAAGGTGGCATACAGATGTCTAGAGTTGTCACATGTCACAATATGTTTAGGCATTTTATGACAGACTAGGTGAATATTTTGAATTTTCTGGGAGCATCCCCTGAAGTCCTCTATATTCTGGATAAATTTTGCATATCTGGTAAGGAGTAAGAGATATAAAAAATCTTATTTAAAATGCAGGTTTCATTAAAGCACAAATTTATGTCGCATCCCCAACCATTTACGAGATTTTGCGTGCTTTTTTGTTTACATTTTGTAGTACTCATATTTTTTTTCAAACAGGAACTGACTCGATTTTTACATTCTGGCATGGGAAGAGAATAGAATTTCAAGGCCATCCCATGGCCACTAGCTCTTAATCGCTTAATCGTATTCTATTCTTCTATTACCATTGTAAATACCTATAAAGCAATATGTAATAGACCCATTTCTACAAATGGATCTTGATTAATATGAATTAGATAGAAAAACAACCGCTAACCGCTTTAAGTACAGTTCAATCCAGGGTGAGCAGACTGCTTAAGCTAAAACATTGCCTAGAACTGGGAATATTATATTCTCACATAATACTGCAATATTCCCAATATCTTTTAGTTTATACTGTCAAACTTTGCACTAAACAATAGCAACAGTAACTATAACAACTTTAATAATAATAATAATAATAATAATAATAATAATAATAGTAATAATAATAGTAATAATAGTAATAATAATAATAATAGTAATAATAATAGTAATAATAGTAATAATAATAATAGTAGTAATAATAATAATAATAATAGTAATAATAATAGTAATAATAAAAATAACAATAATAATAACAATAATAACGACGAGGAGGAGGGAGGAGGAGAGAGGAGGAGGGAGGGGGAGGAGGGGAGGAGGAGTAGAAATAATAATATTAAAAACTTTACCTGTTCCCAGTGTGATGTTAATATTTGTTGTGCTGAAAGCCAGTAAATAATGGATATCTGGAATGTGGTTATTCCGTTGTGCTGTGCTTCAATAAATCATCGGATTTGTAATACAGATACTGCTGTCCGGAAGCCTTTAAATTCTGCAGGCAGTTTCCTGATGACCTACTTTTAAAGCGCATATTTTTACAGCAAATACATCCTTTAGTGTCGCTGTTGATAACCACAGACGGGAGGAGAGTGTCTACCTAGTAAACACAGCATGATCTTATAGAATAATATTGACAATAAATAATTACAAGTTAAGACAAATTAAAATGTCTGTTTTTCCACCGTATTGTTTTAAAATAAAATATGGAATAGAACTTATATGGTACGTGTTACTGAAGGCCCTCTTTTCTTCTGGTGAACTTTTACCTGGCAGCGTCAACTTGGAAGGAGCAGTTAGAGAAATAGTTCTGTTATATATATATATAATCCTTCTAGGTAGAAGGGAAGCCATTACATTAATTTTAACCAGTTATAGATCTCGATATTTACGTTTTCGTCTTTGACAATTTCCTACAGAGATATTTTAGTTTTCTCAAAAACCAGCTGCCAACACTGTACATTGTGTGGGTGTCACTTTCCCTAGCTCAGTCTATAAACAAACACGGTAACTGTGCCTTTTTGAGAGCATAAACAAATATTCTGCCTTCTCCTGTGTTTACTGCGCGAGTGTAGGCCAATCACAAGCGTTAGCTCCAGTTATTTGTGCTCCATGAAACTGACACAGGATGGCAGATGCCCATATTGTGGCGATATCAACACAGCAGAGCATGTGGTGCTGGTCTGTCCAAGATGGATCTCTGCTAGACAAACTGTAAATGAACATATACCGACAATATTGTAGGCTATATGCTTCAAACAAAGGAGAAATGGGAACTGATTTCGAAAATGATTTCCTACATTCTAAAAACAAAATACGATGAAGCAAAATAACATAATTACCCTTGGGAACATAATATGATGAGACAAGATAAAGAAATAGAGGTAGGCGTCTTTCGATGTCATGTTCTCACGGTTCCGAAAGTCGTCAGAAAGTCGCCGCCACCACCACCACCACCGCCGCCGCCACCACCACCGCCGCCGCCACCACCACCACCGCTGCCGCCGCCGCTGCCACCACCACCACCACCACCGCCACCGCCACCACCACCGCCACCACCACCGCCGCCACCGCCGCCACCACCACCGCCGCCACCGTCGCCACCACCCCCACCCCCACCACCATCATCGCCGCCACCGCCATTACTAATCCTACTGCTACTCCTTCTCCTCCCTCTCCTACTCCTACTACTATTCCTACTCCTTCTCCTACTATTCCTTCTCCTCCTCCTATTCCTCCTACTCCTTCTACTCCTCCCCCTCCCTCGTAGTAAAAGCAAAAACTCCTTGGCTCGTAATCCAGTAGTCTGAAGTGCATGTTCCCTGATCAGAGATGACAAACACGCTTGTGTGGATACTGCGTTAACACGACAAGATCCCATGGCGCTACCAGAATGGCCTAGCTGTGATAACATGCACTTTATGGTTGTTGGGTCAATAGCTTCCAAAGCCTATAAAACAAAAGGTGACAGAAGCCATTACACTGCAGGGAAGTTCTCAAATTTGAAGCGACAAAAGCAAAAGCAGCCTCACTAAAGCGCTCTGGCTGAACGTAACCCGTTCCGGATGTTGGTGCTATTATGTGTGCCCCGACCCTGTTGGGTATATTTTAATGTGCGGCCGCTATATGATGAAATGGGTTGTTAAAGCCGCCCAAGAAGAGGTGCATGGACTCCCCAGGTAGCTTCTAAACATCACAATCCTGCTCTGCGTAATCGAGTGAGATAGTTCCGTGGTAATGGGTCAAATTGCACTAGAAAGGTCCTGGGTTCGATAACCGTTGGGCACTTTACGATGTTTTCCTTTCTTCCTTCTTTTCTCGGCGAATATGAAGCGATTCCATATCAACCCTTGTATAGAAGTGGAAGAAATAAGATTTAAAAAAGGAAATCACTGTAACTTTTGGGCAGTTTAAGAGTAGATGTGGTCGATTGGAGAGTGTGTCACCCTCCCTCCATTTTAAAGCATATTATTACATACAAAAAAAGTCACTAAATAACAACAATGCACTTCATTTCCTTACAATTGTGTATGCTCTGGGAAAAAATAAAATATTTTATTTATTAACGCAATGTCAATAATTGCTGGAATTTCGTCCCACAGAAGCTTTTTTACATGCTGGTAAATCTATTGGAATTGGATTGTCACTTTTAAGCAAGCCGGGTTTCAACCCGAGACTTTGGGATTAATAGAACAGAGCCTAACTGAGGCACGCAAACCGATACGCGTGGGGAAAGTGCCAATCCATGAGTAATGATGAAATCTGCGATAATAGCAATTTTGTTTTCTTTAAACACACTCGTTAATACTTTGTTTTAACCGTTCTTTGAAAATAAATTTTCCTCACGATCTCTGATCCTAGAACTAGGCTTTACAACTTACGGATCTCAAATAAAGTTCTGTGCGTAGGAGTTAAGTATAAACACAATATGTTTTCTATTTCTTCATAAAGATATTCAAGATAAGTAAAATTTAAATAATAAATTAACCCAAAAATTAATGCTAAATATGTAATTGTTAAAATAACTTTTTGTTCAAATGTTGGAGGTTCTTCCGTATAAACGGCAGTGCCACAGACTGCCTGTTTCCGGCCAGTGTTGGGGCTATTATTAAAGAAACACTCATATGGTTACACAAAATGAAGAGATAGTTTCTCAACTATTCCACTTCTACTGATGTTATTGCAGCGTACTTGAAGAGCGCAAGATTTTGTCGATTAGTATCACTTGAAGTTCCTCCCCCCCTAAATTACCCTTTACATGGAAAATATGTCGCAAACTTTTCTTTTCTTGAAAATGGCTCTAACGATTTTGATTAAAATGTCATATGTTTGAGAACAATTTTGTATTTGTTTTTTAGCTTTCAACTTTTACCTCTTTTTAGTACGTTGCTCTTTAGGGTTTTATTTTATCGTGCTAATTTGTAGGCTGTTTTTTGCTGTCACTTTAAGGTTCTACTTTTAGCCAGAAAAGTTAGTGAATGTTTTTAGATTTCAAACTTTGACCTAGGGCCCAAGTGACCTAGCTCTCGATGGGCCCTTAAACCCCACTCACTCACTCACTCACTCACTCACTCACTCACTCACTCACTCACTCACACTCACTCATATGTTTAAGATATTTGTATCACAAATGAAACACATATTTTGAATTTTCTGGCTATATCCTATGTATTCCTGTTTATTCTGGATGACTTTTGAACAACTCGTAAACCGTAAGAGATAGACCAAATCTTACTACACAAAACATGTAGGTGTCGCTAAAACACACAACTAAAACACACAATTTATGTTTTTTTGTTTTTTTGTTGTTGTTTTTTTTTTTTTATTTTTTTATTTTTTTATTTTTTTTTTTTTTTTTTTTTTTTTTTTTTTTTTTTTTTTTTTTTTGTTAGAGTGAACCACTTCGGATATTCCTTGTTATTGGTGAAATGGAACATCGTTGTTCATTTTTTATATGTGAAGTGTGCAAAGAGAGCACGATCTCAAAGCTTTAAAAGATTTGACTATCGCACAAAGCCTACTGTATTCTAACATTCCCTTTGCTCCTACAAGGAAATAAGCAATAAGATAATTTGTACAAATGTTTATCTCAACTAACGCAAAGAAGATATAGGAATAAGAGTTTGTAAGAATGGTTAGTACAAGAGTAGAGAGAGTCATGTGAGTGCACCACATTAGATTTTTTTTTTTTATTTAAAACACGGATTATGCTGTTTACATGGCTCTTGTACCAACTATTGTTACAAACTCTTATTCCTATATCTTCATGTTAGTTGACATAAACATTTGTAGAAATTGTCGTATTACTAATTTTATTCTAGGTAGCAGGGGAATATGGGAATTCAGTAGGCCCTGAGTGATAGTCAAATCTTTTAAACCTCCCTTTCTGACCTGAATTATTTTGTGCCAATGAAAAAAATATTTCTGTAGCTCTATCTTGTCTTTATGACTCAGAAAAGGAGAAAATACAAAAATTTTTATAAAATTCAATTTCAATATATCAAATTTGAAATGATTCCATTTGGCATCATTGGGACATCAACAAGGGTCAAAGAAAACCATACATGACACATTAACATGTTTTATCAAACTATGATTTTAGCTCTTAGTTATACAGATGAAAAAAACTACTTAATGAACATACAAAATATGTTTTAAACTGTTCTAGTTCTGTCTTTTGCAGTAACAATTCACACAATGACATACACAATATTCATTTGATGTGGAATGCTCTAAAGCAATTCTTGTCCTTATTGAGATACAGGGCAACATTGCACTTGCCACATTTTGTTCTTGAATAGCTCTTGATGCACATTTTGCACCTGGACTTGTCACAAATATATTCTGGCCAGTGGCCGACACCATCATATTGCACATCAGGAACTGGATGTGCAGATTTGAACCTTCTTTTTGGTGGTGTTGTTTGTGGAGAGTCTGAAGATGGGCGTCCTCTTTTTCTTGTATGAGTAGTTCCTTTCTTCAGAAGTGCAATGTCACACACAAAATCAATCAGTGGCTGATGCTTCACTTGTTTTTGCTTTTTTTTTTTTTTTTTCAAGAAGTTGCTTCTAAGCGAGTCCACAAACGGCCTAATTTTGAAAAGTTTATCATATTTCTTATGCTCCCTTGGAACCATGTCGTCATTGTTATTTAGATGAAAATAATTTCTTAATTTGCAGAACCTATCACGTGACATTGTATCTGTAATTGGAGCATATCTAGTAGAAAATCAGCCCAGTACATCCTATAACTGGGCATTTGTATAACTCCAGCTGGATGTGCATTCCAATAAATTGGCGCACTTCTGCCAAGCATGTATCGCATGACTTTCCTGTTTTTTGTGTAGAATATAAATCGGTCTGATAAACCAAATTTTCAAAGATGTTATTATCAATGAAGTTTTCAAAGTAGCTTAAAGGAGTCATATTTTCTGTGGGGTCAGAAAATGCAGTATTGCAAGGTACATCAATTTCTTCCATATTTTTGTGGCGCCAAAGCAGTCTTGACTTGTTTTGTTGATGTTTCGCCTGTATTTTTCCGCTGAAGGCGTACACTGAGTGGTATGTCATCATCATCATCTGTATAAATACCTGAATTTCAGTGAATTTCCACAGGCATGCTGAAACAATCTAGTGTCAAGACTTCTCCTGAACTTGTTTTGGTGTCTAAGACAGTTTGAACCAAGGTATCAGCATTTGTAGTACTCTCGAGGCCAGTTTTGGTGGCAATATCCTCATCCTCCGAATCCATTGGAAATTCATCCTCCACATCGGATAAGTCACCCTCTAACAGCAATAGAATTTCTTCAGTTGTCAGTCCCTTCTGCATTGCCTATGTAAAAAAAAAAAAAAAAATAAAATAAAAAAAAAATTGGGCTATATTATTATTTATTCATACAATTATTGCCTAAACCAGTTAACAGTTAAGATCTTACTATAAGATAAATAACTATAGTTATTGCAATAGCAAAATTTATAACTACAAAGAACTTCAGTGAAACTGATGCCACTAAACACTTCATTGTAAGCTACCATGCGCGCGTCCCAATGATGCCAAATGGACTCATTGTAAGTTCGCGCCAAATTTTTAGGTTAGGAGTTTATTTATGATTAACCAGAACATCTAATGTTACTACTGAATAATTAAAGAACTTATATGAATGCTCAATTACAATAAAAACACATCTTACTTACCTATAATTATTATATGAAGTTATATGTCTATGGGTCCTGGCACACCATGCATATACTCATGGACAATGGGAGGTTCTAGCACACAGCTGTATATAAGATGGCTTTGGAAGCTGCTGCAATCTGACGGCAGAGTATCAAACTATAACACGCGATGTCATTTGGAGTCGTCAGGCATAAAGGATGCGTTTCACAAGCTAGGGAAGTTTATGATTCCAAATGGAATCACCAGGGCAGAAAGGGTTAAAATTCCGTGCACTTTGCAGCGCCAATGTTCAAAATGTTAATAATGACCTTCCATTTTAGAAACGTATTCCAAAATTTGCACAACTAACAAGGAATACCTCCGATATGGTTCACTCCACAAAAAGAAATGCATTTTCACGTAACTTCAGTGTTTTAACGAGATCTGCATCCGTATAGTAAGATGCGGTCAATCTCTGACGGTTTGCCACTTATGCAAAAGTCATCAAGAGCAAACACGATAACATGGGCTATAGCGAGAAAATTCAAAATACATATTTCATTCGCTGTAGAAATATCCGAAACATATGTTATTTTATTCAAAATCGTAGAACCATTTTTAAGAAAATTAAAATCGTCCAAAATGTTCTATCTAAGGGTAGTTTAGGACACAATGTGTAAAAACGGTTTAACCCTGAAAACTAGAATACTTCTGTTTAGTGCTGCCATCTCTTGTTTGGTTCAAATACAAATATTAATAATTTATCTTCTAACATCAAAGAACTTGATTGTAGGTGAATATGACGATATTTATTTTAGATACACACGCGGACCTTTTCCAAAAATGCTCTTTTTTTGATGCAGGCCTCAAAACATATATTTTCGGTGAAACCTCGACATCGAATTCTTGGGTTGACTACAATACTTCCCTTACTTACTATAAACAGTAGAGAAAGAAAAAGAAAACGAATAGTGGCTTTCTATTTGTCAAAGTATAAGTAGGTCTGAAAATTTCAAGTCAGTAACAAAGATGATCTCGGAAGTGGCGAATGCCATAAAACTTACTCAGTAAATGGTCCGTATTTTAAGGAGGTCTCAATTTGATTATTATTTACTTTAAAATAACAATGTTTCGTATTTTTTGCGGTTTACTAATCATACAATGTCAACGAGAATGAAGAGGATTTAATAGGCTATTCCTAGAAAATTCATCATCTAATATATCCCTGTCACGTAAATATCTTAACCATATGACATTTTAATAAAAATTTGCTCTGAAGAAATAAGAGAGAGGGGAGGGGGGCATCTTCTTGAAAATATTAATATACCATCCTTGGAAGACGCTGAACTTAAATAACATCAATTCTTTTTTATACAACTGTCTGAGATGGTACCTAGTTTGGATTTTAGAAACCTGAAAATGTGTATTTGGGTTGAGCTTCTTTTTTTATTGTTCCGTTAACCTTTAAAGTGTTTTTGGAGCCATTAGAATTTGCATACATTAGACACACACGCACACGCACACGCACACGCACACGCACACGCACACGCACACGCACACGCACACACGCACACGCACACGCACACACACACACACACACACACACACACACACACACACACACACGATAAGTAACGACCTTGGGTAGATAAAAATTTCCACCCAAGCCGGAAGTCGAACCCGGCACTCCTTGCACAGCAGGTAAACGGTGAAATTCTGGTATACATTTGGCTGGAATGCAATAGTTCTAGGTACTATACGCATATGTAGACCAAGTAATTATCAAGTTTAAGCTAAATTTCGACTATTTCCTTTAATAAATCCTAAAACGAAACGCGTATTTTAGATTAGTAAGATACAAATCCTCGCTAAAGGGATTGTGCATAAAATCTATTTTGAACATAGCATAGCTTATTTAAATACGAAAAGGGAAGAAATAAATTATTGCCAAACATTGACACTATTAGCTTTTAAGAACATGTACTAAACGCGTTGATTTTGTAATAATTTTTGCCTCAAAATGGTACGAAGGGTAGATAAAATATTAATTAAATACAAAACATTGTCCATTAATTGGTCAGCACACAGATCTAATCGGCTTGAAGCGGATTTGATCCCTAATGGCTTTGCTTCCAACTAATCTCTCACAAACCAAAAATATCACCACTCAACATGGATTTCACTTGCTAATTTAGGAATTTCATAACGCAAACAAGATAGTTGTTTTTGGGAGATAACATAATTAACCCCTAAAATAAATTAACCTAGGAAATCGAAAAGGAAAATAGAGGCAGTTTTATAAGCGCAGTTGCTGGAAAGTAATCTTACACATATTTAAGGGCAGAAGGGAGTTCGGCAGCATCATGTAATTCTGGAAAGTATTCTACAATATTAAGAAAATATGTTAGAGACTATAAGCATCACTTATCTTAGCACATTCTGCACGTTCTTGACGCTCGAAGCAGAGTACGTAGTTTCGAAATAATTCTCTCGCATCATCGGTGCCATCCTTTATCATACTGGTCCGTTTTTCCTTTCTCTACTGGTAAGTAGAGGAAGTATTGTATTCCACCAAAAAAAAAAAAAAAAAAAAAAAAAAAAAAAAAAAAAAAAAAAAAGGTCCGTGTGTGTCAGTCTGTGGACAGCATAACTCAACAAGGAAAAATAGGTTAAACACCATACTTGGTATTTAAATTTAATATTTTTCAAGGATGCGACACGAATATTTTGAAGAAAATAGTCCTACTCTAAACTATCATTTATATGGAAAATGTTTCGGAAATTTTGATTTTGATTAAAATGTATGTTTGAAATATATTTATGACACGCTGTACAAAAAATGTAGATGTTGCTAAAATGCACAATTTATGTCGGAATAAATTTTCTTGTAGGGTGAACCATTTCCTTGTTGTGTGTGTGACTTTCGGAAAACTTAAAACTTTCGTAAAGTGGAACATCGTTGTTCATTTTTTTATGTGTTAAGCGTGCAAAGAGAGCGGAATCTCAGAGCTTTCTACTCTTGTACTAACAATTCCTACAAAGTCTTTTTCCTATATCTTCTTCGTGTTATTTAAGATAAATATTTGTACAAATTATCTTGTAGGTACAAGGGAAATATGGGAACAGAGTAGACTTTGGGCGATAGTCAAATCTTTTAAAGCTTCCAAATTCCATTCTCTTTACTCGTTTAACTTACATAAATGAATAACGATCTTGCATTTGACGAAAGCTTAAGTATTCCAAAACATGGAATATCTCTGAATTGGTGCACTCTATCAAAAAAAAAAAAATGTATAGCAAGATTTCATCTCTCTTACGGTTTACAGTAATGCAAAGATCATCCAGAGGAAACAGGACTACATAGGCTATAGCCAGAAAATTTGAAATATAAATTTTATTTTCCACAAAAATATCTCACACATATGGCATTGTAATAAATATCATTAGATCCATTTAGGAGAAAATCATTTTCAATCTAAAGTGTAGTTTAGGGTCAAGGAATTTTCCTCCAAATATTCGTACAATTTGTACAAATGTTTATCTCAACTAACACAAAGAAGATACAGTCATAAGAGTTGGCAAGAATGGTTAGTACAAGAGTAGAGAAAGTCATGCAACACATCATTTTTTTAATTTCCTTTCGTCTGTCTCTTACTGCTCACCAGTTATGCAAAAAATAATGCAGAATCATCTGTTTGTATCCGTCACTGAATACTCACTGTGTGTCCCTGCGACTGAGGAAGTGGAATGGGAAATAGTCACTCATTATTAGTAAGGTTCTCCAAAGAGAGAAGATTGGACATCCCGGGTCTAAATTGTGTGCATCTGCTTTACACACGCTTTGCACACTTTATCTTCTCATAATGTCCATAAATAACTCTGGTCGATAAAGAAAAAACCTAGACCTGAAAAACATTATACTTCATTCAGTAGATAAAGGTATCTTTAATAATGAATCTGTCCCCATTTTAGGCGATTGAGATTCAAAGGAATTTAAGTATTTTAATGGTAATTGGGTTAGTCATCCAACGCACAGTCCAAACTACTGGTTCAAGAAGCTTCCAGCTATAGAAGTGCATTTCTTCAATAAATTAGACAACCACCAAGGAAGAATATTTTCAAGTCCCTTCTAGAATTCAGGATTCTTCGAAAATGGGCAGAGCCAGAACAATTAAATTGAACACGGAGGATCTTCATCAAAATCACAATAAAAGGCATAAAATACAATATGTATAGCGAACGCCATACCTTGTGACAGTTTGTTGTTCTCTTTCTGTTATACTGCATAGGTGGTGTCTCGTGTATTTGTGTGCAGCAGAAATCAGCCACCTTAGGTACAAAGAACCGATTGTGAGCTTTCTTCACAAGAAGGATCGAGGTTTTCTTTGGAATTTTAATGTAAAACCTTGCATATACAGCATATCCGGTATGTTGCGAAAAGGTTGGGGCATTGCTGGAGCTCACTAGCACACGCAATAAACACAGTTAAAAACACTTCAGTACACCGATATTGCATACTGCATATACTGAAACAGCAGTATAAATTATCTGCATGCAATTCTGGATTAACACTGTTTGAAAATGTTATTCTAGACTATTGTGACTAAGAAGTTAGGGAAAGCTAGCGAATTGATTTCCAGTTCACCACACTCCCGTTAGGCCAGCTGTCACCCACTACAGCCCTCCGTGTTCGCGCATTGTCACGATTGCATGTAATTGGGGGTAATTTACAGACCAATGTAAATAAAATACTGTGACGGTGGTTTGTGTGTGTGTGTGTGTGTGTGTGTGTGTGTGTGTGTGTGTGTGTGTGTGTGTGTGTGCATGACAATAATAATGGCGACAAACATTAAGCAGGCCCGAGGCTACAGGGTAACTAGTGACTGAGTGTGTGAGATAGAGCAGCGTGATAACTTGAATTGAATTATTTTGTTGTTTAACGACGCTGTCAATTGCCAGGATCACATCAGCGTCGCCGGTGTGCCGGAATTTCGTCCCGCAGGAGTTATTTTACATGCCAGTAAATCTACTGACATGGAGCTGTCGTTTTTAAGCACACTTAAAAACCATCGGCCTGGGCCGGGTTTGAACCCGCGACCTTGGGATCAGTAGGCCAGCGTCTAACCAACTGAGCCACCCAGACCGACAGCGTGATAACACCTTAGTGTCCAGCAAGCTCTAGAAACTTCTCTGCTGAGTTATTGCACACGTGCACGTGAAAAGAACTCGAAGGAGGTTATACCACGCTAGTTCCAGTATAAATAGTAGAGACAGTGCGCAGTTCAATCAGTTTGGGGGTCAATTTTTGTGTGAGTGTTAGAGTTGAGTCGTCATGTACAATTTTAGTTACGTGAGTGAGTCGGCCAGCCTGTCAGCGAGTACGCATGTGTCGTCGAGTGATTGTATCGTAATAGTAAAGATATAAGAGACAGTAAAACTGGAGAAAGACATTGAAAGGCTGAGAAAGATTATAGGAAGGACAATTGTGAATTGTAATATATATTATAAACTGTATTAGCAACGAGAAGAAAATTGTGCATTTGTAGTGAGATTTAGGACGAAATAAAGTGTTAGAAAAAAGGAAACGGACTTCGAATTTTTCTGATTTTGTTACAATACTGATTTTATATGCGTGCATATACGTGCCTTAAATTTGTATAATAATATATTTTATACCTTTTCTTAGAAAAGAATCTTCAGAAAAAGGTTCGCTAAATAAATCACAAATGTGTGATATTTTTAGGTTCTCTTTTCTCAGCAACCTGTAACCGAAGAGAACTGAGCTTTTTACTACATATGGGCACATTTTGTAGTAGAGGGATTGAGCTGTCAATAATATTTACAGTTCTAATTTTGTCTGTCTGTAAAGAATATGAAACAAAATTTACATCAACATTTTTTAAGTAATGTCTTCATTTTTTAAATGTATTGCACGTAAAAGTACCTAGTTCGGGGTATGCAATAGTTTGTCACACAAGTGTGCGGAATTTGAGCATTGTAGCTTTTATAATTTTTGAGAAAAAGGAATATATGTTTGGAATAATGTATTTTTGAGATAATCGCAGCTAAAAATTAGCTTCAAAGTGTGTCACGTGAGTATGTTCTAGGGAAATAGTCATTAACTGCATTCCGTGTTACCTCCTAATTAGCAGTGACCCTATTGTGACCCAGAGCTCCTTAGATAAAACTTTTGATGCCCTTTTAGAAGATACTTTACCTTAAAAGTATTCGGGATATTAAGTTTCAGCAAAAATGGGCGTGGCCGTCCTAGGTTTAAAGAGACGTACAGTCAATTTAAGTGTGTTTTTTCTTTAAAACCGTATATACACACAATCTATAACAGAAAGAATCACAGAATTTTCTTCCTCTAGAAACTGAAAATGTCAATGTTTGTCATTTTACAGTACCCACTCTCTTTAATATGTACGACATTGTGATGTAAATACGTTTTGCAGTGATATATACCAACTATTTCAGAAAGAGAATCTAGTGCACGTGGAAATGTTATATACAATATAGTTGCATTTGTACGTTTGAAGACAAGCATTCTTGAAAAGAAGCCATTCTCAAGATGTAAGCGAGAAACAAGCAATTGGAAAGCTGAGCTTGTTTCTGAATGGCATCGACCCAAAAGGGACGCGTCATTTTCTCTACTTGGCATGAATATTAAAGAGGAAATAAGCGACAAATTCAGAGCAAGTCCATTAAAAGGGACGCTTAGTTGCCAATCTCTTCAATAAAAACGAAGCTTTAAAGGAATGCCAATGGGGAAATTACATATGAAACCGGGTCGGCAAAGAGGACTGAATTCTTCCAATTTTAGGATAGCAGTATGTTAATGTTACTTTGTAATACACACGTAGAATATTGATATCGCCAAAGGGAATTTGTTCCAGTCCAAGTTCCAATAGGATTAGATAGGACTCTGAAGTGCGAATTGCTACAATCCCAATAGAGTTTAATAAAATCCTACGAAAGCAGTCTTTTCAGTCTCTCTATTGTAACTATAACAATGTGGACTGAGATACTGTGGAGTTACCAAAATGAAACGATTATTTTATTTAATCCCTTACATGTTCCTTTGTTTTTCTACACACTTGCCATATTTGTTTAAACATTTGACATAACGTTCGACAAGCTTTTGTATGCCAACGTGATAAAAGCCTGTGACAACCAGTCGTTGGATAACTAGGAGAAATTGTTAATCACCGAACTTGAAACATCTTTTCATCCACGGTATTGACAAAATAATCTGTGATCATTGATGGCTGGATTGATCGCAGTTCATTATGGACATTGTCCCGTTTGCCTTGAAAGCTCTCACCCATCTACGCACTTTGCTACCACTCATCGCATTGGGGCGATACACTATTGACCTGCCGATGAATGTCCGCTGTTAAAATATTACTTGCTGCCAAAAACCGAATCACTGACCGTATCTCACAATCGGCGGGCACGTTGACTGCTTTGAAGATTTCGAACCGACACTATAAACAGCACACTGCAACACCAATGTTCGCGTGTAATTCAATCAGCTACGGTGATTCGGACCTTACTGTTCAAATTGCGCTCGTATTAAACCTAACATTTGATGTATTTAACATACCTCCACTACCTTTAGCTCTCTAATTCTAGGAAACAAACTGGCTTACACTTTGCCTTATGTATCTGTTTCCATTTGCAACATATACACTAACTGTTCCATCCTTATACATACAGGCTCTTAGGGGTGTTAATGTAAATATTTTGAATAATACGTTAGGTAGATCAATTACTTTTCTCTCTTGTCCTAACTGTTTTCCCACAAACCTATTACCTGACGCTTTTTGCATACTCGTAACGGCGCTATGAAATGAATAGCGCTTGCCATATATACTATCCGCTTTGCTTCATGCCCCACTGCCTGAACTACTGCCCTAAATAGCGCGAGATCATTGGCCTTGAGAAAGAGTTGGAACTCGGCTTGTACACCATTCTTTGTCACGAGACCGTCATGCCTTCTGTGTCACGCCTACTTAGAGAATATTAACGTCCTCTTAATAAGTGAAATTGTAAATATTGATATAATAGTGTTTATTACAGTGTCCTCAGTTATCGCTAAAAATATCTGCACTTACAGCCTTATACATTTTAATAAGACGATTCTGAAATTTCTTCGAGTTATTATTTACCATAGTTTTTTTTTCTATTTACGTTTTTCCATAGTAAATGAGGGCTATACCAGTTTTAAGACCATAGTTCCAGTTATGGAATTAAATTTGTTTATACTTATTTGTTTACTTCATTCAGGTGTGCTAGTTTTCACTGCCTGAATTACCTCTTCATGGTCTTCGAATGCACAAGTGGCATTCTTCAGTGGCCAAACGGTGGAAATCTGAGGGAGCCATAATCGGGACTATATGGATGGGGTAACATGTCCAACCTGTTTGGCTCAATATGTGTGCAATATGTCACAATCTGGGACAAGAAGGCCTGCCCGTCAGCTTCAAAGCGTTGCAACAAATCGGAAGCAATATATATACCAGGTGAGTCAGCCGCGCCTTATTTTTTTGGAAGGTAGGCCACCCATCTAACGGCATGTGCGCCTTATTCCAGTTTTGCGCTTACTAAAATGTATTGCTTGACGTTCTTAAAGAGAGTAATGCGCAAAATTGAGAGCAACAGTGCTTTAAGGGACAGAACGTACTCCTCGCTAAAGTACACCTCAAAAACATACGACTCGTTTACTGAGAGCGAATTCCGGTTTCCAGCCGATTTTACAAACTTTTTATTACAGTATACATAGCAACGTAATTCAGTAAACGCCTCGGAAAAATGGACCTATCATATGAGTACACTAACACCGTCAGCTAAAAAGAAAATGGTGGATTCTTGTAATTAGAGCAGGGATTGGCTGCCAAAAATTAGGACAAATTTAGACACGCCTCATCCATCATGGACGCGTACAGTCAAAACGGACATGTTATTAAATAACAGTTTATTTGCATTTTTTCGTGCATCTCAATTAATACTCATAACAGCTTTTGCCATTTAAATAATAATATTAAAACGCCCAGTAAATGATTAAAACTGTCTTAAAAGGCTAAATCAAGCACGCAAACTTGCGAGGTGGCAATGGCATAGCGCCAGGCATGCAAGTCCTCCTATAGAACGCGGTACGTGTTTTCAGGAAGTCTCGAAATAGCCGAATAGGATTGTGATGGGTCCTCTGTGCTTAACCCCCAGTGACACAGGTTCGAGTCTCAGCATTGTAAATATATTTTTTTTTATGTTCATCAAAACTTGGAAACCGAATTCACCATAATCTAATTATGAAGTCCCTGAGGGTTTAGGACATTATAATTTAAATCGCTTTTGGTTGTCTACATTTTTAATACCACAATAATTCATTGTGTGCAAAATTGAGTTTAACTTCCATGTTAAACTCTGACAATGTAATTCCCTTGCTTTCTGTGTTCAAGTATGTATGAATGATCCTCATTTCAATTGCACCTACCTATAGGTGTGTTTAAACAACTACATAATTGTAGTTCACCAATAAAGAAACATCAAACGATGCAATAAAACATAAATAAAACAATAAAGATGAATATAATAGTTTTCAGAATAATAGTTTGTAAATTGTGAGGATTTCACGGTAAAAAAAAGAAAAATTAGTACATGCAGGTGATTCGAACCACCTTCACAGCAGACAGATTACTTCGGAGTCTTGCGCCCGTTCCCACTGAGCTACCTAGTAACGTGTGAGATAAACATTCCGTTTAAGATGTAATACTCGCTGGTTCCAGTGAACATTTGCAGAAGTGCAAACGTCAGCTGTCTAATTACGAATATATTAAAAAGCGATGTGATAACATCTATATTAGCACTAATTTCATCGAGTGTTTAACATCCATGTTAAATACGCGGGTAGAACCTGGTAAAGGAGTCGATGTTTTCATTGAGGACTATAAAATGCGGATTGCATAAAACTCGAGAATAAGGGGCAGCTGACTCACCTGGTATATATGTTCTTTGGGAATTGTAGTCGACAGCAAAACACCGAGGAACCCATGGAAAATCTGGCTCCGCAAGGCAGAGTAAAGATTTTTACCAACATACATGCCCTCGTATCTCGCTGGAGAAAGTCCGTGGAACTTGAAGGCGATTATGTAGGAAAATACAATGACCAGACAAATTATTATTATTATTATTATTATTATTATTATTATTATTATTATTATTATTATTATTATTATTATTATTATTATTATTATTATTATTATTATTATTATTATTATTATTATTATTATTATTATTATTATTATTATTATTATTATTATTATTATTATTATTATTATTATTATTATTATTATTATTATTATTATTATTATTATTATTATTATTATTATTATTATTATTATTATTATTATTATTATTATTATTATTATTATTATTATTATTATTATTATTATTATTATTATTATTATTATTATTATTATTATTATTATTATTATTATTATTATTATTATTATTATTATTATTATTATTATTATTATTATTATTATTATTATTATTATTATTATTTCACATATGCAAAGTTCAATTTTGTGGGATAAATAGTTTTGGAGAACACAATTGGGATATTATTTATTGGACAACCCTAGTACATGCTGGTGTCCGAGTATTATTAATTTATTACATCTGTAATATTGTTTAATGTAATGTTTGTGTAGGTCTTATAAGAGTGCGCAGACAAAGATTATACCCGTTTAAATTATTCAATTTTTGTGATGAAGCTATTGTTACATTTTTGGAGGCGAAATATATTTTCAATTTATTGAACTATGGATGTGTTTGGTTAATGGATAAATAGAAGCAATTGACCAGCAAACGAACATTTGCATTTGTTAACACCAACAACATTGGTAAGATTTAATTGCAACGTAATTATTTATTCCTTCTGTATGAGTATTGATTTATTCAAATAGTATGTTGTTACTATAGCAGTTTTGTTTAATTAGTAAATAATTAATTCCCTGTTTTGTTTAACTATTAATGAATACAGAATCCCATAGTCGTTTGTGGCATGTAAATCGTTGTTATTTATTTGAATTTTTTAGTACTATGCGTGCCTCTTCGTTAATCTTTTTCTATGTCCTGTCCATGAAGGCAGAAAGTAGTTTCCAAGCTATCAAATAGTGGCCAGATTTGACTGTCACTTAAACCTTATATTTTCTATTGCCATTACACCTGCAAGGGAATATGTAATGAAATATATTATAAAGTTTTTTGTCTATTGACATGAGATACATAGAAGAGTAAGGAGTTTTCAGAATAGTATGTAGAAGTGTGACTGGAGAAAGCACGTGAGCTTATACGACTATTTGAAATCTGCTCATTGAGTGAGTGAGTAGTGGGGTTTATCTGCTCATTGATGATGAATGATGAATTATTTTGGGCACCAGTGAAGATTGTACCCTTACGATATCTCTGAGTTCTCAGCTGGTTTCTGGTTTCTGGCTGTAGTTCGAGCACTGTTTCTATCCCAGGGTGTGCGTGGATGTGGTTTTTAGAAAGGATCACACGCATTCTTGTTATAAAGTATGTTAACGAATCTTTCAAGTAATTATAGGAGAGGCATTGCCGACTAGTGAGTTATATTTAACTACATAACTCACTAATTAAATACAGGTTGTCCCAAAAACACATAAACGCTTAGTATGTTTCCAGAATGACAAACTGGTGGTTTTAAAGAAGGAACTCCTACACAGAAAGGCACGGTTTGGACGCTGTAGCGCATCGAAGTGTGAGATGGGCGTGCGTTCACATTACGTCAATAAATCCAACATGAGTAGCACATCGAGCTGTCTAAATTACAAACGGGCTTCGAACTGTGTGCCTTTTATGTCATTGCAGAGCCTATATCGGTGGTACTGAGCAACACCAACACGTGTGATGGTCTTTGAAGATTTTCAATCGCTCCGTGGACTCGACACATAAGGTCCTCCGCTGACGTTACAGGACTGCCATACATCATACTCTTAATACAACTCTACAGAAAATAGTCGAGAGGTGTCAGATCTGGCGACCGTGCTGGCCATGAAACTGCTCCACATCTACCAATCAATCGATTTAGATATACAGCGTTGAGGTTATTCCGCACATTTACATTAAGGTGTGCTGGATCTCATGTCGGCCATTTCTGCAGCTATGTACTCCTACTACTGTTAAAAACGCACTGGACACTATACAAGTAACGCAACAGGATGCGCTCCAAGGACTCTATCGAGGAATGTTACGTATCGCAGGAATGTTATTAGGCTCAGGTCGTTCATCCGTAGTACGAAAATACTTAAAGGCTTACATGTCTTGCATATTAAGGCAGCAAAATGAACCATAAATTGTCACAACCATTTTCTCTCAAACTCCAACACTCTCCATCGCCCAAGCTGAGTATTTCTGGACAGGGATTCCTTCTTGAAAACCTATCGGTTTGCCATCCCGGACAACATACTAGGGGTGGGGGACACCTTGTATAACTGGTCTAAGCACGTTAATGAATCTAGTAATCTGCTTTTATATTGCTAATTACTCTCCTCTGACTACTCGGCGAATTCTGTTAACTGGCCTAAGGAATCCAGCCCTTCACTAATGACGCACGTAACCATCTGGCAACCACTAATTGTACTGTATGACAAACTTTATACATTCTATCGTTATAAAGCTTATTCCTCTGATATTAGAACTGAAATTGATTCTATTTGCTTCGTTTCCCTATCTATTCCTTACCGATAATCAAGTGGTATTACTTCATCTATTAATTTCCTTTCAAACAGTTTTTTACTGAACTCACAATTTCAGAGTGCACATATATTTTTAATGGTGATGTTACACGAATAAACTAAACTATCAGTTTAAATGCAAAACTAAAATAAAATAAATCAAGAATATCCGTAGAAATGCATATTAAACCACTTACATAAGGATTTATTATTTTATAAGGGAACGTACATCGTTAATCGTTGGGTATGAAATTCAAGCTAGAATTGCACACAAAGGAAACCTTGAGTTCCAGAGTATTGAAGGAAAAATTATTGCCAAGGCGCAGCTCCACTCATTAGTGAGTCCTACATGATCCGAACGAGGAGCAAAAAATCGCAAGAGATTTCTAGAACAGCTCAGCATAATAAGTATGGCGCTATCAAACACGAACTGCTGGCATAAGCAATGGGGCTTTAATTCGCTAACAGAAGAGACCATTCTCGTGGAGAAAATAGTAATAAGAACAGGCATGAAATTTAAGTGGATGATGAATAGTTCTGAAAGAGTACAAAAGAAGTTATTGAGAGGGAGAGATGGAGAGAGAAAGAGAGCAGGGCAGAGCACGCCTGAGGAGAAAGTAAAGAAAGTAGTATTTCTAAAATTCGATATTGGTATTTCACCGATGATACACATTTTGAAACTCCCTCAATCCAAAAAGGACAGTTTCAGAAAAACGCGCGTATGTGCGTGTGTGCGTGCGTACGTTCGTGTGTGTGGCATAACTGATAAACGAACCCTCGGTATGTATATCTTGAATTTTCTGGCTATAGCCCCTGTAGGCGTATATACTGTGGACCACTTTTGCATAACTGGTAAACCGTTAGAGATAGACCAAATCATAGTATACAGAAAATGTGGATCTTACTAAAATACACCATTTATGTCTAAATAATTTTGTTCTAGGGTGAACCATTTCGGAGATATTCCTTGTTATGTGTGTGTTTCGGAAAACTTAAAACTTCCGTGAAATGGAACATCGTTGTTCATTTTTACTTTCTCTACTGGAAAGAAGGGGAAGTATTGTACTCCACTTAAAAATTCGATGTCGAAATCTCACCGGAAACGTATGTTTTGAGACCCCCTGAATAAAAAAAAAAAGATATTTAGAATAAGATCCGCGCGCGCGCGTGTGTGTTTGTGTGTCTGTGTGTGTGTGTGTGTGTGTGTGTAAGTGTGTGTGTGTGTCTGTGTGTGTGGACATCATAACTCAAAAACGAAAAGTCGATTAAAACCAAAGTTGGCATTTAAGTTTAATGTATTTTAAGGATGCGACACGAAGATTTTTGAAGAAAATAGCCCCACCCTAAACTACCCTTTACATGGAAAATTTTTCGAAATTTTTGATGTTCTTGAAAATCGCTCTAACGATTTTGATTAAAAGTCATATGTTTGAAATATCTTTGACAAATGAAATGTATATCTTGAATTTTCTGGCTATAGCCCCTGTAGTCGTATTTACTCTGGACGACTTTTGCATAACTGGTAAACCGTTAGAGATAGACCAAATCATACTATACAAAAATGTAGATCTTGCTAATATACACAATTTATGTCGGTATAAGTTTTTTTGTAGCGTGAACCATTTCGGAGATATTCCTTGTTATGTGTGTGAGTTTCGAAAACTTAAAACTTTCGTGAAGTGGAACATCGTTGTTCATTTTTTATATGTTAAGCGTGCAAAGAGAACGGGATCTTAAAGCTTTAAAACATTTGACTATCGCACAAAGCCTACTGTATTCTAATATTCCCCTTGTACCTACAAGGAATTAGCAATAAGATAATTTGTACAAATGTTTATCTCAACTAACATGAAGAAGATATAGGAATAAGAGTTTGTAAGAATGGTTAGTACAAGAGTAGAGAAAGTCATGTGAGTGCAACACATCAGACTTTCTTGTTACTTCCTCACAACTGGCTCTAATGAGTTCAGTTAAAATACTCTGAGTTTGATATTTTGATGGTGGATTTCTTTTGGAGGGAGAGGGGAGAAAATATGATGGTATGTCTTGATTTGAAATTTATTTGGTATAATTGGTAGCCAATAAAAGATGCTCGAAACGTCTTTGATTCAAAAAATGCATTTCTGGAGTAGTTTTTCTTTGTTACTGCTGTGAATTTTGAAATACTTAATTTTTTAAGTGATAATTCGCTGTTGACTTAGTATTCCTACCCCTCATCAATAGTAAATAGAGGAACTGTTGTAATAAACCCAACAATAATTTGATAACCTATTTTTAATGCAATTACCCCTGAGTCTAGGCAAAAAGAAGCATCTTTAGAAAAATCTTTGACAATTGCCTGCGCGCGTGCGCGCATGCATGCTCGTGTTACGCGTAGCTTTAAATGACAATGCTCCCATCCCAAACTACCATTTTCATGCACATTTTTCTTTATTTTTTCATTTTATCAAAACTAATTAAAGATGTGACTTTTAGGTAATGTTTTTGAAATTGCATTCCATTTGCATACCCAGAAGCGGAGAAAACCAATAACGACTTCTCATTTGAGAAAAATATAAGTATTGGAGACTTCAAAGTAATGCTTAGAATCCAATAGTCTTATATAATAAGATCAGGAATTAATTCTACATAAATTTGTGTTTTGATAAAAGGTAAATTTTCTATGCAGTAACATTTTGTCTGTCACAGTTTCAATTATGCAAAAATCGAGAATGATAAGGACTTCTGAGGACATTGCCAGAAAATTCAAGACATCTATTTCATTTGTGATGAAATAATTTTAAATAGGTAACAGTTTAATTAAACCTGTTGCATTTCTGAAAAGGTTTCCACGCAAAAGCGTATGGGGGAATATTTTTGAAAATCTTTGTGTTGTATCCTTGAATAACGTTTAACCTAAGTACCAAGTTTGATACTCAACTGAATTTTTGTTTTTGGGTTATTCCAGTCACAGACATATAAACGCACACAACAGAGCTTTTCTAGAATAGCTTGGTTCGTTGATTAAGTGATTCTGGAAATATACCAGGTGGCCCATGCATGCCCTCCTTGGTTGAAGTTGGTTAATCCCGAATGGCACAGAGGGCGAAAGATTTGCCTAAGCAGAACTGTAAAGGGGATTCCGTGTAAGATACTTCTAACGACGCTGTACTTTTCGTATATGTCAGATTGCTCCAGAAACAGTGATTATTTATACATAAGCATAGATTAAAATGATCTAATAAAGACAGGTAGAGCTCCTAAGCAAACAACATACTCCCAATCCTTAGTGCCCGGGTGTGTTTGCGGTTAAAGCACTTTCACTGTCTATAACACTTGCCTTAGAGGTTTTCTTGGCTAAGGTGTTTTCTTGGGTAAAACTGAACGGTCTTGTCATTTTCTTACACGCCTAACTTTCTGCAAAAGTGGAGCTTTTTCACCTATCCCTAATTACATGAATTATTCATGAAACTGCAGCCTGACCTAAGGTATGACATAGTAGTTTTCTGTTTAATGCATGAGGACGTTATCTGGCACTTTAAGTAAGAACAAGCCATCTTCCTGAAGCCTAAAGTATTTTCATTATGAGCTCAGTGTTTATGTTAGCTTCAGTCCAAAAGAATAATTAAAGTTTCGCATATTTCCACAGAGCTCCGATCCCTTCAACAAAGATGTACGTGATGGTACTAGTGGAGTGGAAAATGTTCAAAACAAAGGAATATTATGTATTCATGTCAACAAACTTCATACTGGCCCTGTGTGGGCAATGAATGAGGACTGAAAAATTCAATGCCATAGCCGGGATTTGAACCACGGATCTTCTGCTTATCGAGCAACTATGGCCAACAAACAAGCCAGTGATATTAAATTTCCCAACCGATTCGTACTTTCCCAGTAGACCACAAGGGAATCTCACATCAGAGATAAATACCCCAAAGGCGACTTACACTAGTAAGTGGGTACTTTATGTCCCGGGTTTAAGTACTCGTAGATTTTACATGACAGTTACTATTATAAGTGAAATTCCCTTGTGGTCTTCAGGGAAAGTACGAATCGGTCGGAGAATTTAATGTCATACTGCCAAGTTGGCCAGGGTAGCTTAGTGGCTAGAACAGCCGCTCGATAATCCCGGCTATGGCATTGCATTTTTTTCCTGATTCCATCTGTTAGACAAAGGAATATCTTTGGATACCGCACAGGAATAACGCCATTTTATTATAATATTGCAACAGATTAAAACAAAAGTTGCTGCTACACATTTTTATTCATCGATTTCTTCTTCCGGTGATCAGTAATGACAAATTTCTAAACGTGGAGCTCTCAGCCATATAAAAAACCATGACCATAAATTACATATAAACGGCCATCTCAAAATCCATGGCCTTGTTCAGGAACATTTGACAATAAATATCGAACATTGAAATGTTCCTGTTTTAGTTTTGCATAATGTTACAAATTAGAAGCAAATGACAGTGTGAAACTAACATAATATCCTAACCATCTACTATGGAATTCGTAGCTCCATTTGTGAATCTGCAAATTTATTATTGCCGAGAAAAGCCCATATGAGTAACCTTAGACTCCCATAAGTCGTCTTTGTGGAGTACTTTAATGAACGTGTTCGTGTATACATGAAATAGTAATCTTGCTGAGAACTAATAAATGTAGAGCTTTGAAACTTTGTGTATGTCTTATTTGGGAAATCAGTATCAATAATGCAGATTGGAATATAATTTCACTATCGCTGTGGATCTAAGAGTTATCAGCTGCGAATTGAGCAGTATCCTGCAAATATTGCCCAGCGATATGTTGGAATCGTCCTTGCGCGCTCTATTAATACCATCGATACCTTCTATATGCGTTATTTCTCAATTTTACATTTTTTAGAATACAATGTATTCCTTATTTTTCAGTCCTGTTCTGATTTGCATAAATTTTCATACGTAACCTCAAATTTGTTATTTAAATCCAGCATGAGTTTTATGCCTGGTTTCATTGACACACAAAAATAAACCGATTTAGACGGGAAAACGAGAAACACTTTAATACCAATAACTTCATAAAATTAAGATTATGTTTATCTAAGGCCAATAATTAAATTACAGATAAATCTTGGGTTTCCTTTTAATGTATCAAAAAAGTCACTATGATACTTCTATGACCAACTAGGGTGCTCAAGGAAGATTCTGAAGAGTCGAAATTTTTTATTTCTCTACTACGTATAGTAAGTAGAGGAAGTGTTGTATCCCATCCAAAAATTCAATGTCGAGATTTCATCGGAAATATATGTTTTGAAATCCCCTGAATCCAAAAAAGCATTCTTAGAAAAAGGTCCGTATGTGTGTGTGTGTCAGTCTGTGGACAGCATACCTCAGAAACGAAGTCGGTTAAAAACCAAAGTTGGTATTTAAGTTTAATGTCTTTCAAGGATGCGACACGAAGCTTTTGAAGAAAATAGTCCCACCTTAAACTACCCTTTACATGGCACATTTTTCGAAAATTTTGATTTTCTTGAAAATGGCCGTAACAATTTTGATTAAAATTTCATATGTTTGAGGTATTTTTATGACAAATTAAATTTATATTTGGAATTTTCTGGCTATAGCTCCTGTAGTCGTTATTTACTCTAGACAACTTTCCCATAGCTCGCAAACCGTAAGAGATAAATCAAATCATAGTATACAAAAAATGTAGATCTTACTAAAATATAAAATTTATGTACAAAAAAATTTTGTTGTAGAGTGATCCATTTCGAGGATATTCCGTGATATGTGTGTGAGTTTCCGAAAACTTAAAGCTTTCGTGAAATGGAACATTGTTGTTCATTTTTATTTTCTCTACTGGTAATTTGAATGTATTGGTAAAATATTGTATTCCACTCAAAAATTTGATGTCGAGATTTCACCGGAAATGTGTTTTCAGGCCGCTTGAATCCCAAAAAAAAAGCATTTTTAGAAAAAGGTCCGTGCGTCAGTGCGTCAGTCTGTGGACAGCATAACTCAAAAACGAAAAGTCGGTTAAAAAACAAAGTTCCTATTTAAGTTTAATGTTCTTCAAGGATGCGACACGAAGATTTTGAAAAAAATAGCCCCACCCTAAACTGCACTTTACATTGAAAATTTTTCGAAAATTTTGGTTTTCTTGAAAATGCTCTAATGATATTGATTAAAATGTCATATGTTTGAAATATTTTTATGACAAATGAAATGTATATCTTGAATTTTCTGCCTATAGCCCCTGTAGTCGTATTTACTCTGGACGACTTTTGCATAACCATTTCGGAGATATTCCTTGTTATGCATGTGAGTTTTGGAAAACAAACTTTTGTGAAATGGAACTTCGTTGTTCATTTTTTATATTTTAAGTGTGCAAAGAGAACGGAGTCTCAAAGCTTTAAAAGATTTGAGTATCGCACAAAGTCTACTGTATTCTAATATTCCCCTTGCACCTACAAGGAAATAAGGAGTAAGATAATTCTTACAAATGTTTATCTTAAATAACACGAAGAAGATATAGGAATAAGAGTTTGTAAGAATGGTTAGTACAAGAGTAGAGAAAGTCATGTGAGTGCAACACATCAGATTTTGTTCTGTAGTAACGCTGCCCAAAGTTTATCAATACTTTGAGATTATAATACTGCTTCAGTTCTTTTTGGAAGTTTTTTTAATAGTATTTGCCGAGTGATATGGTAACGTTTGATTTAGTTTTTGGAAGATTTTACTTCATTTCTGGCAAGGAGATCAGCAATTTCATTCGCATTTATCTCACAATGAGAAGATATCCATTGGAGCCAAATATTTTTATTTTGCTTTGTTAATATTTTATCAACTTTTTTATTTGTACTACATTAGGGGAAGAAGGTGAATTATTTGATGTAATAGCTTGAATAGCTGATGTTGAATCACTTAAAATAACAGCATTATAAACTATTGTAGAAAACGTAAATCTCGTCAGAAATTAATTTGCATCTAGTGCATTTCTTTGTGAAGTGAAATATTTCGGAGATATTCTTTGCTGTATTTTGTCTGAAGACATAGTTTTGTTGAACGGCACGCCGTTTTTCACTTTTTATCCCTTGGCTAAGCAAAGAGAATGAAATTTCAAAGCCATCGCATAGCGACTGGCTTTAAAATTGTCGACTATCGCTCAAAGTCTACTCAGAAAGAGAAGAAAGAAGCCCTTTCCAATTTGAACATTGACATTAACGATGAAATCATGTCAAAATCAGGACGATGGCTTCGAAAACAATTACAAATTAAATCGTTTGATGCATGGTGTCGCTACCTCACAAAGGGGATTGAGACATATAAAGAGAATCCCAGAGCTAATTCGTGGATGAGCAACAGAAAAATCCTGTCATGTTCTGAATTGACTAATACCATCAAAATGTCATGTAGCACGTCAGCAGTAAGATCTGTGCCTGGAAGAAATCAGCGAACAACAGTATGTCGGCACTCAAATTGTAAAGAAGTGGAAACCCTTGGGCATGTACTAGGATATTGCCCAAAGGGAGAATTACTTCGCAACACTCGTCACCACCGTGTGCGTTCATCAATTTCTACAGCCCTTCGTAGAGCCAATTGGGAGGTCTATGAAGAGGTCCATTGCCTGTCTGAGGATGGTAGCCTTCGAAGAGCAGATATCGTAGCCATCGAGAGGGATGCAGGAAAGGGTCTCATTCTTGATCCAACAGTAAGAATGGAGCAACATTTACAGCAGGCGACACAGGTGAACGAGGAAAAGGAAGCCATCTACCAACCACGCATTCCTCACCTTAGTGAGAGATATAACGTACCTGAAAATGCATGGGAGGTAAAAGGACTGCTCTTTGGTGTCCGCGGAACATGTTTTAAATTCACAAGTACCTGCCTCAAAGCACTGGGTGTGCAATGGTCCGAAATTGTAAATATATGTTTACATGTCCTAAAAGACTCTTTATTAATCACTTGTATTCAATGTGTTAACTGTTATCTTCTTGTTATAATATTTTAATGTTTTAGATATTTTGAATATTAATTTTAATCATTTTTTTTTCTTCTTCTTAAAATTGACTTTGTCATATATCTCTGTATTCTGGATCTTTATGGTCACCTGCAATGTCAGGCAGATGTCATAATTTTTGTTTGTGATATATATATGCCCTTTGCACCTACAAGAAAATTAGCAATGATCCTTATAAATGTTTATGTCATTAATATGAAGTGCACATAGCAATATGAATACTCTAGTAGGAATAGTCTGTACAAAAGTGAGTAGGAAAAGTCGTGTAACTGCAACACATTAGATTTTTATTAATTAGGTTAAAAGCATTACGCATGGACTATTTTAGCAATTAACGAAAATGGAAGTGACGCAGTAAGTAGTATTTAGGTATATGTATGTTCCAGAAACGGTGGGTCAACGCAATTGACTAGAAAAGCGGCGGTATGTCAGGAGAAACTACAAAACCACTGTATCAAAGGCATTTTAATACCAGAACACGGAGCTTACAAAAGTCCGCTTCATGAAGCCATACATCGGCATTCGCATTACCAGAAGCAAAGCCTTCAATAGGAAAATTAAAACAGCTAACAGAGCTACCATGGCATGAGGGAATATTGACATATTTTTATGTGAGAGTAACAAACGCACGCGCAGTTTGTGGTATTTCACTAATGAAGCTATTCCGAGACAGTGCATTGTACGTTTCTGAGGTTAACCTCAGAATTTCCACCCTCAATCCTGGCATTCATACTGAAAATGAACATTGTACCAGCGGAAATTTAGACCACAATTTGGAAAATGTTCCGACTATTTCAATTTCTTTCAGGTGCACACTCGTATTCAGCAGACATTTAAGTATTTTATGTGCGGTTGTAAACGTCAAACAGTATAGCTGTAGGGATATAATTAAAGTGCAAATGCTAGTTTACGTTCCTGCATAATGACTAAGAGTTGTAAAGCTACCGTGTTATAAGTAAGTGTAGACTACAGTAGTATTCCTGGTAGAACTGGTCAGTTATGAAAGTACCCGCGGTACCTGTACGTTAGGTGTGTTGCATACCCATCGGGCGTTACCACACATCAATCACATTGTCTTTTGATCATGTTTTACTAGATTCCTCAAGAAACCGGAAGAGTTGCACTTTGAACATTCTCGAAGCTGAGAACTACGGAACTTTAGTGTGTTCAGAAACATTTGAAAACTGTTCTAAGTATACTATAGTTCAGATCGAAGACACTAAGCCTAGGAAGTTCATGCATTTGCATGTTTTTTCATAGGGGTTAAAAATGTATGCTTTTACATTATGTGCACGAATTACGGAATTTTAAGTTATTTAGACAAGAATTTATGTTGCATATAACTGCATATTTTCTTGATGTTTGATAAATGCATAATATTTCAATAATATAGCCCCATTACTGCATATTTTAATGGTTTTAATGGTTTTAATGGTTTTTTATTATTTTTTCCATTTGTATAATATTTTTCATATTGGTAGTATTGCACATGATGATGCAACTCACAAAGGTTTCAATATTATAGCCCCCATTTTGCATATTTTAATTATTTTTATGGTTTTTACTTTCTCCACTGGTAAGTAGAAGTATTGTATTCCACCCAAAAATTCGAAGTCGAGATTTCACCAGAAATACATGTTTTGAGGCCCCCTGAATCCAAAAAAAGCATTTTTAGAAAAAGGTCCGTGTGTGTGTCTGTGTGTCTGTCAGTCTGTCAGTCTGTCAGTCTGTGAGACTGTGGACAGCATAGCTCAAAAACGAAAAGTCGGTTAAAAACCAAAGTTGGTATTTAAGTTTAATGTCGTTCAGGGATGTGACACGAAGATTTTGAATAAAATAGCCCCACCCTAAACTACCCTTTACATGGAAACTTTTTCGAAAATTTTTATTTTCTTGAAAATGGCTCTAACGATTTTGATTAAAATGTCATATGTTTGAGATATTTTTATGACAAATGAAATGTATATCTTGAATTTTCTGGCTATAGCCCCTGTAGTCGTATTTACTCTGGACGACTTTTGCATAACTGGTAAACCGTTAGAGATAGACCAAATTATACTGCACCAAAAATGTAGATCTTGCTAAAATACACAATTTATGTCTCAATAAATTTTCTTGTGGGGTGAACCATTTCGGAGATATACCTTGTTATGTGTGTGAGTTTCGGAAAACTTGGAACTTTCGTGAAATGGGTCATCGTTGTTCACTTTTTGATATGTTACGTGTGCAAAGAGAACGGAATCTCAAAGCTTTAAAAGATTTGACTATCGCACAAGGCCTACTGTATTCCAATATTCTCCTTGCACCTACAAGGAAATAAGCAATAAGATAATTTGTACAAATGTTTATTTTAACTAACACGAAGAAGATATAGGAATAAGAGTTTGTAAGAATGGTTAGTACAAGAGTAGAGAAAGTCATGTGAGTGCAACAGATCAGATTTTTTATTATTTTTTCCATTTCTATAATATTTTTCATATTGGTGGTATTGCACATGGTGATGTAACTCGCGAGGTGTCGAGAACTAACGTTGAGTCATGTTGTTATGTAGTGAATCCCCTGTTTACATCCTTTCATTATATGTATGTGCGTAGAGAATAATCAGTTCATTATCTGAGAGGTTTACATTAACAGAGCTAAAGTGCAGGTCAATGTTTTGAGCAGCACGATTATAGCAACGCTTGCCTGCCCACCAGTAGTTGTTTAGATCAACAACACCTAATATCCGACTTCCTGCTGCACCAGTGTTAACTCGATGGGTAACATAGGTCGATGTAGTTTTATATTTTGCTGAGCACATAGAAATAGTCGAAGAGGTTGTTAATTCATTGGACTCGAATGATACTTCAATAGAACTTGTGGAAAATATTCTGTGAGGCACTGAGCTAAAAGAAGATCTTGGTTTCATATCTGCCCATTTTTCTTTCTTACCAATAGCCATAACAGCATTGGAAGCTGTAGGATTTCCTTTGCATGAATCACTTACTGTGCTTGAAAAAGCAATATGTGATCTAAGTTTGGTTCCTGGTAGCATAGCACAAAAGTGAAAGAGACAGTGAATTATGTAATTTCAAAAAATTCTGGTTATAAATAGATGTGCGATATTCGAGACATCCTCAAAAGAAAACCATCTGTCATACCAAGAGACTTGACTCTCTCTGTGAAGCAGTTAACAACATTTAAATTTGCCCCCATAACATCTTGTGACGTGGAGAGAAGTTTTTCACGTTACAAAAGTGTTTTTCGAGACAACAGACAATGTTTTGCAGTTGAAAATTTGTGCAAAATGTTGGTTGTGAACTGCAATTTAGCAGTTAATACTAGCAGTCGGACCAATTCTGCTTCAACCTCCAAGGCTAAGGAATAAGGTAACTTTATTTATTATTTATACTAACTCGTTTTGTCTACTGCAAAGGGACATTGATTGTTTTAATTAAATAGTGCATATTTCTTGGCATATTTTCAAGTTTTTAAGAGCATATTTGCATGCATATTTCAGTGTTTTTAGGGCATGAACTTCCGAGCCCTACTAATCACGAACAATGCTACTTTGAACCAAACAATACAATTTTCATTTCTATTACAGCAGCCAAGCTCATGATCACATTTGTTGGTGTTTCATGTTTGAATTTCTCATTAAATTTTATTATTTGTGTTATTTTGTATTACAGTTCTTTCAATACCAATGATACCAGTACTACCGATAATTCTATCATTTTGCAGTGTTTAATGCCCACTTTTACTACATACGGCACCGCAAGCGGAGACACTGATAATATGTGGAATGAAAATGAAGCACCGGTGGAATGGTATGGCGGGGGAAACCGGTGAACCGGAGGAAAACCGCCACTTCGACCATCACGAATACCACATGCGATTGCATGGGTTTCTTTAGTGATCATTCACTACGTCATTCATGTAAAATACCAAAACTACCAAACTGTGGTTTTGGTAGATCTCAATTATTATACTGACTGTAACTAGAGGAAACATCGCATTTTGCCCAAAAGTTCGTTCGCCTCTGTCTATATGCTCGTTGAACACCCCAATTAAAAAAAAAGTCCATTAAATATCAAGTTCAGGCATAGCACGAGTATTTTCAAAACCGAAAGAATATATTCCAAATTACTTAGACAAAGAATATTATGAAACAGCACATCAAACAAAAATTTTCTGTTCATACCAATTTCCAATAGGTATCCAGAAACTCATGTTGGTTTTTAGGAGCCCATATTCGACCATTCTGGTGTTTTGGCATCTATCGAGTTGAAACTATGCTTCATGTATCCAATACCAATATCCAGTCCTCCCTCTTGGTGTTAAATTTTCAAAAAAACTTAGGACAGTAACTCAATCGAGACTGCAGGGTATAGACCAGGAATGAGCAAAATTGGCTCAACTGGGCTACTCCACTGAACCACGTTTTTGTCTCACTCCATCTACCGTCCCTCCCATATACTAATGTTCAACTTCTGGCACTCTTCATTCATTGGCGAGTAGAGCTGTAGAGAGAATTTGTTGTAAGTGACAAAAATAGGAAAGTTTGCTATTTAATATGCGGATTTCACTTTGAAAATATAAAATGTTAGAATACCCAAAGCCACTCTGATCAGAAGCAGAAATGAATCTTACAGGTATATATCTACAATTTCTAAAGGTACTTTCTGAATACTCGTTTTTGTAAACATATAAAAGGGACGGTAGGTATTTCGTGTCTAAGAGGTGGGTGGAATCACGACTGGAAAACTCAATGCCGGAATTTGAACCGCGGATCTTCCACTGCTTTAACCACTAAGCTACCATGACCAACTTGCCAGTGCGACATTAAATTCTCCAGCTGATTTGTATTTTCCTGATAGACCACAAGGGAATCTCACATCAGTGATAAATACCCTAAGGACGACTTACAATTGTAAATACTTTATGTCCTGGGTTTAAGTAACCTTTAGACAGTAATTATTATTTATTTATGCCAACAAGCTTATTGCTGGTGTGGGCTTCAAAGAGTGGACATAATATTAAATTTAAAACAAAAGAGACTACGGTGTTGATCAAATAATTTTAAAATACTTTTATTGCTAATTAGCCATAAAAGCTTTATTTATTGGAAAAAGAAGCAATTTAGTATCCTAATCATAGGCCAGGTAAGGATATTAAGTGCATAAAGGTTATAAACTTCAAGATTATGTAATTTGCCTAACCACAGTAACAGTTAGTGTATGAAAAATATGTTTAATACAAATAAAATACGAGGGAGTTCAATAAAGACCGTCACTGATTTTTTTTCCTTTCATTAAGTATCTGATTGCGACATCTGTCCATGTGCCATTGAACTAGTCGCTAATCACTGAAAATCACACAGTGATAGCTCTCTCGGTTGATTGTTGACAGCCTGTGAGAGTGAACGTGTTTGATAACCGCCTCTAAATATCGTCACGAGTACAGAAGTCACCCAATAAGGGCATAGTCATTACTGTTTTTGATTACCAGAGGATAGTCTGCATTCTCACAGTTACAAGACACTCTACAGACACTGCAGATTACTATAACTCTATCCTGAAGCAATTGGTAAAGGATCACATCCCCAAAAGCTAAAGAATCTCATTCAGCAGTGCAAGTTTCATCACGTCAATGCCAAGCCACATGTTGCTGATGCGGTTATCGAATTCCTGGCACAAAATCATATGTCCACGGTACCTCTTCCACCTTATAATCTTGACCTAGCTCCATGTGACTTTTTTTCTTAACCAGAGAGCCAAAAAGGAACTTAAGGGACGTCGGTTCGACAATGAGACCAAAGCAGTGAAAGCTTTAGAGGCAACCCTGAACAGGCTCTCAAAGAATGGCTTCCTGCACGTTTTCCAGGAATGGCAAAGGAGGTGGGACAAGTACATTGTATTGGGGGAGAAGTATTCTGAGGAGGGCAACAGTCTGTATGAGTGATTTTTTACAATACATTGTTGTATGAATATTAGTGCCAGTCTTTATTGAACACCCCTCGTAGTTAATAACAGCATATAAATTATTAGTACCGCGCAGATGGAACGAACCCACCACTCCAAGTGTTGTATACAAACAACCTTTGTCACCCGGCAAGATAAATTGCGGTGGGTAAGCAAGTTCAAACGCTACCTCTGCTCTGGTGCCCATGCCTGGTTTAGACCCCGTCGCAGCATAGAGTGGACAGTGCTAATTGAGAGTCCAAAATGTTTTAAAAAGCACTGAAGTGACTTTATGGGTAGCAGCCTGCAAGTCTGTTAATTTTTTCTCTGGTAACACTTTTGATAGATCAGGTTGCGATGCATCCGTTGTCTTCTGGAGCTTGTCTAGCATTTGATGAATTTGTTTGGATCACTTAGTTTATCTTCCTTGCCTGATCTTAGCTCCTAAAACGGATACATCCTGTGTAATAAATGCAACCTCTTCTAATATGTATGCTATTATTGTTCAATTCGTGTGAAAGAAAGAAATGTTATTCTCCATGGGCTGCATGACTTTATGAACACCCTGTACAGCTCTACAATGGAGGGAATGTCAGAAGAAAACACCGGTGTTTAACCAGGACTTCATTTGTGCGCTCTTGATGCTAGTGCAGGACACGGAGTAACACAAATCAAATTAGCTATGTCTTCGTTGAAAGTGGTCAGGGATCAGACGTGCCCACAGTCCCAACTGAGAGGAAACTTGGGATGAAGCATTGTTTTATTTCTCTGTTTGTATATCTACCTCCTTTTACTTTGTCTCCTAGTATAGTAAGTTGGGGAAGTATTGTATTCCATCCCGTAATTTGATTTTCAGATTTCGTAAGAAATGTTTAGGGACCTACTGAATCTAAAAAGGACATTTTTAGAGAGAGGTCCGTAAGTGCGTGTGTCCGCCCGTCTGTGACCAGCATAGCTCAAAAGCCAAATGTTGGTTAAGTACTAAATTTGGTTTAAGAGGTGGAATCAGGACTGAAAAATCTGATGTGCTGCACTCACATGATTTTCTCTACTCTTGTACAAACTCTTATTCCTCTATCTTCTTCGTGTTAGTTAAGATAAACATTTGTGCAAATTGTCTTATTGCTTATTTCCTTGTAGGTGCAAGGGGAATATTAGAATACAGAAGGCTTTGAGCGATAGTCAAATGTTTTAAAGCTTTCAGATTCTCTTCTCTTTGCACACTTAACATATAAAAAATAAACAACGATGATCCATTTCACGAAAGTTGTTTTCCGAAACTCACACACATAACAAGGAATATCTCCGAAATGGTTCACCCTACAAGAAAGTTCATTGAGACATAAATTGTACATTTTAGCAAGATCTACATGTTTTGTAGAGTACGATTTGGTCTATCTCTAACGGTTTACCAGTTATGCAAAAGTCGTCCAGAGTAAATACGACTACAGCGACTATAGCCAGAAAATTCAAGATATACATTTCATTTGCCATAAAAATATCTCAAACATACGATATTTTAATCAAAATCGTTACAGCCATTTTCAAGGCAATAAAAATTTTCGAAAAATTTTCCATGTAAAGGGTAGTTTAGAGTGGGGTTATTTTCTTCAAAATCTTCGTGTCGCATTCTTGAAAGGCATTAAACTTAAATACCAACTTTGGTTTTAACCGACTTTTCATTTTTGAGTTATGCTGTCCACAGACTGACACACACACACACACAGACACACACGCGGACCTTTTTCTAAAAATGCTTTTTTTGGATTCAGCGGGTCTCGAAACATATTTCCGGTGAAATCTCGACATCGAATTTTTGAGGGGAGTACAATACTTCCCCTACTTACCAGTAGAGAAAGTAAAAATTCAATACCATAGTCGGGTCTTGAACCACGGATCTTCTGCTTATCGAGCGGCTGCTTTAACCACTAAACTACCATGACCAACTTACCAGTATGCCATTAAATTCCCCAGCTGATTCGTACTTTTTCCGGTTAGACCACAAGGGAATCTCACATCAGAGATAAATACCCCAAGGGCGACTTAAAATCGTAAGTACTTTATGTCCCTGATTTAAGTAAACTTTAGATGGTAATTATTTAAAAACACGAGCAGTAAGCTTGTTGACATAAATAAATAATAACTAAATTTGGTGTTTAAGTTAAGATTTTTCTCCTAGGCATTACTTAAGAATTGTTGCTAACAAAATGTATCATTCATATAATACGTATACAGTTTTTTTCGAAGGACTAAATATTTGAAGGATGTTATTTTTAAAATAACCTCAGTGTTTGTATTGATATGGGAATTATTGATGGGTTAGATTTGTAACTTTTGAATAAAAGTTTGAGAAACAGATAATATTTGTATACTAAAATCAATACATAATATAATAAGTCTGAGTTATAACCGTTAGATGGAGCGATGTGAAAGCTTGTCATGAGCTCACAAGCATCTACGTGTTGAAACAAAACACGATGAAATTCAGTCGATCAGAGAATCATTAGCTTATAGGTTAGGTTTCTGAAATTCAGTTATATTCAGCTATCGCTGACAATGCTAGGCACATAGGGAATATTCTGAAAATTATAAAGGAAATAAAGTGCTTGGGATTGACGAAGTAAAGCAAAATTTGTCTCAGATTACAAATTAGCAGCTTTAAGATGTGACAAACGCTGGTTGACAGTAATGGATAGAATAGTTAACAAAAGAGATGTAATTTTAAACGTATAATTCTTTCAGTTGTGTTTTTACAATTTTTTTACAGAAGTGTTTACTATGCAGCCGAGCACTAAGGACCGTACTCACAGGCAGGGACTCTTGAGATTTGGGGCAATTTACGCTCCACATTATTGTTCATTCTAGTTGAAAGGCCAAATACAGGTAAAAGATTTCATTACGCACAAATCTGTACATTTATTTCTGTATATTAACGTTCTGCAACGTAATACGTCATTTGGACGATGAATAGCTAAAGTTAATGAAACGGTGCCTAAATGCTCCCAACATCTTTGGGTTACGTCCCTATCATTTTTCAGAATAAGGGAAAACTCCGTAAAAGGCACTATACAGATAGCTCAACCTAATCGAACTTGCGATCTCTTGAATGTGAGATAGACACGCTGCCACCACAAAACAGAGGCCCGTCAAATCAGTAAAGATCAACTTGTGTAGATATTCTCGAAATGTTCAAATTTTTATTTATTTATTTATTCAGTTCAATACAGTGGAATACACAATTGAACCACATCATGAGCCAATACATAAGATAATATATAAAGGTACCCTATAAGGGTCATAAGAAACATAAATAGAAAAGAATTTAATGATTACATGGTATATACAATATAATAAGATAAGTTAAAAATACAATTAGTATAATCAAAACATCATAGAAAAGATCTATAAGTTTAGGTGTTCTTGAATACTCTAAAAAGCTTTGGTTAATAAATAATTTTTATCCTATTTTTAAAGGTATTATAATTTGCATATGATTTTAGATGTTCAGGCAACTTCGCTCGCATATAACTAGGGACCCTCTCTCATAAATGTTATTGCCTGTAGCGTAAGCCTTTTTTTTTTTTTTTTTTTTTTTTTTTACTTTCCCTAGTAGTAAGTAGAGGAAGCATTGTATTCTACCCAAATATTCGATGCCGAAATTTCACGGGAAATATGTCCTGCGGCCCCCTGAATCCAGAAAGAAAAATATTTTTATAAGAACCTCCCTGTGTCTGTGTGTGTGTGTGTGTGTGTGTGTGTGTGTGTGTGTGTGTGTGTGTGTGTGTGTGTGTGTGTGTGTGTGTCGGTCGTTAGGTCAGCGAGGTCAGCATAACCCAAAAACTAAAAGTCGGTTAAAAACCAAAGTTGGTATGTTTAATATCTTTTAAGAATGTGACACGAAGATTTTGAAGAAAATTCTTCCACCCTGACCTACCTTTTAAATGCAATTTTTTTTTGAAAATACCGATTTTCTCGAAAATGGCTCTAACGGTTTTGATGAATGTGTTATATGTTTGAGAAACTTTCATGGCAAACGAAATGCATATTTTTGAATTTTCTGGCTATAGCCTATGGAGCCCTGTTTACTCTGGATGACTTTTGAATAACTCGGAAACCACAAGAGATAGACCAAATTTTACTGTACAACATATGTAGATTTTGCTAAAATACACAATTTATGTCCAAACACATGTTTGTGTAGAGTGACCCATTTCGGAGGTATTCCTTGTCATTTGGGTGAGTTTTGGAAAACTTAAGCTTTCGTCAAATGGAAGATCGAGATTCAAGGACAACGGAATCTCCATGCTTTAAAAGATTCGACCATCGGACAAATATTCCTATATTACCTTGCGCCTACAAGGGAATAAGCGATAAGATAATTTGTGGGAATATTTATCTTGATTAACATGAGAAGAATATAGCAGTATGAGTTTGTAAGATTAGTATAAGAGTATAGAAAGTTGTGTGAGTGCAACACATATTTTGATCACATCCTTTTAGCATACAGAACTTGAGTATCCAATTACCTGCCACATTGAAGTACAAAACGCCCAAATGATGTTCTAATATTATATGGACTTTATTCATAACGCACAGTTTCTTCGATCAACTCTTTGCAATATTCTTGTCCCTGAACACACGTTGTTCCCAATTTGTCCGGCCCCCTCGCTTGTTCCGGTCTCGTTTGGCTGAAGCTGAAGCTCCCTTAACGCCACTGGACTGAATTATATGCATAAAACCTCATGGGGACCTTGTATATAAAATATATGCCAAATTTGATTACTACAGGTGGGAAGACCAACATTATCGAAAGTATTTTGAAGTCAGTTTCCACAAAATCGAAAAGTATCATTTTAGTCTCAACATAGCCAACGTAGTCTGCCAATAAGACACATTTTGTGTGGTCACTGCAACCCACGTGGTGAAAATACTGGCAACACTCGACAAAAGTTTTAAAGTGCGAGCAGAACAGAATGAGTACGCCTTTGAGAACTACTCAAAATTCCGGTACCTAGTTGTACTGAAAGTAGTCTTTCAACAAAGTGATCTTAGATGCAAATGGAACTAAAATTTTATAGTAATTCCCTACTTTGGTAAAGAATTCAGCGATATTTATTACAAGAAGATAACCGCAGAGGTATTGAAAATGACGCTGAGAAAACAGTAGGTTTATTCCAGACGATGGTTCTATTAAGGTCCATCCAAAAATGGAATACACAAATATTTCACGACATCTTAACATTGATGAAAACACCGTGAAGGTAAACTAGTACTAGTTGCTTTAAAGACATTTGCTCCAGAAACTTCGATTGGCTTTTTGCAACGTAAATAGATTACATAAAACGACGCAGTAATAAGTTTATTAACCATTTCAGACCCAATGAAATATTTCATACGATATGAAGCTTCAAAATTTTCTAACTTTTTTTTTCACTTTCTGTACTACGTATAATAAAGTAGAGGAAGTATTGTATTCCACCCAGAAATTCGATGTCGAGGTTTCACCGGAAATATATGTTTTGAGATCCCCTAAATCCAAACAAAGCATTTTTAGAAAAAGGTCCATATATGTGTGTGTGTCAGTGTGTGTCTGTATGTAGGTCTGTGGACAGCATAACAAAAACGAAAAGTCGCTTAAAAACTAAATTTGGTATTTATGGTTAATGTCTTTCAGCGATACGATGTGAAGATTTTGAAGAAAATTGCTGCTTAGGGAAAAATTTTCGAAAATTTTGATTTTCTTGAAAATGGCTCTAACGATTTTGATTAAAATGTCATATGTTTGAGATATTTTTATGACAAATGAAATGTATATCTTGAATTTTCTGGCTATAGCCCATGTAGTCCTATTTACTCTGGATGACTTTTGCATAAATGGTAAACCGTAAGAGATAGACCAAGTCTTACTATACAAGGATGTAGATCTTGCTAAAACACACAATTTATGTCTGAATAAATATTTTTGTAGTGTGAACCACTTCGGCACTATAATGTTTAGATTCAACACAATTTTATGTTCCCTGGCACCTGTTGCAGAAGCTGAACACAATTTAGTCCAAATATTTATCGAATAGCTGGTAGCTGTGTTTCAATATATTCACCATTAGTGTTCAGACGTCTGTCATACCGTGTTGCCAAATTATGCATTGTTGTATGGTAGAAAAACAGCCGTCGGTAGTAGAACCGTCTTTGTCTCCTGTTACTCTGACAATGATGATTCTGCCCGAAGTATTTCAACTTCTCTGTTTTCATTTTTTAACACATAAACTGAGGCTGGCGCAGTAGTTTTAGTCCAATTGTAGTAAAAAGGTACATATATGCTATACAAAGGTAACTAAACTACGCTAGTTATTAGTTTCAGTTTATGATAAACAGTTTTTGTAAAAAAATTTAATACAGTTTTCAGAAATTTTGCTAAGTTTTATAAAGAGTCTGTAAACAGAAAGAAATTGACAACCTGCCAGAATGACATTGGCTAACCGGGGAAAATACGAATTGGTTGTAGAATTCTGTCACTCTGGCAGGTTGTCACAGTAGCTTAAGGGTTAGAGCACCCGTCTGGTAAGCGGAGGATCTGTGGTTCAAGCATTGAATTTTTCAGTTCCGTTTCTACCTGTCAAACATTGCCCACACAGCTTGTGTGCTTAAAAACAAAAACAGTAAGTTTGTTGACATGAATAAAAACATATATTTATTTATAATTTTAGCAAATAAGCAGCACATAATATTAGTTACCCACTTCAAAAATTAAGAGGTCAGTTGTGTTCTGAATATTGGCACTAATTTATATTACTTTATAGAGTAATTAATCTTTATAAGTAATTATCATATCAATGTGAAATTGGGTACATAGCTTACCAGTGACCTATTTATATCCTATACAAAAATTTGAACTCAATAGTTTAAGTATTAGAGAACTTTAAAATTTCTATACCCGTGTCCCTTAAACAGCCTTCTACTGAAATTGTACAGGAGATTTGTGGTCTATCAAGTTATGTGTAGCTGGAGTTTATCGGGCAGCAAGACAGCATCTAAGCATGCCCTGGCGCTTGTGGATGCAGTTATGTTCTGTGCATTGAAACAATTGCAGCTCACGCTCTGCGGAAGCTGGAATGGGAGCCTCCATCTCCAACCAGTGCCAGCGCATGCGCCGTGCCACATTGTTGCTCTATTATATAGAGTTGTTGCTTTGTGCAATATATGGTTTAGTAGCTGTTGGGCGAGGGGATATTTAATTTATGGACACGCCTCTTAGCAAAACTGAATTGCTAGGAGAGCCCAAACCAATAAATAGCTGAAATCGCTTTAGTGTCTGTTGTTCTTCATGCGGACGCAACTATATTGTGGCGAGCTTACGCCCCTCTTTCAAAATCAATTTATCGATGTTTAAGAATCCATGCCATCTTCGTGTTGCGGAGATTTTAGTGAGTGAGATTATGTGTCTGATGCTAATTGCAGATTGGAATTAGTAACTCTTAGTTTGGGAGATCACACCTTTTTTGTTGACCTAAAGCCTTCCTGTCGATACTTTGTGAGGTATCCAAGACAACACATTGGACAGAAGCGAGAGTCGATGTGCAATCAATTGTGTCTGCATTCTCTAATACTCCTGATTACGTTACTGCAACAACTGCATCGGCAGAGGGATCAGATCGTTATCCATCACATTCGATTTCAGGCCTCGCCTGTAGGTAATACGTCAATTGTTCACCGTCCGCTGCTGTCAGTGGTTTGGGAACAAATCACTCATAAGCTGTTGCAGCAACCGTGACTCGGAGCGTTGCAGTTGCCCATAACCAGCCCTGACATATTATGTTTTTCAGAGATGTAAATATCCTAGAAAATAAACATAGTCGTTCGTGACCGCTGTAAACGACGTATCCCTCAAAATCCAACAGTTTTAATGTTGAAGGGTGAAGGCTGTGAATAGTTAACAACCAGGCCACACATACATCAGAACTGCGGACTATTCTATTTTACAACCATTACAAATTTTGTAATTATTTCAGGCGTAACTAGTGTTGACGCAGTAAAGCTTCATATACAGTGCACAGACATAGCTTAACTAAATTACTTCTCTTCCAAACAACTAGATGGTGGTCAAATGACCAGCATTCTCGCATCTTAACGCACAGATTTCTGCCGTTTTATTTCTCTTATTTTTTCCTCTTAGCACAAGTTTTACTTTCTCTACAATGTATAGTAAGGTAGAGGAAGTATTGTATTCCACCCAAAAAAATTCGATGTCGAGATTTCATCGGAATATCTTTTGAGGCCCCCCTGAACCCAAAAAAGCATTTTTAGAAAAAGGTGCGTGGACAGTATAACTCAAAAACGAGAAGTCGGTTTAAAACCAAAGTTGGTATTTTGATTTTCTTGAAAATAACTAACGATTTTGATTAAAATGCCACACGTTTGAGATACTTTTATGGCAAATGAAATGTACATCTTGAATTTTCTCTCTATAGCCTATGTAGTCCTATTTCCTCTGGATGGCTTTTCTATAAGTGGTTAACCGTAAGAGATAGACCAAATCGTACTAAAGAGAGTTGTAGATCTTGCTAAAACACGCAATTTATGCCTAAATAATTTTTTTTTGTAGAGTGAACCATCTCAGAGATATTCCTTGTTATTTGTGTGAGCTTTCGAGAACTTGAACTTCTGTCAAATGGAGCATCGTTATTCATTTTATTATATGTTAACCGTGCAAAGAGAGCGGGATTTCAAAGCCGCAAAAGATTTGCCTATCGCTCAAAGCCTACTGTATTCACATATTTCCCTTACACCTACAAGAAAATGTGCAATAAGATAATTTCTGCAAACGTTTATTTCAGCTATTACGAAGCAGGAATAAGAGTTTGTAAGAATGGTAAGTACAAGAATAGAGAAAGTCATGTGAGTGTAACACATCAGATTTTTTCCCTTACTATCATATATGTGGTATATAAAATTAAGATAAGCACTTGATTATGTGAAAAACATTATTTAGGTTATGGAATTTATCAAGACTTCATTAACATTTGAGGTAGGATTAAAAGGTTAAAATTGTACGGGTGGTGATTTCCTACAACTTTTATTTCCAGTACTGAAATTATATCATGTGTGATTTTAATGCAACACTTGTCGATTATGTGATCATAGTATTAGGCCAGTTTGTTTCCTCTTGCCAGGCATATTAAAACACTTAAAGATAACCATTACATGGTTTACAAATACATGTGTAATACAATACACAATTCTACAAATAGAAAATTTTCCCATAACTCTGAGTGGCCATGTACAATTTTCATAGCAAACCGACGCCATTTTAAAAATTAAAACTCGGACTGATGAAAATCGATTGCTTCAACTACACGAATAAAATTGAAATCTTTACAATAACTCACCAATACAGATGAGGAAATTTAATAATTATGGAACGGCTACCTTATTACCATTACACCTGTGGCACCGTCGTGACTGAGTACTTTTTGGCATCACAAACGTGCCTGGGATGAGAATGTATCTGCAATGCAGTACAAGAAACACCAATTAAAGCCGAAGACTGGCATGGTGTGGCCAAAAGCCACACTAGTGTGCGTGTGATGTCTCCAAAACCTTTGGTCGCGTACCCACGACCTTACGTCTTGCCTTGGCGCGCGAAATCTTGAATAGCGGACTTAGGCGGAGCATAATTGTTCGGGTTTCGGGTTCGTTATGTTTTTGCTAAATTGTCACGGCACGTTCAAGAGCGCCACTCTCTTGGCACGGGTTTTACACTACGTTATATTATGGGCGACAAACCAGTTAGTAACTGTAGATAAAGCACTGCGGTTCGTCGCCAGCATGGGTTTGTCATGCAAGTTTAACTTGCATTTGGATTTTTTTTAAACTATTACGATATGATTTTTAGAAGTCTACTATTTTGCCTGTTTAGCTCACTACTGGTTTTATCAATCAGCTTAACTTTAATGTTTATCTTTCTGAGTGTGGAGTTTAGCATTTTGTGAGTTTTCTATTTTGTTTCTTTTGACTTCGAGCTCATATGTCCTAGCTACCGAAGAGCCCTTAAACCTTACTCACTCGCTAGCACTCACACACCCACTCAAGTCAAATACCTCGATATCACTAGACAAATAAAAGGGTGTTATACAAATAAAGCAACGAAAAATAAAGAGCACAGGGAAGAAAGAAATGCTAAGTGGTATATACTGCATTAGGGGTACATAATATTTTGATAGTTGGTACCACAACATGTGTCCACTTCAGTGTGTTGTTTTTCTCTCCATCTAACAGTCTTCCCACAAATACATCAAATAGTGTACTGTCAAATGTATCTACAGCGTAGTAACTGAGCCACCAAATGAACACCGCCTGTCACTGTAGACTATCTGTTTAACTTCAATACCTGGCTTGGGATCATTAGCCTTGCACAAATCATTTTAATTTAGTTATACATAAACATAAACAAGTGTGCAGTAGAAACACGGAAAGTATTTAATCCTCAACCAAACGTATCTGAAGTTCCTTTCTCATTTCCTTCTCTATAAAACTGTAAGTTGTAAATAACAAAAATAATGAAAATGTCAATACGTAAAATGCACGATTCTTTCCTCCATTTGTTATCAGTATTGTGAAAGTGATCTGGGCATTCGTTATCGCCAGACCTGCCCACTATGCCTCAGCCCTCTCAACAACTCGCTCTCGGGGAAAATAAACACATATGGCTCTTGTGTGCCGTGCGTAACTGGTGATACTAAGCAAGCTAAAAACATATTACCCTAAATAACAAAAAGCTTCTGGTGTGGAAATTAAGAATAGATGGTTCGCCCTATCTCAATCATGTTAAATTGTACCACTTGATCCATTTTCTCTTAAACTACCACTAACACATAAACCAAATATTTACAGCATGCTAAATGGTGCTCAGAAAACACATCTCTCTAAAATTAAGGTTTTATCTGCAGTCTGCAGCAATTTTTTCCTTGATTGTTTGCAAAAAACACATTAAAGTGGAGCTCATTAAATCAAATATCGTGTTTCTAGATCGACAACATTCCTGGAGTTACTTTCATAATCTGTAAAACTTACATATCCACAGCTCAAATGCTTCCAGAGAAAATGTAGCAAGCGTAAGCAAAAACAAAAATGAAAGAAAGAAAAGCTGCTTCTAACAAACGCAGGAAATATAACTTCGAATTCTTGCACTTCACTTTTTCTAACCTAACCTCTCCCCCACATACAAAGCTACATGACACAGTTTCTTCTAGTACCTACTCTTTGTAAAATTTTTTAATCTATCACACTATATGATTTGACACAGTCTTTAACACAATTTGTATTGATATTTACACTTTTATGTAACTTCCTGTTTGAAGCACTTGCAGGAGTTCCGTGTGGTCGACGACTGCCACATGGTTAAGTATAATTTTCATTACCTTCTGCAGACAAGACTTAAGCCACAGAATAATAAATCTAAGAGAATCGTTTGTTCAAAGAATAACAGAATAATGAAGATGACGGTCATGCCAACATGCACAGCAAAAGGTGTGTATTAGATCTGGACTTATTCCACAGTTTGTAATTGGATCCAGATCTAGCTAATAAAATGATTACTATCATTTACTTGTAATTTACTTTATTTACTTGTAATTTAGAGTATATAGCTATATGATATACTAAAAGGTGTAAAAAAATTTGAACTATTTATTTATGCAAAATAGTTCAAAAGATTATGTATAGCCTACTGTCTCGCCATTGATGTAATGTTCGTTACTAGGGACTGAACCTTCATACAGGAAACAAAAGGTTGTGGAGTTTGGACTATAGCAAGTGGAGCGGTCTGTCACGTTGTCACCATTTGCAGTAAAATACTCACTCCCAAATTCTTGTAGAAGTTTAGCAATATGCGAATATTTTGAGTTTTGTGCTGCAGGCATTTTACTGTGTGGAACTAGTGAACACATTGAGAGACACTATGCACTATAGGCAGTGTGTTTTGTGCTGATACTGTACTCGCACAATGACGCCACGCCCTGTATTTGTGGGGGTAACTTCCGATCTCCCAACTTCGCGATGGCTGTATGAAGGTTCGAACCAAATTCGTTACATTTTTACTTTCTCTACTGGTAAGTAGGGGAAGTATTGTATTCCACCCAAAAATTGGTTGTCTAGATTTCACCGGAAATATATGTTTTGAAGCCCCCTGAATCCAAAAAAGCATTTTAGAAAAAGGTCCATGTGTGTGTCTGTGTGTCAGTCTGTGGACAGCATGACAAAAACGAAAAGTCGGCTAAAAACCAAAGTTGATATTTAAGTTTAATGTCTTTAAGGATGCGACACGAATATTATGAAGAAAATAGCCCCATCCTAAACTACCCTTTACATGGAACATTTTTCGAAAATTTTGATTATCTTGAAAATGGCTCCAACGATTTTAATTAAAATGTCATATGTTTGAGATATTTTGATGAAAAATGAAATGTATATCTTGAATTTTCTGGCTAGAGCCCCTGTAGTCGTATTTACTCTGGACGACTTTTGCATAACTGGTAAACCATTACATAGACGAAATCATAATATACAAAAAATGTAGATCTTGCTAAAATACATAGTTTATGACTCAATAAATTTTCTTGTAGGATGAACCATTTCGGAAGTATTCCTTATTGTGTGTGTGAGTTTCGGAAAACTTAGAACTTTCGTGAAATGAATCATCGTTGTTCATTTTTTTATATGTTGAGTGTGCAAAGAGAAGAGAATCCCAAAGCTTTAAAAGATTTGACTATCGCACAAAGCCTACTGTATTCTAACACTCCCCTTGTACCTACAAGGAAATAAGCAACAAGATAAGTTCTGCAAATGTTTATCTCAACTAACACGAAGAAGATATAGGAATAAGAGTTTGTAAGAATGGTTAGTACAAGAGTAGAGAAAGTCATGTGAGTGGAACGCATCAGATTTTTCTAAGTTACTTAGACCCCTAACCGTCTTTACTTGTTCCGGGACAAACCAGTGCATAATGTGCTCCCATATTAGCATTTTGTAAATATTATTGCTTTGAATTTGTTTATCGGCCAGCTGTTTGTTCTCTATGATACTCATTGGGGCTTCGGGATGCCTACCACTGAATGAGAACTTTAATAAGTACCATTATATTATTATTCATTTACGATGATTGCTGAGATCTTTAGCACAAATTTCTTCTCCTGCTTCCAGCGTCCAACAGCATAAACATTAACCAACACTGCATAGGTATTTGTACCTGTGAATGTTACTTGTACCAAACCATACAATCGGCACAAAACTAATTAATGTGGCACTTTGAGTATTCTCTAAATGGAACACAAATTATGCACTACCAGCTACTTTTCATAGTATATAAATGTCCATTTTTAATTATTATTTTTATTTAGGCTAACAAACTTACTGTTGGTATTTTTAAACACACAAGCCGTGTGTGAGAAATGTTTGAAGGTAGAACTGCAACTTAAAAATTCAATGCCACAACTGCGAGGGTGTGTGGTTCAAATCCCAGCTGTAACATTGAATTTTTAAGTTCCAGTTCTACCTTTCATCCATTTATAATTTTATATCGTGTTTTTTCATTCTTAAATGATATTTATTTTAGTAATGTGGTCAGTTTCCTGCATTCCCCAAACAGTCCACTGCTACAGTTTGTAGTGTTCTATCAGAGTGTTCTTTCCCACCTTTTGGACAAAGCTTACCTGCGTCCAAGTTAGATACAAAAGGAGAATTTTTTTCCGAGTAGAAGGTGAAACAAGCCAAAGACGATCTTTGTTAATGAGAGTAAACCACAACATAAACTCTTAATGAGAACCCACAACAGGGAAACTACTAACACAATGCTTTCGAAATGGGACGTCTTGAGTGGTAGAAATAATGCAGGTCACACACATACACACACACACACACACACACACACACACACACACACACACACACACACACACACTCTCTCTCTCTCTCACACACACATATGCACACACTGTCTCTCCTTCTCCCTCTTTTTCTCTATGCTCCTCTCTCTCTTAATCTCTACTTATGTACACACACAGGCTGGAAGGCAGGTCATTACATTCCTTCTAATATGTGCCTCATGGAAGCATTTCAAACAAAAAAGTCTAATGGTATTTTGTTCTTTGATCAGCTGATTTCGAATAGTCTTTTAATCAAATTGGATATGTAATACCACAAGAACATACAAAGACAACAGTTTGTTACTTGTAAGATGCGTAGAGTAACTTATCCTTGACATACCTTGGTAATAATTATGGGACATCACACAGTGTTACGAAATAATTAATCACTGAAAGACGTGAAGGAATACTCCACGTTGATCTTTCAGACCATAAATAAGTCAATAACGTTGCGTTGAGGTTGGTCAGGGAATTTACTTGGTTTGTGGATGTAAACAGGTCGGTCGCGTGCAGGGAGGTTTAATGTTTTGGGAGCTAACGCTTGTGATTGGCCTACACTCGCACATTAAACATGGAAGGACAAGGCACGGTATGTGTTGATGTTCTCAAGACGCACCGTTACGGTAGTTGCTTATGTACTGAGCTAGTGAAAGTGACACCTACACAATCTGCAGTGTTGCCAGCTTGTCTTCAACAAACTAAGATATCTCTCTAGGAAACTCATAGACAAAAACGTAAGATACAAAATGTGTTTCAGATACCGAGATCTACCACTGGTTTACATTGATGTAATATATCGCACACACACACACACACACACACACACACACACACACACACACACACACACACACACACACACACACACACCACACACACCGTGGAAGTAAAATGATCGGTCAGACCTTAACAGCGAATTTCTCATGTTGTGAATAAGAAACTAATACCAAAATGTTGAAAAGTTTATAGTTTTCTAAAATAAAATATCAAATAAATTTATGATCACCTGGCTGAATTATTGTTGATTGAGGGTTGTTCATTTATGGCTATATTTATAGAAAATTGAATAAGTAACTTTTTCGTTTGACGTATTTCAATAAATTCAACGGTTTTTGTGTAAATGAAATTTAAAAAAAAAAACACCATTTGCTGCCCTTTTGTTGCAAAAAATTGTTTTTTATTAATTTAATTGACACAAAAACCGTTGCATTTATTGAAATACGTCAAACGAAAAAGTTGTCGTTTATTTAATTTTCTATGAATAAGGCCAAGAACCTTCAATCAATAATAATTCTGCCAGGTGATGCATTTTTTGATAAAAATATTTTTTTTTCTAGAAAATATAAATTGTTTAAAATCTTGATATTACACTTTCTTGTTATTCACAACATGAGAAATTCGCTGTTAAAGTTTGACGGATCATTTCACTTCCATCACATCGAAGAATAATGTCAAGGTTATAAAGCATGTGAAAATTAATAAACTCCAGTTTATGATCCAGTTTTTATCATCCACCTCTGTGGATTTACACTGTTTGAGGCTAAGGTGAAATACGTGACTGAAATTTTAAACAAAAGTGTGTCTTTAGTAAAACTTCAACTTCCCTTAAGCTGTTGCAAGCAATCTTACTAAATTTGATATGCAGTGTCTGCTTCAGACATCATATAAATATTGAGTATATTTAAAAAATATCTTTCGTGAATTAGCTCTTTATTTCTTGGGATCATATGTTGTATGCTGCAATGTTATATTACTTTTTACTTTCTCTACTGGTAAGTAGGGGAAGTATTGTATTCCACCCAAAAATTCGATGTCGAGATTTCACCAGAAATATGTTTAGAAGACCGCTGAATCAAAGAAAAAGCATTTTTAGAAAAAGGTCTGTGTGTGTCTGTGGACACCATAACTCAAAAACGAAAAGTCGGTTAAAAACCAAAGTTGGTATTTAAGTTTAATGACTTTCGAGGATGCGACACGAATTTTTTAAAAAAAATAGCCCCACCCTAAACTACCCTTTACATGGAAATTTTTTTGAAAATTTTGATTTTCCTGAAAATGGCTCTGAACGATTTTGATTAAAATGTTATATGTTTGAGATATTCTTATGACAAATGAAATGTATATTTTGAATTTTCTGGCTATAGCCTACGTAGTCCTGTTTAGTCTAGATGAGCTTTGAATAACTTGTAAACCGTAGACAAAATCTTTGCACAAGAAATGTAGATCTTGCTAAAATACACAATTTGTGTCTCAATAAATTTTCTTGTAGGTTGAACCATTTCGGAGATATTCCTTGTTTTGTGTGTCAGTTTTGGAAAACTTAGAACTTTCGTTCAATGGAACATCGTTGTTCATTTTTTATATATTAAGCATGCAAAGAGAACGGGATCTCAAAGCTTTAAAACATTAGACTATCGCTCAAAGCCTACTGTATTCCTATAGTCCCGTTGCATCTACAAGGAAAAAAGCAATACGATAATACAAATATTAACAAATATTTAACTTAACACGAAGAAGATATAGCAATAAGAGTTTGTGAGAATTGTTAGTACAAGAGTAGAGAAAGTGATGTGAGTGCGACACATACGATTTTTTCACAAGCTACCAACGATACTATTTTGAAATTTAACCAGGACACACTCAGCGATATGGAAGTGTTAGGGACACTGTAGTAAATGATTCTGCACACGTTAAAATCAAGGCATGTGTAAGAAGCATGAGCCTCAACGATTCTTACTGCTGTTCAAAATGAAACCTAAAGATGTATTTATTGTTTTCGTGAATTTGAATATTGTGTTTTAGAACTACACTACTTTTTTCTAAATATCTGTTTACTTATTGCTGTTTGTAGAAGTCAAGAACTTGAACCTTCATCTCCATGACGCTGAGGAAAGCACTCGTGAATGTCGTCCGGTTTAACAAACCATGCAAATAACAATTATTCCCTCCATGCTCTAGAAGGGCGAATGCCCTTCCTTGAGTACCAATCGTAGTGATACTTTTTCACAGAGGTGGTACCCAACAACACTTTCGTTATGCATTAGTTCGTTTTTATGGCCCTCAATTGTTTTTCAGGTCATATGGGTGGAGCCAAAGGTTCGTTGCCTGAGTTAGGGAGGAAGAAACATGTTGTGATCTAGAGGTGACCGCTGTTTATTCTCACGAGCCGATGTAAAGCTAAGTACTACTCGAATCATTTCAAAAATACACGGTTCACGATCTGATATTTATGCCAGATTGACCGCTAACGCAGTGTGTATATTTTAACCACTTTTCCTAAGCCCCTTCAAGATAAACTCATCTCCCAAGCCCAGATTGATCGACAATATAACTTCCAGAGCCTCTACAGAACTGCAGTTTTGTTGTCTATCCTTGGGACATTCAGATGTCTATTTAACAATTCGTCATGTTGTTCGTTGTATTTTTTTTAAATTTATTTAGAGTCGCTTTAACAATTAAGTCATATCGCGACTATTCTATGAAATACAGCGGTATACAATAAATTTGATACAATTATTTTACCAAAAACATGAGAATACAATCAAATCAGTACAACAAGTATCTTTCATATTATATTTTCGCATGCAAGCCCGTACCTTTGAGAAATGATAACACCCTTCTGCAGTTGGATGGCGTGTTCAGAGTGGTGGATAAGTCTCCAGTGATGTGATGAAGCTGTCGTTGTGTAGCGTATTGCTTACATTCTGTGAGGAGATGTTTTACTGTGAGGCGGGTGTTGCAGACTTCACATTGTGGTGGCTGGCCTTTGCTGAGGAGGTATGAGTGGGTTAACCTTGTATGACCAATGCGGAGACGTGAGATAATTACCTGCTCTTTCCTCCTAAGAGAATAGACAGGGGAAGAATTGGTGTCTCCTTTCCTTACCATGTGTAGTTTTTCTGGAGGCGATTGATTCCAGGCCTGTTTCCATCTTGTTTTTATTTGTTTGGAGAAGTACTTTGTAATATCACGATAAGGTACTGCTTGATGTTCATGTGTGTCTGTTAACCGACTTGCTTCTTTAGCAGCTTTGTCCGCTTCTTCATTGCCCTTAATGCCGCAGTGTGAAGGGACCCAAATGAAAGTAACTATTTTCTTTTTATTTAGAGCAATGGAATAAAGACTGTGGATATCTTGAAGCAGTTGGAGGTCAGTTGAACGATCTCGGAGGCTTTGGAGAGAGCTTAATGAATCAGAAATTAAAAGAAATTTACTCTCACTAGATTGGATGATGTATGTTAAAGCTTGCTTAAGTGCAGAAAGTTCGCAGGAGAATATGGAATAATATTTAGGGAGTTTCAGCTGAAGTTTCTTATCTGGGGTAATTATGGCACATCCATTGTCGCTGTCCGTTTTGGAACCATCAGTGTAGATAAATGTATGGTTAGGGTAGGCATTTGTTATTTCTTGAAACAGCTGTTTATAGCAAGATGCATCTGTATGAGATTTATGGTAAGCTGTAATATTCAAATTTAGTTGAGCAGTTGGTATTCTCCAAGGTGGTAGACAATGAAACTTTCTGGGCATTATGGCAGGAACTTCTGTTATATTCTTCAATGCATTTGCTTATTTTAGATTTAAATGACATTTCTTTTTGTGAATTAGCCTGTAAACGTTGGTTGGACGTTTCTGGGAGGACGTACTGGTATATCATTCATTCGGGTCTTGCTAAAGTTTTAAGGGCGAATTTTAAGCTCAGATCTGTTCTGCGGACGTTCAATGGTGGTTCGTCGGTTTCCATTGTTAAGGCAGAAACAGGGCTGGTTCTGTAAGCTCCCAAGCATATTTTTAGAGCTGCTGTTTGAATTGTATCTAGTTTCTTTAAATCTGAAGATTTAGCTGTATTGTAGATCTGGGCTCCATAGTCGAGTTTACTTCTAATGAGAGCTTGATACGTTCGTGTGAGGGCACTGAGATCAAAACCCCAGTTTTTGCAGCTTAGGGTTTTTAGTACATTTAATCTTCTGAGGCATTCATTTCTCATATCATCAATGTGATGTTTCCAGCTTAGAGTTGCATCAAACGTTAAACCTAAAATTTTGATAGCCTTCACTGAGTCGATTAGCTTGCTATCCACGCAGATTGTGGGGTTTGAGACTTTACATGGTGATTTGGAGAAGCATATGCATTTCGATTTATGATATGACAAGTTAAGACCAGCATTAGTCCAAGTGTGCAGATTTTCCAGTGTTTCTTGAAGAAGTTTTGCAGTAGTAAAGGGGTTTTTCCCCTTACACAAGATAGTTAGGTCATCTGCAAATAGTATACCTTTTACAGGTGGTGTAATACTGCTTACTATACTGTTGATAGCTATGAGAAATAGTGTGACACTGATTACTGATCCCTGTGGAACACCTCTATTAATGTATTCTTCTTTTGACATGGTTCCTTTGTAGCGAACTTTAATTTTCCATTCCTGAAGGAAGTTGTCAATAAAGTGATACAAATTACCACGGATACCGATGTTACGTATTGTTTTGAGTATGTAAGCTCGTGAAATTTTATCATACGCTTTTTCTATATCTAGGCTTATTGGCATGAGATGTTGTTTCTGTGTAAATGCAGCTTTTATTTCAGAATCAAGTATTAAAAGATGGTCAGTGGTGGATCGAAACTGGCGGAAACCATTTTGAAGTTCGGTGAAGAACTGCATTTTCTCTAGTTTCCAACGCAATCGGTTATTTAGAATTTTTTCAAGTATTTTACACATAGAACAGGTGAGGGCTATAGGTCTGAAACTTTCAGGTGAAGTAAGATCTTCGTTTGGTTTGGGGATGGGTACTATAGTTGCTGTGCGCCACTGTTTAGGAAAAGTTCTTGAGTTCCATATATAATTAAGGATTTCGTGAAAGTAAACCAGTCCATCTTGCGGTAAGGATTTTAACATTACGTAAGAAATGTTATCCGGCCCAGGGCTGGAGCATTTACTCTTTTCAAGTGCCTCCATGAATTCTGTGAAAGTAATGTTATCATTGTAGTTTTCTTGGTTATTTTCGTCAGGTTGGTAGCAGTGGGTCACCTTGCTTTCGCAAGCTTCTTCTCTTGAGGCCTCTGCAAAAGTATGCGCCAGTATGTTTGCTATAGTTTGGGGGTCAGTACTTGTAGTGTTTGTTGTATAATTGTGGAAAACTGTATTATGTGTTCCATCGTAAGATCCCCGTATTTTGCGAATTCTTTGCCATACCACTCGTGACGGGGTTTTTCTGTTTACAGTGGACACGAATGTTAGCCAGGACTCTTTCTTGCTGTGCTTTACTACTTGACGTGCTTTAGCTCTGGCTTTTTGAAACTCGATTTTGTGTGTGGGGGTAGGTTGCCTTTTGTATTTATAATAGGCTTTATTTTTAATGCTATCGCTGTTTTACATTCTTCGTTCCACCAACTTACAGTCTTCCTAGAAACAGGGTATATCCTAGGAATACTGACCTCGGCGGAATTGAAAATCACTTCTGCAAACGAGTTTACTAGTTTGTTAGCATCTGACTGACTGAAATTCATGGGGGATGTTAGATAGGATAAATTGTCAGAGACGTGTGCTCTGAACTTGTTCCAGTTTGCGCATTTTAAATTCCATCGTAGCTGACACTTAAAACTTAAAGGAATGTTATTTGCATTAGTTAATAAAATTGGAAAATGGTCACTGCCATGTAATTGCTTGGCGACTGTCCATTCAAATTTATCTTGGATATCAGGAGTGATTAATGTTAAGTCGATTGCACTGGAAGTACCGTTGGCTGTACTGAAGTGTGTTTGTGAGGTATCGTTAAGCATATTGAGATTTTCGTTGTGCAAGAGCTGTTCCACTATTTTACCTCTTGCGTTGGTATGCTTACAACCCCATATGGTACTATGGCTATTAAAATCGCCCAGTATAATAAATGGTTTAGGAAGTTGTTGTGTTAACTCCTGCAGTGCATGTAAATCAAGTGGGCTTTTATTTGGTAGACATATATTGCAAATGGAAATAGGTGTAGGAAGGTTTACTCTAGTGGCAATTGCTTCAAGTGCAGTTGTAAGCGGTATTGCCTGATGTTTAATGCTGTCTTTAACGTAGGTTACTACGCCGCCACTAGCATGGAGGCAGTCCTTACGGTTTTTGTGATTTTGAGTATAACCTCGTAATGATGCAACATAGTTTCCTTTGAAGTTAGTTTCTTGAATGCACATAATTGCAGGGTTACGTTTATTGATCAAGAGTTTAAGAAACTCGAAATTGCCATGGAAACCATTAATATTCCATTGCAGTATGTTATTCATATGTTAATTTTGTTTATGGGATAAGGTGCTATATCTATGGCGATTAGTTTTCGGGACACATCGGTTTTGTTCGCTCGGAGGCATTGTTGACTTGATTAATGTATTCCAGCAGCTTTTTTTGAATTTTACTACTTCTGGTCTTTATACTACGCTCTGTATAGTAGTGATGGACTTTTTGCATTGTGTTCACTAGAGATTCTAGATCTGAAGTGTATTCCAAAGCTATGGGAATAATGTTTGTTACTCCAACACTGTTTTCCATAAAGCTTTGGAACTGGCTGAAGTTTAGTGCATAATTGTGGGTGTCTGCGTCGATAATATGTTTAATTGGTCTGAGAGATTCAGCTATTGACGAAATAAGGTTTGCTTTCTTAATCTTCTTAGCCTGTTGTGAAGCAAGGAGGTGCCGCGCTTCTTTTCCATAAGCATTATCCTCTGTATCAGTTGTGCTGTTTGATATTGGTCGTTTAGGTCTTGTTTGTGTTTCCATTAGCATAGGTTCTGGGGAATTGTTGCGTTCGTCTTGAAATGGCAGGATGGGCTCAGGGGTAGAAGTGAGGTTAGGTGATAACTGCTGTTCAGTATCTTTTCCTTTAGGAGGGGAAGGGGGACGGTCCTGGAGGTTTTTGGTAGCGATAGGCAATTCAGGAAACATGTCTTTGTTTAAGACCTGAGGAGTAGTTTCTTGTATACCGTCAGCTTCACGGCGATGTTTTGCAAAGTGGTCTTCCTGCTTGCAGATGAAGCAGGTAGGGGTATCCGCTGTTAGGTATATCCAATATTTAGTGCCTTCATATAGGATCTGTATGCTTGGAGGTAATTTCTCCACATCATTGGGTGGAATATAAAACTGACGTCTGAAGCTAAGGATATGGGAAAGTCCTGGCTCAGAGATGTAGGTAATGTTTGACATTAGTTTAATTCCATGTGCATTTAGCTGAGTTTCTATGAGTGAGTTTTGTATAACTGGACACACATTTGAAAGAACGATTCTTTTGTTTGGAGTAATTAGAGGACGGACCTGAAGAGTAACATTGTTTATATTTATTTTAGGATGTTTGGTAACCAGTGATTCTGCTACTTTAGATGACGTTAGGTATATGCATATTCTGGAGTTAGAGATCCGTGAGATAAACTTTATGTTACTTGGATCGGTTAATCTAGTTACTGCGAGAGCGTAGTCCCTGACGGTAAGACCCTCATGGGAGTCGATGATGATAGATTCTTCTTTCTTGGGAGAAGTCTGAGTAACTGTAGCATAGCTGGAGTTTCTTGTAGTGCTGTTGTTCATGGTGGTTGTGTCGACGTTGTGAGACGGTAGACTTAAGCTGCCATTGCTTCAGATGGTGTACACTAGTTTGCTGTGTGAAATGGCGTGTTTGAGGTTAGCGAAGGATTTTTAATAATGTCCAGTGGCGGCTCGCAGTCAAAATTTTAGGGTAGGCAAAGTGTAACAGTAACAACAAGCAACAACAACAACAAAAACAACAACAACAACAATAATAATAGTAATAATAATAATGATAATAATAATAATAATAATAATAATAATAATAATAATAATAATAATAATAATAATAATAATAATAATAATAATAATAATAATAATAATAATAATAATAATAATAATAATAATAATAATAATAATAATAATAATAATAATAATAATAAACCCCGTTTATCCGAAATATAGGGGGCGAAGTCATTGCGGATAACGCAAACAATATATTGTTTGGTTGTTTAATAAGAGCAGAGTGAATGAGTGTGACTTTACGGACGAATTACCACCAAAACTAAAATCACGAGTGTCGGCAGACTTTTTTCCAGGGGGGGGGGGGCACATGTTGGAAATTTGCAATCATATAATATTAAATCATTATTTTACTGTCAAAATTTATAGTATTTGTTGCAGATAACCGTATTAATTTGTGCTAAACAAAAATTGTTCTTTACATCAAAATTAAAATAATAGTTTAAAAGTCAGTAACTGACTGCACATTAAATTCACCAACTTCCAAGGGGGCCCGTGGCCCCCCTTGCCCCCGTTTCGCGACGCCCATGACTAAAATAGATTAAGAAATTGAAAAATTGTCTGACTGCAGCTTTGTGTTAAATAGCTAAAACACTCCTCTTTTCATTGTCAGTGCGCCGCGAAAGCGAAATTTGTAATAGTTCACTAATTAAGTCGGTCATACTGGTATTACACAGAGTGATAACGACAGGATTCAGATCTCTGAGATCTTCGTTCGTGGAGTATGACTGTTCGGAAAATGTCGCATAAATTCGGATTTGGGCAGGCAAGTGTTCGGACTGCTGGCAGACGCGTCTACGCATGCTCGGAGTGCACATACAGACCGAATGTTTCCTTATCCCTGTTCAAGGGCGTCGTACTGAGGAAATGGGGCCGGGCAGGCAGAGGTTAAGCTAGCCTGCTCTCCACTACCCAGGTTCCATGCGTATCATTTCTACCGCGCGTTTCAAACACGCAGCGCAGTTTTGATGAATCGGAATTGAGATTAAAGGATTTGACCCTTGCGCTGATCATTATAACCAAGAAAACTTTTCTTGAACTGCAATTTAGGGGAAAATGACGGTTCAAATGATAAAATGCAGAATCATAGTTAAACATTATTTGTTGATGTATTACGATAGGGTAGGCAGTGCCTACCCTGCCTACCCTGAGGAGCCGCGCCTGATAATGTCTTACTAACCCGCTTGTTATACTCGTTTAATTGTTAAGATATGAGAAAGCATATTTAGTAGACTCGTTCTACTTATCCGTTATGTACGGTGAGCGTCTTTTGGATTCAGATTATTGATGTATATCGGAGAACGTTTAAAAGTTGATTTCTTTGCTGTCACGGCCTCCTGTGTTCGTTGCACAGAACACTCTATTAGGAAGAACGGAAACTACGTGTTAAAAATGTGTCAACAAAAAAGCGCTCCAAGTGGGGCAGGATTGAACTAAAGTATGACAAATCGCGCTCCCGAATCCTCACGCTACCGATAGCTCTTACGGCTGTACTTTTCATACCTGCTTACCTGTCAGCCTCAGCTGATCATATGCCCTAACGCCATATTGCTACACTGGCGCGTCAAGTTTAACACGTGAGCTTCCTTAGTTGTCATTAGTTTTTAAGATTGCTGCATATTAAAACTCACGCAAATTAACCTTTGCTTTAATAAATGCGGCACTCTTAAAAACTGCAATCACAACTATGGAAGCTCGCGTATTAAACTTTGGGCGTCATCGGAAGCAATATGGCATTAGGACATATGATCAGCTAAGACTGACAAGTAAGCATGTATAAAAACAGTTTGTTTGTTATACCTCCATTTTATTAAAATTGTCCAATAGTCTGTACATCAATAGCTTTTATGAAATATTAATGAGTTTTGTAATGGTTGCAGGTTTAAATGACTAGTTGTCTTAATAGTAACAACAAAATGTGTCTTTTTCAATTATGACGCTGCCACTAATTACTCTGCATGGCATAAAGTAAAATATTTTATACTTTAATGAGCTGCCATAAATTTTTTGTGTAAACTTGTAACCGAACATTAGGATGTGGTATTTGACAGGGAAATGGGAACAATTACACATGTTTGACACTTATTTATTCCTTCTAGCATTCCAATAGCATAACACAATTTGATATATTTGCGTAACAAGCACAATTAATAACCTCACAAAGAGCTTTCTGCATACATTATATACAACACTATTGCTGCATATGCGAACACCTGTTTTGTCATTCACTAGATCATTATTAGCCTGACAACAAGTGTCCTATAACAGTTTCACTTCATTTAACACTTTCACACCATTTCACTATATTCAGCACCAGCACTGGAGATCAAAAAGCCACAGCTTGCGAAGTTATACGCCCACAATCACAGGAATGCCTATAACTCCCAACTTTCCATCATGCATATCCTAGAAATAAACAAAAAACAATGTAACGAATAGCAACATTTATGTATAACTAAAGTCTGAGTAATGTAAGTGACCTGGGTAAAGAAGGGCTAGGTCTTTATCCTATTTACATTTAAAATATAGATAATTTTAGAGGATTATAATTAGGCTTAGTAGTCGAGCTACATTCAAGATGAATCAAGTTATCAGCATTTGTAGTCATGTGACAGAGTGCACAGTGTGCGGAAACAGTTCAGTCGGCTGTTCAGATAAAACGTGCACAACTTCATTCTTTTTGTAGCTCATCTACTAAGCTTAGTTATAAACAATTTCAGCAGTTGTAAATATGATTAACTAGCAAGTAATACATTTTCTATCAAAAGTTGCAGGTTTGCAATCTTAGCACTCTCGTGACAACTTTAGCCAATATTATTATATCAATATGCTCTATTAAACACATAATTTGGTTAACCGTTTGGCAAATACCTCTTGAGAGTTAGATATCAAGAGTATGATTATCTTGTTTTATAGGCATTCATTAAAATATCAATAATATGTTAATATACTTGTATGTTAATGTACATATAAATTCATTTATGTAAATTTGGTTTGGTTCGGCAAATAACAGAAGACTCAACTCTTGAAGGCAATGTCAATGACTGTTCGTTGTTTCATATGACAATTCTATATTTGTTGAAATAGGTTATGATGAGCACGGTTTCTATTATGCGCAGTTTGTTGCATCCGTTTGTATTTTCTGATGTGGTTGTGTAATTGCTGCATTTGCTTATTAATGTAATTTAAAATATGTGAAGTGGTGATAGGTAAGGGAACTGAAGAATTTAAACAAAAAGGTATTATATTTATTAGAAAATGTTTAATGTACAAATACTGGTATGAATTAAGCCTGGTTAACAACCACAACCAGAACGAGAATGCATATTATCCATCAGCATATCGTTAGCAAAGTGGAGGTTCATGTTGTGCATTGGAATTCATTTGTTTCTAATGGACCACTAATATATTTTCTAGGTTACATCCCTATTCTCATGCTATTTCATGCATTTATGCACTACTTCACTATTGCTTGAACGCTCTATGCCATTCCTTGACTTCTCGTCTAATCGAATAGACAGTATACATATTTCACAAAACCTCATCTTAGTGAAAACATCATGTGCCTATTACTTTGCACAACGACCAACGTGTAATTTTTTTAAAATACACATTTCTTATAACATCCTGCAATTTTGATTACTTTTCCACATCTAAGGGAAGGTCAATTATGTATTTTACACCTTGTGCAACAAATGGGTCCAAGTAACTGCCACATGTGCGCGAAAAGCTATGATAAACGTTTTGGCAAATACACTACCTTCATCCAATATCACTGGTACAGTAAGAAGCTCTTAAAACTTATTGGAAATAAATAACGTACCTTCAGATTCTAACTTTAGTTTCCACTGGAGATTTACACCGCAATGCTGCAAGGAATATATTGTACGCATTTCCCACTTTCTGCGTGGCTGAAAATTAAATACAAATGAATACAATTATCAATAAAATACAATGTCAACACTTCCACTATAAACCTGTTAAACGCATCTTACACCTAATTGCTACGTATTTCACCAATATTAATAGAATACCAATTTTAAACACACATATATTAAGTAGAAATAATGTAAATGTTTAATTACCTCTCTGTCGAAGATCATTTTGCGACGAAAAACTTATTTTACCAACATGCAACATGGCTCACGTTTCCAGAAGTTCCAGAACGTTTGTTTTCGTTACAAAACTTCAAAACTTGAATCAGCCAATCAGATTTTTCTTCGGGGTTTAGCAGTGCCACCAGCGCCATCTCTTGTTCGGTCAGGAGACTACTACGACTGCTGACTCGTGTTTCCAATTCCGCAATCTAAGTGTGACCGGTGTGGTTCGTTGTATTGTTAACAAAGATTTTCTTCGAAACGACAAAAGCTACTGTAGTGTATGAGCTATTTTCTCCTTTTGTATCCTCTGTTGTATGTTTGAGAGCATTTACTATTCGAAATATGCTTCCTCTAGCAATAATTACAAGGTGTTTTATTTTTGTGCAGTACATGTAGACTGTAGAACGCTTTTATAATTTTCAATTACCATCGCAACAACATTTACATGTTGGTTCTCTTTCATTACAAACAAACACCATACCCATATGCAACATTTCTCTTTTGTACCTGAAGGAAGCCCTGGGGAAATTCCAAACACATTACAAACTTGTGGTTCTCTGTTATCCTTCAAAGCACGTATTAACATGCTTGCTTAGCTAGTAAGCAGAATCCCATAAGACAATGACATTTGAGTGCAAAATTATGGATTTAGGGCACCAGGAACTGCATCCAGAGAATGCAGTTAGCATATTAGAAAGCAGTACTTGGAAAATGTAATCTCAGTGCATTTCACAGTAACTTTGTCGACCCTTATCCAACTGTCCATGCAAAATGGGTAACATCTACATGGTGTTTCAATGTCCAAATAAGCTCTGCTACTTAATTTTGCATTTTATCTTGACAAAATAAAGCCACATTTTGCCATATAAACAGAATACGTCACGAGTGTTGCACAAAAACATCCGTAATGCACACATTTATATACTGTTTTAATATCTGTTAACTCATCATGTAGAACCTATGCCGAAGCAATACCTTCCACACAGTATATCGAAGACCAAGGCATCAAGAAGTGCCGCACACAGGGATTCAGTATCATAACTTAACATTCACCCCTTTTCGATCTCCTACTAATTTTCATTCCTGGTTTAAGTACTATTTTACTCTTTCTGCTACGTATAGTAAGAGGAAGTACTCTTATCCACCCAAAAATTCTATATGGAGATTTTATCGGAAATATATGTTCTGAGGCTCTCTGAATCCAAAACAACTATTTCCAGAAAAAGATCGTAGCGTGCGCGCGCGCTTGTGTGTGTGTGTGTGTGTGTGTGTGTGCGTGCGTGCGTGCGTGTTAGCCAGTCAGTCTGTGGACAGCATAACTAAAAAACAAAAATTCAGATAAAAACAAAAGTTGGTTTTAAGTCTAATGTCTTTCTAGGATGCCACACAAAGATTTTGAAGAAAATTCCTCCACCATAAACTACCCTTTACATGGAAAATTTTTCGAACATTTTGATTTTATTGAAAATGGCTAACGATTTTGATTAAAGTGCCACATGTTTGAGATATTTTTATGACAAGTGAAATTTTTATCTTGAATGTTCTGGTTATAGCCCCTGTAGTCGTATTTACAAGCTTACTCTACAAAAATTTGAGATCTTGCTAAAACACACAATTTATATCCAAATAATTATTTTTGTATCGTTGTTCATTTTTTTATATGTTAAGCGTGCAAAGAGAACGGGATCTGAAACCTTTAACATTTTTTTTTGTGGTGGGGAAAAAGGCTAGTTACGCCCTAACCGCATGCATGCATGCGTGTGTAAGACTCCTACCCTGGCTTCGAACCCGGGCAGCCTACTCACTAAAAAACCCCACCGGAAGTCTTGAGGTCAAGGCCTCTATGCTGCAGTACCGCATAAAGCACCTGCGCATTCTGTGGTGAGAGATGGAAGCTGCCTGCCAGTGGCAGTAACAGCGAGTATTACTGATGTGCCGGAGGGCAAACATGACATAAGCCCTGAGTGCCCCCTGGTAGTAAATAATGGTGATGTGTATGATAGTTGATGGTGTTCTTTTTGTGTTTCAGCCATTTGGAATCATTAGGTGTAGATGGATGTGAGGGATGAGTGAATGAGCATGTTTAGTTTTTAAACTCCACCCGAAGGTTTCGTTTCTTGTCCTTAGCGTAATTTTTTTTTTATTATTATTATTATTTTTTAAATTTATATTGCGTCCTATAATCTATGCTATTAGTATTTTAAGAAATGCTTATATAACTAGGTGCAGTTATGGTGATATTTATAAGACTTACAACTTGTAGAGCTAACTTCTACTGTGTCATTTAATCTTAGTTACTAAGGTGTGATTAAGCCGGAGGCTTCGTCATTAATCGTGTGCCTGATCTTGCCTGGTCGTATAAGTGCACACATGGCGGGCTGTCTGCCTGAAGTGCAGGAGCGAGCCTGTGCCACTACCGGGGAGGCCCTCGTCTCCCGGGGTCCGCCTTGGCTAGGTAGCACAAGGACTTGTGAAGGCTTGAGTGTAAGTGTCTGCTTTTATAGTGTTGTGTGTTTGTTGTGTGCTTCCCTTCATCCCCTAACCAGTAATTTCATGGTACTAAATTATTCAGGTATTCCTGTATGTTGAGTTCAATTTCGCCTATGCTTATAGTGAGATCGAACAAGGATAGAGGGCGGAGGTGTTTGTCGCGAGTCATATCATACTCCCCGAGCATTCGTATTTGCTCGTTGTGGTTCTTATTCTTTTTGGCGTATAGGTTGCATGCCAGGTGTTTAATAAACTGCTCGATTGTGAGCATTTTTAGCTCTTCATGCTTTAACAGATTTGACTACTGTATTCCAATATTCCCCTTGCACCTACAAGGAAATAAGCAATAAAATAATTTCTACAAATGTTTATCTCAACTAACACGAAGAAGATACAGGAATAAGAGTTTGTAAGAATGGTTAGTACAAGAGTAGAGAAAGTCATGTGAGTGCAACACATCACACTTTTACTCGTACTTTCTCTACTACATATAGTAAACCAGAGGAAGTATTGTATTCGACCCAAAATTTCGATGTCGAGATATGTATTTTCCGGCCCCTTAAACCCCCCGCCCAAAAAAAGTATTTTTAGAAAAAGGTCCTTGTGTATGTCTGTGCGTTTGTCTGTGTGTCAGTCTGTGGACAACCGAACTCAAAAACGATAATTCGGTTAAAACCCAAACTTGGTATTTAAGTTTAATGTCTTTTAAGCATGCGACACGAAGATTTTGAAGCAAAATTGCTCCACTTTAAACTACCCTATATATGGAAAATTTTGATTTTCTTGCAAAATGCCTCTAACGATTTTGGTTAAAATTACACATGTTTAAGATGTTTTTATTGCAAATTAAATGTGCATTTTGAACTTTCTGGCTATAGCCTATGTACTCGTAAACCATAAGAAACAGACAAAATCTTACTGTACAAAAAACGTAGAGCTAGCTAAAGCACACGGTTTGTCCAAATAATTATTTTTTGTAGAGGAACCATTCTGGAGATATTATTTGTGTTAGTTTCGGAAAACTTAAACTTTCGTAAAATGCAGCAACGTTGTTTATTTCATAAATGTTAACCGTGCAAGGAGAAAGGAATCTCAAAACTAAAAGATTTGACTATCGCACAAAGGCTACTGTATTCTAATATTCCCCTTGCACCTACAAGGAAATAAGCAATAAGATAATTTGTACAAATTTTTGTCTCAACTAACACGAAGAAGATATAGGAATAAGAGTTTGTAAGAATGGTTAGTACAAGAGTAGAGAAGGTCACGTGAGTGCAACTCATGAGAATATTAAAGGTAAACCACACATTCATTTTATGATAACGTATCCAAATGCCAATTCATAATCTATTAAATACCAGAGTAAACCTGACAAACACTACGGCCTGTATGTATGAAGAGTTGACAAGAGTATAAGTGATTCTTCGTCAAGTTTATTTTATAGCACTCTACTAACATTTCCGCTAGACAATTTATTGACAAATCGTTAGGAGATTTGGAGAAAAGCAATACATTTTGTAGCAGTGATTGAGATTCTTCGCGTTCTAGGATAACAAATTCCCAGCGCTCTCTGGGGAAGTGTTTGTTAGCACTAATGCGAAAACCAACTTCATTAAATTAATGAATAGATCCACTCTTACCTGAGTGTTCGTTTACTCGCAGATAAATTATGTTGCTGGAAAAGCGCAATTACCCTGAAATTACGATCGAACAGCCTGGAAGGAGAGAGATATCTATTAATGAAGATAGTTGCTGTGAAACCTATATACATAAAATAAGAATGAATGTTTTTATGTTTGTTCTCTATGCGTTACTAACCGCTTGACTAATCACCGGAAAAGTCGGCACCTTTATATATGTATTTCTTCATGGAAAAGTTTCTATGTTATCGATGTTACTACTCAACTATTACATTCCCACGGTTTTCTCTATTCGTTTTTCTTTTACGTAACACATAAACGTTTCCTCTACTCACCTTACAAGATACAATTCATAACACTTTCTATATGATTGAAATAAAAATGCAATGTATTACATTCGCAGGTTTCCTCTGCTCGCTTTTTTGCTTTCTCTACTGTTAAGTAGAAGGAAGTATTGTATTCCACCCAAAAATTCGATGTCGAGTTTCACCGGAAATGTATGTTTTGAGACCTCCTGAATCCAAAAAAGTGTGTGTGTGTGTCTGTCTGTGGATAGCATAACTCAAAAACAAACACTTGGTTAAAAATTAAAGTTGGTATTTAAGCTTAATATCTTTCAAGGATGCGACACGAAGATTTTGAAGAAAATAGCCCCACCCCAAACTACCCTTTACATGGAAAATTTTTAGAAAATTTTTATTTTCTTGAAAATGGCTGTAACAATTTTGATTAAAATGCCACATGTTTGACATATTTTTATGACAAAAAAAAATTATATTTTCAATTTTCTGGGTATAGCCTATGAGTCCTGTTTAGTCTGGATGACTTTGAATAACTCGTAGACCTTAAGAGATGTACGGGTAGATCTCTCTAAAACACTAATTTGTTTTTGGTAGAGTGAACCATTTCAGAGACATTCCTTGATTTGGGTGTCAGTTTCGGAAAACTTAAAACTTTGGTGAAATGGAGCATCGTTGTTCATTTTTTTTATATGTTAATTGTGCAAAGAGAACGGGATGTCAAAGCTTTAAAAGATCTGACTATCGCTCAAAGCCTACTTTATTCTAATATTCCCCTTGCACCTACAAGGAAATAAGCAATAACAAATTTCTGTAAATGTTTTTCTCAACTAACACGAAGAAGATATAGGAATAACTGTTTGTAAGAATGGTTGGTACAAGAGTAGAGAAAGTCATGTGAGTGCAACACATCAGATTTTACTTTTGCTTCTAATGCTACACAATTGATATTCAGCAATTGTTCCAAGCGAAAAGCCACCAATATAATCTTCAATGTGGCCTTAAAGACCTTCTAGTGGACCATTAGGCAAACTATAAAAATTTTTTTCTGTGGTGTTTGCATTGTATCTGCCCCGCTTTCTTATTTATACATGTTTAACTTTTGTTCGCTTTGGTGTTCAACTATTTGTTTAAGCCTAGTAAGTAACATTTCTGAAATGTATCCAAAGAAACACAAGGCTATTGTGCAAGTGCAATCTAAGTTTACCAGTTGGAGACATAAATATTTAACCACAGGCAATGTCGATACTTCAGCTAGCTATGTTTACTATTTCAAGTTGATGTGGAAGAAGCTACGTACCATATAAACATTTGAAAGTTAGATCAGAATAATCCATGATATTCTTTATTCACCGTAGTACAAGTTATTGTGACCGTTACGGTTATGGGGATATCGGCACCGGCAGTCGGAACTGTAAACAGCTAAGTGGCGCGCTTACCCGCATAAACACAATAAGTGATATTGCAGATAACCAGAACTTTTGGATGTTCCTCTATCTCGAACATTCCGGAGCTCTGTGGCGACTGAGTTAGCGAATACGTTCCTGGTGTGAGTTAGCGACAACTGTGAGATTCGAGACTCGATTTCCCACCGAGTGAACCGTCGGAAGAAGAGGCCACTCGGGCGTATTTCGTTACGGCACTGCCTCACAAAAAAGTGAAGCAAACGTGAAAAAAGGAAACTGATAGTGAACAGTGGAACTGGTTCACATTAGTGAAGTGACAGAGTGAGCTAAGTAAAGAGCAAAGTCTCAGTGAACGTGGCATTAGCTTATTAAGTGATAATGAAAACATTACTCATTGGACAAAATCAAATGTGTTTACAAAATATATATTCAGCTATCTACTACAGCCATGTTCAAATGCCCAACCAATCTTTGATACTTCCTGCATGACATATTTTCATAAGATATTCTGAATCACTCCCCCCGCCCCCCCAAAAAAGTACAGATCTCGTTAAGACACACGATTTATGTGAAATGGAGTTTTTATGACGTTACATTACTAAGATATTCCTTATTATTGGTCTGTATTTTCAAATGGTTACACTTTTCTCAATTAAGAGGTCTCTTCTATGTCCTGACTGTGCAAAGAGCCATAGCATCACATAGCGATAAGCTCTTAAAAGTTCTGTAACTTAACCCCGTGGCACTACAGCATCCAGGCCAAGGCGTACTACACGACCGCTGTGTCCCACACCTCTGTCACCACAAGTGTTATGAGTGGGGTGCAGTACTGAAGGTGGAACACGGTTCCTCGACCAAGGGCCGCTACTTTTTAATCAAGTGGCTCCTGATGTGGTCCCTCAGGGAACTAACGAGGTTGGGTGCATCCCGTGCCGGACCCCACACCGGTACCGGGGATCGAACTCGGTCCTCCACGCCAGAGGCAGGCGTGCTACCACTGCGCTAAGGAGGCTATCCTTAAAAGATTTAACTATCGCTTAAACTTACTATATTCTCCTATTCCCTTTGTACTATAAGAAAATACCTACATAACAAAGCCTTGTATATAAATGCCTATCTCGATGAACATGTACTACATAGAATAAGAAAGGTTTGTAAAAATATTTTGTTGAAGAAAATATAGCTAAAGTTATGTCTGAAAACGCACCAGATTCTTTAATAATAAACGTGATTGACACTCAATCAAGGCAAATAATCCCCCGGATATGATTGCTTTGAGTTCTGATTTGCTCAGGGGCGTCATTTCCTCCCTGGGGAAAGTTAGGGAATGGATTCTCGGTTTGTCTCTGGATCGTATTGCAAATCTAAGGTTCGTCACATTTAATTAGATTGCGGAATAAATCAGGATTACTTTCACTGTTTTCAAGTATATCTTCTCTCGGGTTTGAGGATTTTCCGCACCGGTTTAGCTCATAGTTTTTACAAGCCTAAGCTTCACATCGTACCAAATCTGTAATACTTTGCTCATTGATTATGGCAAGTTCTACAACTGCGTAACAACTGAATTAGTGGTCCCCTAGAATAATTTCAGATGGATTTCCCACACTCTTAAATTTTCGCCTTGCAAGGACGATTCTGTATCGTCGCAGACATCTTTTCTACCCTCCTCAAATATCATATACCATTGGAAAACGGGCGAAAGACATAGCCCAGTCATGTCAACGTTGGTGTTAGGAAGTTGGCTTGAGTGCACTGGGTGCAACAGAGAAGAGCTGTTACAATACCGTACAATTAGGCGATTGTAGTTTGTCACTCAAAACTCGACTTCTTCATTTTCTTCTCTCCATGTGAATCTGCTGATTCATTAAAATTGGCAAGGCATATACGTAAACTAATACGCAGGTTATCGTCGCTGATCCGAGACCTACGCTGATTTTTCAGCAACTTCGTTATGGAAAATGCCTCCTCGCACATGTAAATAGTCCGCCGTGTGCTGCTAGGGTGTTCCTCTCTAGCGCACCTTCAAAACTCTCTGCATCTGCCTGCCAGACTTGCAGAGGTCTTGGCGGACGACAAAAAAGCAGTCGAAGGAGTTTTTAAGTTTCTGGCGGAGGGTAACATGAGTTTGAGAATTTGAGGCTTTAGATATGTACCTAGTTTTTATACTCTTTTGGCATCTTTATCACTTTGTTTTAATTTTGGCTTTTGCTACTCTGTTTTGTATATTTATGTATATTTATTTTCCTTTTTACTAGTAATTTTATTTTTATTGAAGTTTATAACTGGCATTTTGCCATGAAATGCTTTTTAAGGGCGCTGATGACCATGAAGTTGAGCGACTTTAAGCCTACATCTCCCTCCTACAGGGGGCTCTAATGACCTAGCGGTCAACGGTACCTTAAACCCTAATCACTCACTCATACAGCACTGGGAGTGTTGCATTATTCAATAAGTCGAAGGTCACATCTCAACTCCATTAGCTCCTTTTGAATTGCTGCATCTTAATTCTCGTTAACTTTTCCTGAAAGGTCAAAAGGGGTGTCAAAAATACAAAACATTCTTTCTACTTTTTTATATAGAGATAAGGAGTGTGAAATGAATTCTGCTCTTCCCAAGCTGAATCAAAATATTTAATATTGGAAACAGAAGATGTAGTACGCTTTGGCCGAGCCTTGGCTACCTAAAGCTGAGTTCAGTGCGACGATTACCCCTAGATACAATGTCCCTCGGGGAGTCGAGGGAGTTTGTCGAACAGCGTGCTACCGTTGCATTCTGAGCGTTCTTGCTACCAGTAGCGTCTGTTGACATGACTGATATAGCCATTGATCACCATCAACTTCTCTCAACCGACTTCAAATTTTGGCAGAACTTCTTTTTTGGTTTGTTTGAAGTATTTCATTTTAACACATTCTACTGTAGCATTTAGCAATACTGCGAGAGAGCTCAAAGATACATTCCACTTCTAACAGTGGTCCCAATTAAACTAACTGCTGCGCATGAGTGAAACTTCGTATAACGATAGAAGTGAGTCCGCAGGTCAATGACCTATCCTCATTTCGTTTATTTCATTTATTACCAGTGTGCTGTATTATATTGTCCTGCACTTAGTCACAAGGTATATTAGGTTTCAGCATTTGTTTTCTACCGCACAGCATGTATTTATGATTCGTATGTATCAACTCAGTCAGCTCGCCAAGTAAAAGTGCTGTTTGCAGAAAGATTTCCAGGTGATCTGCCATTTCTATCTCTGGGGATACTTAAAGCATAAGGTATACAAGACAAACCCACACGTCCTGGAAGAATGAAAACAAAATATCCGTCAGGAAATTGTCAGTATTTCTCAACGTCAACTACGGCGAGTGATGGATAGTGGCCTTAAAGAAGTGTCCAAAATGTATGGACAACGACGGTGGATAGTTTCAGCATCTCCTTTAATAACATAGGTAAGTAAAGCCTTTAAAAGTAGTTTTAAAACTGCTGTATAGCTGCATCCGTGCTGTTCTGACAGCGACAAGAGTCAAGGACACATACAGGCAAAACACAATGTAGTATTTTGGATCACCCGTTATAAGACAGCTCAAAGAATATTATAGGCTACGTTGAAATTCTCGAATTTACCCCTACTCCATTGTTTAAGCAATTGTTGAATTTATTTAACTAAACGTAACCGTACCTGGTTTAAGGGACACTGGGAGTGAAATTTGGTCAAAATTGTCAAAAAGTCGAACATTGTTTTTTTTACCTTAAAATGTTCCTGGAACACCTGTGCATTTGGATCAGCTAACATTTTTCATATCCCCCACTCCACGTGGTCATTACGGCCCTTTCAAATAGTGCTCTTCCCTTAACGTACACAGCATGTTCCTATATAAAAGCCTGTTTTTCTCAACACTACATTTCTGCACATTCCAAAAGAAGGTCGCGCCTGAGTTTTGCTTCAAATTCAATGAAAACTTCCAAAAGTATTCATAAATAGCAGCTACACAAAACTATGCTTCAATATTGATGTTATCATTAACATGAATTCCAAAAACATTTTTTTTGTATGAAAAAAATCAATAATTTTTAAGATTAAATTTTCTTTGTTACTAAAAAAATATGTACAGCATAATCAGCAAACGTATTTGAAATATATCTTTATACAATTGTTACCCATGTTTTAGAGCACCAGTTCTGCCAATATAAATGAATTTTGAAAAGTCAATAGACGCAAGCTCTATTTTGAAAATGTGCCTATTAAATTCATAAAATAATTTATATATCCTAAACGAATTATCCAATTTTAATGAAATTTGGTGTACCGCCTATTCTCATATAAATACAAACACAGTAGAACTTTCAGACAAATCTATCACGAAATGTGGAAATTTCAAATTTCACTCCCAGTGTCCCTTAAATTATAGATTAGGTATCTTAGATGCTTCACAGTCTACTTTAGGATAGGGCATAGGACATTTAGCACCTGGATCCGCAATGGATATTTTGTGCATACATCCTCTGGAGAAAGAATCCGCAGGAGACATACGGGCGGGACCGACTAACGCAAATGACAGATGCGTAGGGTTCCCTAACAGTTAGATGTTCGACTCCAGTAATTATGGCGGACACAAAATTTAATGGCGGCCGATAGCTGACCATTAGTATTCTCTTGTAAACATAAATTTTGTGGGCACAAATGCCATAGTTACTTTCACTAATTTACCCCGTTTTTTAATGCATCATTGCTCATAATCCACAAACTTTTTATAGTGAATCCCCTCCTTTGTACTCTTATAACCAAGTTTTTACAGTTCCATCCATTCCGAATAATGGACGAAAAATCCCTCGATATTGGCACAAAAGAATATGAAACATTTCCGGAACGTCTGACTTCCGTAACCTTCCCCGACCAAACAGTCCTCCAAATACTGTAAATACTGCATCGCATTGTATCCTTTAGTGGTGGAACATCCTCAGTTAAAATGGTCGAATACTTAAAACTAAACCTCTAGCGCAACAGCCCAGGAAGGGCCAAGGCGCCCAGCCGCTGCGTCCCCCACCTCTGCCCACTACAGGCGCCATTTGGTGGGATGCAGTACTGGAGGGTGGGACGTGGTAAGCTCCCCGAGCCCTCCCGGCCATTATGCCGTCTTCGCGACCTGGGGCCGCTACTTCTCCGTCAAGTAGCTCCTCAATTGGTCCCCCTGGGACATAACGAGGCTGAGTGCATCCCGTGCCAGATCTCTCAGCGGGGGAGGCACTCTTACAAATACTTAGGGCACGTAAAATTGTAAACGTTTGATTTTATAGTTATTTAATAACATAAAGGTGCATAGTTTTCACATGTTACAGATGCTGCTAAGATATACATCGAAATAAGATTCCGTGGAACCAAGCCCGTTGAGAAGAATATTTTTAGTCAATGTAAGATTGAGGTTCACTGATTTCTCGTATTAGCAGCTTTCTGTTTTATACAATTATTTAGCTTGCTCCGATAACACACACATATTACAACTAAATACAAATAGAATAAAGCAAAACTTTCCCACATAAGGTTTTGTCACACAGAGACCTCAGAGCTAGAACAAAGCTTTTTCACATCTCTGTATTACTTCCTAAGGCAATTAATGTACCAAATATAGATAACACAGGATAGATTGTCGCTTTTTCAGCACAGATCTTCTGTTTGTTTAAGCTTCACACCATGACTATATGATATACTCATATTTCGTGCAACAAAGTGTAGCTGACTTTTGTTCCTTCATCACTTTGATGTGATTTGGGAAGGGGTCGGACACAATTGGCGGGATTCTTCACTTCTTTTGTGCGGCTTGGTTCTGGGGAGACGCTGCAGGTCTCGATGAAGGATCGGGTCGTTCTGGGTTTCAACCAGAGGACCTTTTCCTGCGGCTTTGTACCACTACAAAGCCGTCGTCATCCGGCAGTGCTGGAGAGGGGTTGACGGGAACTGATGGTGTTATAGGGACAGCTGTCCCTTGGTTTACAAGGCCCACGGCCTCTTTAACCTTTGGCCTATTCTTGGCCCTGGTAAGAGTCTTGGCTTTCGCCTTGACTATGTTCACCCGGGGACCAAGTGAGGTGTTCGAGGGAGAGGTGTGAGATGAACTCATTTTGTCAGGTCTTACATGTACGCTGGTACTCGGTTTCTCTGTCAAAGTCGTTGCAGGTGCCATCCGGCATCCCACAGAGGGCCGAACGCCTTGCGGCGCGCCTATGGGGGCGAACCCCGGGTCCAGACCGGAGTCTGGTCCCTTGGCTGTAACCTTGTGGGCCTGCGGTCTCGCCTGTTTGTCGGTCAGTAGTACCGAGTCTCTGGTGTGCAGCTGGTTGCTCATCTCTACTTGCTGGTCTGGAAGGGCTCGGTGAGTCTCCTCCAGTAGACAAGCAAGCAGAGGGCTGATAGACTCTGCCTCCTCCGTGCCGGAGGACCTCCGGTGAAGCTTCTCTTTGTATGTTATCCTGTCTTCTTGGTCTTCTCGGTGTACCCTAAAGTTCAAGTTCAAGTTATTTATTGTAAAAGTATTGGCCTGGTGCCGGTACATTGGGCCCGGCTTACAGGCTATATTTACATTGATTTACAGTTGACTTTGTTCATATTTACAGTTTTCGCTATATACAAAGACCCATACGGTGACCATCTGTAGGTCACGAAGAATAGTTTTCTTTTGTCTTTTGTCTGTTTCGTCTTTGGGTTATATATACATATGTACATGTTTACAAATTATATACAGACACATACACGCACGCATTCACATCTTCACTGGGCACACCAGAAATATGCGTCCCAGCGCACTTCCCTATTTACAGTTTTGACACTATATACACTGTCCCGCGGTGGCAGCTCCTGAATATTTTCCGAGGCGAGGGCCTCTGCCGGAACATGTATGTGGCTTAGGGACGAGATTGCGTGGACGCGCATTAGTCGGCGAGCCGAGCCGCTTCTAGAACATTTTTATCCTAGTATGCTTGCGGTGCTTCGGCTCGCCTTTGCCGATGTTAGCGATCACGTAATTTTCGTGGTTCCTAATGCGCGTCCATGCCGCCATTGCTCTTTTGTCTATTGCCTCCGGGATGAACGGGATATGAGTTTCGAGGTGAAGAGTTTGGGTGGTGGTGAGGAGTGGAGCAGAGAGGATTTTTCTGAGGGAGAGGTTTTGGAGGGTTTGGAGTTGTTTGAGGGCAGTTTTGGAGGCATTAGCCCAGGCCACACATGCATACAGGACCACCGAGAGAATAAATGACCTATATAGTATAAGTTTTGACTTTAGTCGCAACTGTTTACTACGGAAGATGGGGGCGCACAACTTTAGCCGCTGTCTGCCTTTATTGGCGCTATTTTTTATGTGGGTGGACCAACACATTGTGCGGTCCAAGGTGACACCTAAGTATTTAACTTGCTGACGGCAGTGCAATATTTGACCACCGACCGTTAGGTCCGTTGCCAAAGTGTGACGCCGCTTAGAGAAATGAATCAGCTGGCATTTGTCGGGATTAATTTTGATTTTCCAGTCATGTTGCCATGAGAGGAAGTTGTTCACATAACGTTGCATTTCTGCAAGGCCGAAACGTGGATTTCTATGGTGGTTGTATATTGCAGTGTCGTCAGCATACATGGCGACCTTGCATCTGGCGTCCACTGGGAAATCATTGGTGAATAATATATACAGAAAAGGGGACATTATTGCCCCTTGTGGGACGCCAGCCCGCATCACTCGCTCCCGTGAGGAGGAGCGGCCCACTTGGACGTAAAACTGCCGTTTTTCTAGAAAATTGTGCAGCAAGTATAGATAATTTTGAAGAGCCGGGAAATTGTGGTGCAGTTTATAAATAAGGCCATTGTGCCAGCACCGGTCAAATGCAGCTTCTACGTCCAGAAATAGCGCCAACGTTGAAGCCCCATTGTTAAATTGCTCTGTTACGTCATCAGTTAGTCTGAGGAGCTGTAGTTCAGTGGAATGTCCTTTTCTAAAGCCAAACTGTGAATTTGAGAGTTCATGTGTTGCCGAGACTTGTTTTTGAAGTCGAAAAAGGATACATTTTTCGAGCAGTTTACCAATAGTAGACAAAAGACTAATGGGACGGTAGTTTTGCGGTTGTCTGGTGCTTTTCCCTTGCTTTGGGAGCATGATAACCTTAGCTCGTTTCCAAGTAGAGGGGAAATAGCCTTGCTGCAAACAGGCGTTAAATATCTTTGTTAGTTGCACCAGAGCTTTTCTCGGGAGATGCTTAAGTTCCTCATTAGTCACTTTGTCTGGACCGGCAGCTTTCCCATTAGGCAATTTCCTAATGAGCTTGTAAATTTCCTGCGGTGTTATGGTGGGTAGTTGTTGCTCTTGCTTCTGCGCCACCCAGGTTTGTACCCATGTCTGGACCTCCCGTTCTATTTCACAGTTGGTCACTGGGTTTTCGGTGAATCTGTCTTGGAGACAGTCAGCGAAGACCTCGGCTTTCTCCTCTGCGGAGAAGTGCAAGCCGCTTTGAGTGTGCAGCGCCTCAGTTGCGGAGTTGACGCTCGTGGAAACTTTGAAAGCCTTGAGTAATTTCCACAAAGAAGAGTCCGAATGTGTGGTACTCAGCATTTTGTTTTCCCATTGTTCAGTTTTGTTGATTTTAATTTGTTGCCGAATGATGTTGTAACCTAAAACTAACTTCAACTTCAACTTATTTTATTAAAGAAAGCATTTGCCTGGTGCCGGTACAGAGGGGCCCGGCTTACAGGCCAAAATTAACATTAATTATTATTTTACAATAATTGTGAATTCGGGTTTGCTTTATCTTTTAAAAAACCCATACAGTGGGCAGCCTTAGCCCACCGAGAACAGTTTTTGGGCGTATTCTCAGTTTTTTTGTCAGTTTTTGATAGTTTTTTTTTTTTTTAATTTATATACACGGATATATACACACACTCACTCCTGGGCATACCACACATATGTCCCACCACACGCACACACACACACACACACACACACTCGTATATACATATTTACACACACACTGCACTATATACACTTTACTATGTACAGTTTTTTCCGCAGTTTTCCGGGGCGGACCAGGTTGCAGCTCCTGACTGGTTCCCTGGGATGCAGGCCTCTGAGGTAACGTGTGTGCGGCCTAGGGCCCTTCTTTGCGCGGACGCACACCAGTCGGTGAGCCGAACGACGTCTAAAACATCTTAATTCTAGTGTGTTTCCGATGCTTCGGCTCACCTTTGCCAATATTGGCAATCACGTAATTGTCATGGTTTCTGATGCGCGCCCACGCGGCAGTGGCTCTTTTCGCTATTGCCTCGGGAATGGTTAGGATCTGGGTTTCCTGGTGAAGGGTTCGGTTAGTGGTTAGGATGGGTGCAGAGAGGATTTTCCGGAGGGAGAGGTTTTGGAGGGTTTGGAGTTGTTTGAGGGCAGTTTTGGAGGCATTAGCCCAGGCCACACATGCATACAGGACCACCGAGAGAATAAATGACCTATATAGTATAAGTTTTGACTTTAGTCGCAACTGTTTACTACGGAAGATGGGGGCGCACAACTTTAGCCGCTGTCTGCCTTTATTGGCGCTATTTTTTATGTGGGTGGAGCAACACATTGTGCGGTCCAAGGTGACACCTAAGTATTTAACTTGCTGACGGCAGTGCAATATTTGACCACCGACCGTTAGCTCCGTTGCCAAAGTGTGACGCCGCTTAGAGAAATGAATCAGCTGGCATTTGTAGGGATTAATTTTGATTTTCCAGTCATGTTGCCATGAGAGGAAGTTGTTCACATAACGTTGCATTTCTGCAAGGCCGAAACGTGGATTTCTATGGTGGTTGTATATTGCAGTGTCGTCAGCATACATGGCGACCTTGCATCTGGCGTCCACTGGGAAATCATTGGTGAACAATATATACAGAAAAGGGGACATTATTGCCCCTTGTGGGACGCCAGCCCGCATCACTCGCTCCCGTGAGGAGGAGCGGCCCACTTGGACGTAAAACTGCCGATTTTCTAGAAAATTGTGCAGCAAGTATAGATAATTTTGAAGAGCCGGGAAATTGTGGTGCAGTTTATAAATAAGGCCATTGTGCCAGCACCGGTCAAATGCAGCTTCTACGTCCAGAAATAGCGCCAACGTTGAAGCCCCATTGTTAAATTGCTCTGTTACGTCATCAGTTAGTCTGAGGAGCTGTAGTTCAGTGGAATGTCCTTTTCTAAAGCCAAACTGTGAATTTGAGAGTTCATGTGTTGCCGAGACTTGTTTTTGAAGTCGAGAAAGGATACATTTTTCGAGCAGTTTACCAATAGTAGACAAAAGACTAATGGGACGGTAGTTTTGCGGTTGTCTGGTGCTTTTCCCTTGCTTTGGGAGCATGATAACCTTAGCTCGTTTCCAAGTAGAGGGGAAATAGCCTTGCTGCAAACAGGCGTTAAATATCTTTGTTAGTTGCACCAGAGCTTTTCTCGGGAGATGCTTAAGTTCCTCATTAGTCACTTTGTCTGGACCGGCAGCTTTCCCATTAGGCAATTTCCTAATGAGCTTGTAAATTTCCTGCGGTGTTATGGTGGGTAGTTGTTGCTCTTGCTTCTGCGCCACCCAGGTTTGTACCCATGTCTGGACCTCCCGTTCTATTTCACAGTTGGTCACTGGGTTTTCGGTGAATCTGTCTTGGAGACAGTCAGCGAAGACCTCGGCTTTCTCCTCTGCGGAGAAGTGCAAGCCGCTTTGAGTGTGCAGCGCCTCAGTTGCGGAGTTGACGCTCGTGGAAACTTTGAAAGCCTTGAGTAATTTCCACAAAGAGGAGTCCGAATGGGTGGTACTCAGCATTTTGTTTTCCCATTGTTCAGTTTTATTGATTTTAATTTGTTGCCGAATGATGTTGCGTAGCCATTTTGCTAGCATTTTATATTCAGGCTGACGGGTGTATCGCCACAGTTTTGTCAAGCGTCGTCTCCGCGCAATGAGTTGCTCTACCTCGGGGTACGTGCAAAAACCGGGTGGTCTTGTGGTGTATGTGGTAACATTTCTCTTGCCTGTGTGTAGCGAGGCAGTAAAGTTTTCAATGGCGACATCTATGTCTGCCTCGCTATAGTATGACAGTCTGGGTTGCGCCATCCCGTGCATTTCAATGGTGAACTTATTCCAGTCGGTCTCAGCTCTACTTTGAGGGCCAGAGGCACTGGCTGAAATGCCACCCTGTATGTCGAAATGCACAGGAAGATGGTCGGAGTTCAGGCTGTGATAAACAGTAAAGTTATTTAACAGTGTCGCATTTTTTGTTAGTACGATGTCCAAAATCTCAGCGTCAAAGTGCCCTGATCGATGCCAAAAGGTGGGTTCTGGGGGAAGATGTACCTCAATGTCATCATTATCAGTTATAAATTCAACCAGGAGATTTCCCGCCGCGTTTGCCCGGCGTGAAAACCACCAGGGGTGCCGGGCATTGAAATCTCCTGCAATTATAACGTGCTCCTCTAAAGCGAGGATCTGCTCGAGGGCTTGTGTAAAGTCTGGGGAGTTAGGGGGCCGATAAAGTGCTACCAGCATAACCGTTTTACTATTTACACGTGTTTTAAGTGCTGTGCACTCTAACGCTGCCATTACAGGCAACGTAACAGAAGCATGAGCAATAGTATTTCTAAGCAAAATAGCAGTCCCTCCCCCTTGTCTGCCAATTCTGTCGTTCCGAAAGATTTGATACCCCTGGAGCTTAAAAGTGTGCTCGTGCTTTAATTTTGTTTCGCAGATGAATGGGACGTCAATTTTGTTACGCCGTAGGTAGTTTTCAAGTTCGTGTTGCTTCCTGTGAATGCCATCTGCATTCCACAGTAGTGCGCGAGTTAAAGTTGTGCCTCCCCTTACGTGGGCCATTTATTCTAAAAGGGCTGAGAGGAGACATATGATGGTCTCTATTTTCTCCCAAGTGCTGCTGCAGCTTTTGAATTTGGCCAGGAATGGCTGCGCCTTCATCAATAATGATGGTAAATTTAGGTCTCTGAACATGTTTAATATATCTTTTATCCCACTCAGGTCACCCGTGGGCGCCTGTTGGGGTAGTGGAGGGGGACCATTCTGTGGTGGCACTGGTGCGTTTTGCCCTCCGGTAGTTCCCGCATAGGAGATACCTGTTTGAACCAGGGCCGGGTGTATGATGGGTTTTGGCTCTGGCTGAGCACTGGGAGAGCTCCTTGCTATGGATGCCAGTTGACGGCGGTGACGTTCGTTGCGAAACGTCTCGCACCCCCTGTAGCTGGCAGGATGCGTTTCCCCACAATTAGCACAGTGGGGTACAACGCCCTGCTTGGCCTTTTTCGGGCAATCAGCCAGGCGGTGGAGGTCACCGCAAAGGACACACCGGGGGGTCATATTGCAGTTCCTAAAAGTGTGCCGCAACTGTTGGCAGTTGTAACATTGCGTTATGTTTTGGTTTGTTTTTAGGACCTCCACGGTGACCCTCATATGGCACACCTCTCGTTCCTGTAGAAGTTTTTGGTTTTCGGTGGTCCTGTCAAGACTTACCTGAAAATTTGGCAGAGGCCTGCCACGTGAAATCATCTGTCGTACCTGGACGCCGGTGTAGCCTTTTAGGACCAGGTCCTCTTTCACGTAATCTTCCTCTAAGTCAGCTGGAAGACGTTTGATTACGTAGCGAAGAGGTTGGTCCCCACGTGGAGTAAAACTGTAGTTTTCTACTCCGGCGTCCTTCAGGAGCTGCATTGTCGGGTTCGCGTCGTGCTTCCGTTGAGGGAAGAGCTTAAGGCAGTCCCTCGTCGTCTGCAATTTATATGTGCCGGCAGGAAGGGAGCCACGCAGGATGCGGAGGACCTTTACCGTGTGTTGGACGTCAAGGATTATTATTGTTGGTGGTTTCTGGTTGTCTGATGCTTTTGCTGCGTTGTTGGATGTGCTTGGGGCGGGAGTGGGGGTGGGAATGGTGGGCTGGGTGGTGTATTTCTTCTGTGTCTGTGTTTGAATGGGGGTTTTGGTAGGGGGTAGCTTGGGGAAGGGGTCTCTAGAGGTGGAGGCTATTGCGGGTTGTGGTGGTGGATCCTCTGACGTCTCGTCGTCGGATTCTGCATCAAATTGTACCCTCAGCGGCGCGTAGGTGTTTCTCGTGGTGAGGGGATATGGCGGCGTTTTTTGTTTTGAGACGCGCTTGGGGCGCTGCTGGTCGGGACGTTCACTCCCTAAAACTAAAACTTGCTTACCAAGTCTCTTATAGGGTACACCGTGTGCTGTTGCCTGGCTTAGTTCTATTTCGCTCCACCACCGTTGCGGCAGTCTTGTCGCTCCCCGGCTAAGCTGTTGTCACTCTATCCACCAATACCAAGGAGAACGTAGACGCACGTCTTAACACGAGCTTCGACCAATGCCGAATGAATGGAATGTTGTTGTAGTCTGCGGAGTTCAGCAGCTATTTATATTCTGCGAATGGCGTAAGGCAACAATGCCCTGGCATTCTCGAGTGTGTGCAGTCCTGCGGGATCGACATCCTCATGGTTACCGAAACACACCTGCATGCTGGTATAAACTTCTCGCTGCCAAGTTACGTCGCCCATCGGTCAGATCGGGTTGGCCGACATAGTGGCGGTACAGCTATCTTCATCAAACACATCACCTATACAGCTTTTCCCCTTCCTGCCCTTCAGCATGTGGAAACAACCGCCATCAGGCTTGCCATTGGCGGTGTGCACACATTGTTGATTGCGGCTTATGACCCACCTGATCACCGCTTCTACGAAGCAGATTATACAACTCTCCTCAACCTACACCCAGTAGTCTGCATCGCAGGAAATCTCAACGCGTAGCATGGGCTCTGGTACAATCGCACTAGCAAACAAAGGGGTTGCGGGCTCTACCACCTGATCAGCGGAGACCCAAGCCTCGTCGCGCATGGGCCGAGAGGTCCAACCTTCCATCCAGCCCGCGGCAGGCCTGACGTCTTAGACATCATGATCACCAAGAACATGCCATGGCACTTTGACCTCTTGGCAGTAAATGAGCTGGATTCTGACCAAGACTCAGTCGTGGTGGATTCCACAGCCATGCCAGCTCTGTTAAACTCAGACTGGACACATGAGACCGACTAGGATGCAGCAGTGCTAGAACTTAACCGATCCGTCGACCGTGGACGGTGATCTTGAAGCGTTGGAAGCGGCAGTGGCTTATTTTTTCCACCAGGTTCTAAACGCGGTACGCGCACATACTCACCGCATTCCCTCCAACAGCCCTGACCCGAGAACCATACCTATAGAACTCCGGCAGTTGCTAAAACCAATGCAACTTTTCGGAAGCTATGGCAGCGCCTCCGCCATTCCAGGATTGGAGCAGTATACTGGGGGTTCAAAACCCTGGCAAGGTGACTGCTCCGTGCGCATAGACAACAGCCTGGGAAAACACTCTTCAGAATTTAAACCTTCAAGAAAAGAAACCATGGCGGATTATAAGGGCCATGAGGAAGGCCATGATCCAATACCAGCATCCCTCACATGGCACTGGTGGCGGCTCGTGTTCGAGCCAGATGAGAAAGCCACTGTGTTTGCGGACCATCTTGAGGTACAGTTGGAACCCCGGGAGGACCCACAAGATGAAGACTTTACGTAACTTATGGAAACGACCTGGATTACCTCTATGAGGAACCATGGCAGGTACACGAGGAGATCTAAATCCCTATAATCACCCCGAAAGCGGTGATCTCCGAAATCCAAAGCCTAAACCCCAATAAATAACCTGGAAATGCCGGCGTGACGGTACTCATGCTCCAGCACCTACCCAAAAGGGCTGTCGTCCACTTGGCCGGATTTGCAATGCATGCCTACGTCTTCGTCACTTTCCAGCATGCTCCTCACCCGTCTAACGTCTCTTTTTGAGGAAAGGCAACTCCTGCCGTATCACCAGTTTGGTTTTCGTCGGGGTCACTCCACGACCAGTTACTGCATGTGGCCGAGAAGGTTGCCCTGGGGTTCCTGGAAAACTTTGACCATAGCGGTTCTGCTGGCGGTGGAAAAGGTCTTCGCCACAACCTGGCACCAAGGCCTACTGTACAAACTGAAGCAGGCAAATATCCCTCCCCCATATCACGCACTGATTAGCAGCTTCCTTCAGGACCACACTTTCAGAGTGAAAGTGGAAGGAAGACAGTCTACACTAAGAAGTAATGCGGCAGGAGCCCCAGAGGGCAGTGTACTCTCCCCGCTACTCTTTGTTACGCTCCTTTTGCGTTTTGCTTACACCTACTACCATTCCCTTTCCTTACTAGCGTATTCCGCAGGATCGTTACAGGGTACTACCAAGTAACACAACACACTACAGCATAGCATAACATTTATTATAGTGAAAGGTGTTAAATATTAACAAGCAATTAGTTAAAAAACAATAATTTTAACAATGGACTCCGTTACGTAGTAACTTCAAAATATTAAAATGAAACCACCAACTTGATAATGAACGCTATTAAATATTAACATGAAAATTCTAAAATGAAAACAAGAACCTTTCCTATATTTGGAATCAGTTAATTACAGAGAAAATACTAGCTGGAAATCTTGCGTACAGTCTGTGACAATATCCACTAACTAAACTACCGAGTTGCTCTCCGGTTTACTGATAAGGGGCCTCGTACAGAGCAATCCCCCTTTGTTAACTGTCCCTCTGGAGTTTTCCCACTCCTACAAAGTATTATTAACAAAACTGATACTCATCCCGATGTCGGCACTAGAAGATATAGGATGTACGGAGAACTTCCAGCCTGGAGTAGCCACGCCCTGGTCGACAGTGTACAACGGTGTCCTCAGCTTTCACCGCCATTCATCGAAGCCTCCTTGCACATAGGCGACGTCTCTAACCAGACTTAACTGGCTCAACCACCTCAGAAGTCCATACCGCTCCTTTGCCAAAGGGAACCACATGCACCAAGTCGTATTCCATGTAACTGGGAGAATGAAGTTTATGCGCCTATCTTGCATTCCCCACGACCAGTGGGTGCCGACTTGCACTGGTGCCCGGGTTCTACTTCCCCTTGTTGATGGCGGACGAACTCCTGGTCACATCTCACGGTAGACTCCAAAAAAACGCACACTAACTACGCAGTAGAAACCTCTAGACCACAGGCTTTTTTCTCTGGCGTCATCTCAAGCTGTTCCATCTCTTGCCGACCACCCTCTCTTTTTGGCTCTTCCAACTGCTGTTCGTGCCCCCCACTAATTAATCCGTTACACTCCCCCCCTTTAATCTATTGTGAAACAATAGCCTTGAAGAGGTGAACCCTTCATCCTACCCCGGAGAACATCTCAGTTTACAATTCCTATTCCTATTATTTCTTCAATTGAGACACATGCGCAAAGCTTGATTTTCCAGTCCCGCTCTCCGTCAATCGCACTGAGACTGGAGATGTGAATTCTTCTATAAGCCATGGGCCCTTATATCTCGGGGCGAGTTTAGCCGTGTACTTATTACTTGCCTTACTCTGGGGATGATTCTGTACGTACACTATATCGCCAACCTGAAAGTGAGGAGCTTGTCGTCCCGCATTATAGTACTTAGCCACTTTATCTCTAGCCTTCAATAAATTACGTCTGACCCGTTTCCAGGTCTCCCGAATCTCGGACTCGCTTACTTTATCCGGCAAAATGTCCTTAATCCCCCATAAATTAGATAGAGGACAGTTAGGCTGGAATTTAAACATTAACCTGAACGGGCTCTCGCCATGACTCTCGTGCCTAGCCGCATTAAATGCAAATTGCAACCAGTACAAGTTCTGGTCCTACTTGGTGTGATCATCTGAGTGATAGGCAATCAACGCATTCTTCAGGTTTCTATTAACCCTTTCACTTTGTGACGCCTTAGGATAGTAGGGTACCATGAATACGTTACGAATGCCACTTCCCCAACAAAACGATTTAAACGCCCTTGACTTAAAACACGTGGCATTATCCGAAACGACTTCCTCCGGTACTCCGAAGACAGCAATTATGCCTTGCAATTCCTTAATCACATTATGGGTGTTCGCTTCACGAACTGCTCGTATCCAAACATATTTTGTAAACGCATCAACTATCACCAGCGCATGTTTATTTCCCATCTTGCTCCTCGGAAATGGTCCGATGTAATCGACAAACAATCTCTCCATTGGCCGTTCAGCTACCTTGGAGGCCAAATACCCCACTTGCTTACTCTTTACAGGCTTGCTCTGTTTACACCTACGACACTGAGCTACTCTCTGGGTTATCTCTTTATCCATTCCTTTCCATCTGAAATACTGTTTGATCCTAGCTCTGGTTTTAAACCCCCCTAAGTGCCCCCCACTAGGCGCTTCGTGAAAATAGGTAAACAGCTCTGGCACTAAGCTCTTTGGTACCAGAATCTTTGCGTCCTGCGTTCTATTTTTACAACACAATACTCCATCCTGTACGACATATTTTGGTACTCCTTCCCCCCCCTCAACCTGTTGCAATAGGGGCCCCAATTCACTATCGTTACGTTGATAGGTCCGGATATCTTCAAACAACGAGGGAAGATTTGATAATATTGTACATACTTTTCCTGAAACTTGTTCACAATTATCCACTGGCGTATCATACATCCTTGATAGAGCATCCGCTATTGAATTACTCGAACTTCTGACATGTTTTACTGTGAACTTAAAGCTAGATAATTTTAATGCCCATCTGGCAATTTTCCCTGCTTTCCTCGGTTTCGCTAAGACCCATGATATCGCCTGATTGTCTGTTTCTAATTGAAATTCGGTATGTTCCAGGTAAAATCGATATTTCTCCAAGCCATATAACACCGCTAGGGCCTCCAATTCGTAAATTGAATATTTTCTCTCGGTCGCTGATAATCTTCGTGATGCATAAGCCACTGCTTTCCTCCCCTCGGCAGATTCTAATAGCAATACCGCCGAAATCGCTCCCGACGAGGCATCCGTTTGAAGCACAAATTTTTTTGAGAAGTCCGGTACTGCCAATATTGGAGGTGACATTAAACATTCCTTTAATTTAATAAACGCCTTTTCTTGCTCTATATCCCAATGAAACTTTACTCCTTTCTTACGTAATCTATTTAATGGTTCAGCCAAATCTGCATAAACGGGGATAAACTTCGAAAAATAATTAACCATTCCCAAAAATCTTGCTATATGCTTAACCGACCGTGGTCGCGGATATTCGCGAATCTTAAGTACTCTGTCAGGATCTACTCGTACTCCCTGTGACGAGATAATATGCCCCAAGAATCTCAATTCTGAAGTAGCGAACTTCACTTTTTGCGGATTAACTGTTAATCCAGCGTTACGTAATCTCGTAAACACCTCTCTTATATGGCAAAGATGTTCCTCAAAAGTACTCGAATAAATACAAAGATCATCTAAGTAATGATAAAGATAAGTAAATTTAATATCCCCAAAGATCTTATCTAGTAACTGTGTTAAGACCTGAGCTCCAACCGCCAAACCGAAAGGTAGTGAAGTAAATTCAAACAAATTATAATCTGTGGTGAAAGCTGTATACCGTCGAGAATTCTCATGTAAAGGGATCTGGTAATACGCACTGTTTAAATCCAAAGTTGTAAAATATCTTGCTCCTGCAAACCAATGAAATGAGTAATGAATATGGGGTAATGGGGTTGAATCAATCCGCAGTTTCTGGTTCAACTGTCTATAATCTACTACTAACCGCACGTCATTATTTGCCTTTGGTACTACGAACACCGGACTTGAATAATTTGACTGGGAGTGTACTATCACTCCAGTTTCTAACATTTCGTTTACTTTCTTTCTTAATAAATTTAGCCGATTTGAGGGTAGCCGATAAGGCGATAATCGTACCGGTGTTTGATCTTGTAACTGAATTTCATATTGCATAAGGTTCGTTCGTCCCAGGCGTTTCGTTAATACATCGGTAAACTCATCCAAAAGTGGTTGTAATTTACTCTGTTGTTGCGATGATAAATATCCCAGATCAATTTCCCTGTTTAACCGTTCTTCTTCCACATTAGAAATAACTGTACCCCCTGGACTCTGTTTTAACCAAGTTTGTAATGGAATATAAGTACTTGGCTGAAAACCGAAATAAGCTTTTGCTCTCGCTAAATCCACTACCATTTGTGTATGTCTAACAAAATCCGCTCCTAAGATCAGTGGTACAAATAATTCCTCTATGACATAAACTTTATAGTTCCAACGAAACTCCCCAATTTTCAATGGAATTACTAAGGATCCAATAATCTTCAACGGGCTGCTATCTACCGTAATGAATTGTGTTTCCTCAACCATTAGATCTCTACGCTTATCCTTAATATACTGTGCATTAACTAATGTTACCACACTACCCGTGTCAATCAACGCGAATGAGGGAATCCTATTTACCTCTATCTTCATAAAAGGCAATTCTTTATGCACTAAACCCTGTATTGCATTTATTCCGTGAACCAGCCTGTCCCTTAATTGTCAGGAATTCCTCCCGAAAGACGAGTTTTGAAATATCTGCTCTCCCTTAAGCCGTTTAACGTCACAATCTTTTACCATATGACCTGGCTTATTACAGTAATAACACACGAACACTTGTTTACTCTCTTGTTTCGTTAGTTCGGTATTCGATAGTGGCTGCCCCATTTGAATCTGAGACCCGCACGTATTTAAACTTGGCAATTATGTACATTTCAAAGCTACCTCCTCCAACTCTTTAAAGGTCGTGGGCTTTGATTTACTCAAAAATAATGACCGGAGTTCGATATGAACTGTATTCTGTAATATATTACTCACAATCTCTTCTTCTGAAAGTACTACTTTTAGTGCCAAGGCTACCAACTTCTGCTGATTAATATAATCTAAAATACTTTCCGAAGTCCGTTGTAGCCTAAAAAAATGTCGATATAGGAGCTCATGAATTTGTGCTGATGACAGAAACATATGTAACACCTTACTATGAAAACTATCTAACGAGCCCTCTTCTGCAATTATTTGTAACAACACCGACTGTAAATTCAAGCCTACAAAAGGTTGTAACATCTGTAACACCGTCACTTGTGGTGTTCGGAAAGCTTCAGCTTGCATTTTAGCTTTCACCAAACAAATGAGAAAATCCAATATGTCGTCTGGTGATTTTACCTCAAATATTTTTAATGACGCTAAGAACGCTTGCCATGGATTCGGTACAACAAGTTTCGCGAATTTAACTTGAAGTAGCTCTGGATTGATATTCTCAGTATTTCCTGAACCAGTTGCTCCTTTATTTTCAATTCCGGTGGCATCTAATTGTGTTGCTAATGACGACAAGCGCCTCCCCAACTTATGAAGCTGTTCATTATTTTCTCCTTCTAACAATCGTGCATTTTCCTTTATCCTAAAACTCCAATACTTTAACCTTCCAACTATTCTTCGTTTCTGACTCGGTGTGATTTCCGATAACCTAAGTTCTTTTAACATTTCATCAAATAAATTAACATTCGTCTCACAAAGTCCGATTTCCTGTACCGGATCAAAACTCGCTCCGAGATTAATTGGGCTTGGTTGGCTTAATGCTTCTCGTAAACTTCTGGCCAATTCAACTACTGTACTTTTTGAATCATATTTTATCTGTCTTATTTTCAGTTCTCTTTCCAACTCCGTACGATGGAGGAATTCGGGCTGAAATACAATTTCCATTATGACACTGACAATATAATTGACCTGAAACACTATTTTGTGTACTTTGTAGTATCCTGTTAAATGTTCCCACCGACACTAAAACGTGTATGTAGGACAAAATGGCTCTGCTACCAGTGTTACGCTCCTTTTGCGTTTTGCTTACACCTACTACCATTCCCTTTCCTTACTAGCGTATTCCGCAGGATCGTTACAGGGTACTACCAAGTAACACAACACACTACAGCATAGCATAACATTTATTATAGTGAAAGGTGTTAAATATTAACAAGCAATTAGTTAAAAAACAATAATTTTAACAATGGACTCCGTTACGTAGTAACTTCAAAATATTAAAATGAAACCACCAACTTGATAATGAACGCTATTAAATATTAACATGAAAATTCTAAAATGAAAACAAGAACCTTTCCTATATTTGGAATCAGTTAATTACAGAGAAAATACTAGCTGGAAATCTTGCGTACAGTCTGTGACAATATCCACTAACTAAACTACCGAGTTGCTCTCCGGTTTACTGATAAGGGGCCTCGTACAGAGCAATCCCCCTTTGTTAACTGTCCCTCTGGAGTTTTCCCACTCCTACAAAGTATTATTAACAAAACTGATACTCATCCCGATGTCGGCACTAGAAGATATAGGATGTACGGAGAACTTCCAGCCTGGAGTAGCCACGCCCTGGTCGACAGTGTACAACGGTGTCCTCAGCTTTCACCGCCATTCATCGAAGCCTCCTTGCACATAGGCGACGTCTCTAACCAGACTTAACTGGCTCAACCACCTCAGAAGTCCATACCGCTCCTTTGCCAAAGGGAACCACATGCACCAAGTCGTATTCCATGTAACTGGGAGAATGAAGTTTATGCGCCTATCTTGCATTCCCCACGACCAGTGGGTGCCGACTTGCACTGGTGCCCGGGTTCTACTTCCCCTTGTTGATGGCGGACGAACTCCTGGTCACATCTCACGGTAGACTCCAAAAAAACGCACACTAACTACGCAGTAGAAACCTCTAGACCACAGGCTTTTTTCTCTGGCGTCATCTCAAGCTGTTCCATCTCTTGCCGACCACCCTCTCTTTTTGGCTCTTCCAACTGCTGTTCGTGCCCCCCACTAATTAATCCGTTACATCTTCGCAGCATACATGTCCGACTTCCCCACGGAACATCATACTGCGACATGCCAGTATGCGGACGATGTCCTCATCATGACATAAAACAAGAATAGGTGATATTGCCTCTCTCCCCTTCAATGAAAACTCAATGCCGTTGACCCTGGAGTGAGAAGTGGAGAATGGCTATTAGTTCATGGAGAAGCTCCTCACTCCTCCTTGGTAAGGTTCGCCAATGGCGGCCAGAACGGTCACTTTGGCTCAGGTGGAGAAATATCCAATGGGTAACCTCCGCCAAATACTTAGGCGTTTTTCTCGACCGCGGACTAACATACGCTCAACACGCCCGCACAAAGGCCGGACTCGGCCACGCTGCACTTAGACAGCTCTACCCTATCTTCCGTTCCACCATGCCCACTTACCTAAAACTACGCATTTACCGGGCAATCATCCCGCCATTGATCTTGTATGGGGATCGGTGGTACCCTCCACCATACGCAAACTGCAGACTGTGCAGAAGAGTGCGTTAAGAACAATATATGAGACCGGACGTAGATTCCTGTCTTACACCCTCCCCAACCTCTCCGGACTACCCTACATCATGGACTTGGTGAGGGAGCGATCCCGAACCATGCACACCAAACTGAGTTCCCACTTCAACAAACTGGTACGGGCACTAGGTCAATACGACCACAGACCACCACGTAGAAGGAAAAGTTACCGCCTTCCTAAGGACGATAATGCCTCTGCTATCTACTAATACTTATTAACCCCAACACCAATCCTGTCCCTCTTCCTGCATCCAAACTTAGGTATGCAGGAAGAAACCATGCCCACAGACACAAAAGCTTGAAAAAAATTTGAACACCTTATATACTGAACAGATAAAGTCGCATTAAGCGACTGTGCTGTGCAGATAAACATGCCGTACAGGAGGATCTGTACGACCTGTTCTCGAATGCTGCAATCTGTGTTTTCTGCTCCAGCATTTTCAACTTGAAGTCAAGGCTTCTTCATAAGCTCGCCAAAGTGTTTGTATTCATGCATAAGTGTTGTTGGAATTATTTTAATGGTTTAAGAAATCAAATTAGGAAGGACTTTTTAGTCTCATGTCCCTCTCATGTCCGTCTCAACAAATAAAACTTTGGTATTCAAAAAAAATTTTAACTACCTGAACGTTCAAAACCATAACAAGGAACATGGGAGTACCAAGCGAAATAGCTCGTATTCGGGAGGTCCCGGGTTCAATTCCCGTGAGCCAACCAATGTGACTCGGGCTATTTCGTGGTTTCCCTCAATTTTCAAGGTAAATACTGAATTAGATATTCAATACCACAACCCTAAAGTATAAATTAAAAGTGAAAAAATTAAAAAGAATGGTAATAATGAATGATGTGCCATCTATCCACAGATATGTGAACAGATACACTGAATTTCATTCTAATGCCATCTGCCGTCACAGAGGTGAAGGTAAATTTGTCCTGCACTACTCCCTCTGTGAACTCATGACGAATCAGGGTAGTATGGAGAGGGATGAAACCTTGAAGACTGCCTGCCACACGTTGTTCTATAAGCACCTTCTAACAGATCCTCGCCTTATGATTATGTACGAGGCGACGTAAAAGTAATAAGAGAAAAAAATATTAAGTCGGTGTCCCACGGTGAAACATTTTGACCAACATTTTTGTATCCAATGACATTGTACACAAAACGAACCGTTTCTGTCACACTACGATGCTTTATAGTCCTAAACAAATGTCAGTTCAGGTAGCAAGCGTGAGAAATAAACATGGTGGACACAAATATTAATTTAGTATCGCTATATTAAGTGTCAGTTTGGATTTATTTCTACGAGTCTGAGTAGGAGGAAAATATATATTAAAAGTTCCTGGACACGGTCATGGTTACAAAGAAGACAACACGACACGGGCTGAGGTATCGTTATCTATAGTTCGGACAGTAGTTCTTTGCGGGTAACCTACTTACCTCGCGCACTGTGGAGAGTCTATGCCTGACGTCACTATGCTGCAGTCCGAGGCTGGCGCGAAACTCTGGCTACGGCCCGATTGTGTCATCTTTGGAACAGCTGATGGAGACGAACCGAGCCTCGACCGAACCCAACGTGGATATGACTTTCCCGTTTGGAGGAAAAGCGTAACGAAATTGTATCCATTGAATTGTCACTCATTATTGAAAACGAAAACGCGTAACAAAAATACCTGCACAATATTTTAATACATTACATAAATCATAAATCACATATCAATATAATAAAGATAAATTATTTATCTAACCATGTCAATAGCTGCTATTATTATTATCATGAAATATGAGTCACGTGGTTATTGCCAAACTTAATTCCACTGAAACTGAATATTTACATGTAAGTGGAACATTCCATTCTCATTAGTATTTGATTTTAATGGCCCATTGTGACTAACCGATATATTATCATAATTAGTCAATCAAATTAAAAGAATAGCAATATTATTATGTTCCTTACGCCGGAGAAGCTAGAAGACTTCAATGGAATGAATAACTCACCAGAAACTGCTTCGCTTTTCATGAACGCATGGACATTGTCCACAACTTCGCTAGTTTGGCTATGTAAAGTTTTTGCGCCAAGTTTTGATAAAATTGGAGGCATTTTACTTCGTATAAGAACGCAAAAGACATTAACCTAACAATAATAAGACAATCTAGCAATAACCTAATAATATACAATAGCCTAAACCTAAACCAAAACGCAGTCCAAGTTTAATTATAGAAGCGCTAACTGTGCACAACGAATTCAAAGATTAGAAGCAGATGGCTGCAAGAGAGACGTCACTCGTAATACTGCTTCCGCTAGACTGAACTAGCTGTATTCACTGCACATGCGCGAGAGTTGTTGACTCACTAGCTGTCCAGATAACCACTGCACAACGAGACTTCACCGGCACAGAACTAGCGCCCGAGCTATACTACAAAACGAATTGAGGTTAAAGGGCCCGGGAAACCTTCGCAATTTTCTACGAATTGACGGAGGTTTATTTCTCAAACTTTTACATCGTGTCGAAGGCGAAATTACACACAAGGACACAAATATAGTACAAGGTATTACAGCGTGAAAGAGGTAAGGAACTACTGTTAGTTTTAATCTTAGTATAGATGGACAGGGGATTTCAAGTCATTTCATAAAAACAAAATGCTGCAAGTTCTGTATAAACCACAAACGCAACATATGTACAAACGCAAAGCCGTACAGATACTTCAGCTGACTACACGCTGAATGCGCAATCTGCCATATTGTTGAGTTAATGACGCTCATTGGCTATTTTCATGTTGCTGGATGACAAAATTATGTATAACTCTATCGTTTTGCATACAAACAGGTTGGATACAAAAACAGGATAGAAATTGTATGCAACAAAATTGCATCTCACGTTGCACTTTTGTGGTACACAATGCTTTGAATCAGAAAGTTGGACCGGGGACATCCGCATCACAGTATCTTCAAAGATACCTCCATAAAACTGTTTTGGTATAAATTGTGTGTTTCAACGAGAAGATACTTTTTCTTTGTCAGTGTGCAAAAGTCATTCAGAATAAAGATGACTTCAGAGGCCATGCTCAGAGAATTAAATATATATTTAATTTATCATACACACATCTTAAACATAGGATATTTTACTCAAGCTCGTTACAATCATTTTTAGAATATCGAAGTTTTTGTAACATTTTTTATCCGAAACGTAGTGTGGACATTTCTTGAAAAACTTTTTGTCGTGCTTCATCTGTTTATTATAGATTAGTAGTAAAAAGTGATCATTTTATTCTATAAAATCTACTTTTACACCTCACTTTTGCTTTAAAGTTTTAAATCCAAAATTCCTTTGTAACATAAAAAATGCATTTGAGAGTTATTTTCAATCGTTTCGAAATGCCTATGATAATATTCAGAGCATTTACAGCAAACATCTATTTTTGTGGAATATTTTGTAGGAGCAAATGTGCTGAGAAAAATAATCTACAAACTCCACAATGCTAAGTGGTTGCATATAAGGCAAAATATCCATATTTTTTAACATTAACAATTTTAGTCTCTGGGTGGTTTTGTTTACTTAATCCGGATAAACATTTTCCCCAGATTTTTAAGAAACGTCAGTGGTGCACTGCCTTAGGCTTTTTCTTTAAAAACATATTTGAAATGTATTTATTCAAGCTCATGAGACGCTTTGCCTGCAAGAAGCAGAGGAATTGGCAGTTTATCTTTCTAAGAGAAAACACTGGGCGAATGGTTTTGACGTTTTATGTTGGGGAGAGAAAGCAGTGAATTATCCAGTAGAAACTAAAGCTGGACTACAGACACTTTTGTGGTAGAAGTTACAACCTCCTTAGATGTCAAGGAGATTTTACGGTTGTGTGGTCAAGTACAGAGCCCATCCATCCATACACAATGTAAGTCAGTTGGCAAGATTGTCGCGGGCAATTTCCTTTGATATATATGGTCATAAGGAGAGATCACAGTGTCCCGAGGGTGCAGTTCCAACCCTCTTCCAAACAAAGAAATGAACTAAGTTATAGCTTGTAGATAATTGTCGTTTATGATATAAGCAATTTATATAACATTAAAAGTTAGTGGTCTGCAAACGAGTGGAGCCGCAGTATCCACGCATCGGGTTCGATCCCTGGTGACTGTCCATATTGGCCTACGTTCTTTTTTTAACTTTCCCTACTAAGTATAGCAAAGCAGAGAAAGTATTGTGTTCCACCCAAAAATTCGAAGTTGAGATTTCACCGAAAATATATGTTTTGAGGCCTCAGGACCCAAAAAAGCATTTTTAGAAAAACGTTGGTGTGTCTGTGTGTGTGTCTCTCTGTCTGTGTCTGTCTATCTCTGTGTCTGTCTGTCTGTCTGTCTCTGTGTCTGTCTGTCTCTGTGTCTGTCTGTCTCTGTATCTGTCTCTGTCTGTCTGTCTCTGTGTCTGTCTGTCTCTGTGTCTGTCTGTCTCTGTGTCTGTCTGTCTCTGTGTCTGTCTGTCTGTGTCTGTCTGTCTCTGTGTCTGTCTGTCTTGGTGTCTATCTATCTCTGTGTCTGTCTCTGTGTCTGTCTTGGTGTCTATCTATCTCTGTGCCTGTCTGTCTTGGTGTCTGTCTCTGTGTCTGTCTGTCTATCTCTGTGTCTGCCTGTCTCTGTGTCTATCTCTGTGTCTGTTTGTCTCTGTGTCTGTCTGCCTCTGTGTCTGTCTCTGTGTCTGTCTGTCTGTCTTGGTGTCTATCTCTGTGTCTCTCTTTGTGTCTGTCTGTCTTGGTGTCTATCTGTCTTGGTGTCTGTCTCTGTGTCTGTCTGTATGTCAGTTTGTGGACATCATAACTCAAAAACGAAAGGTCGGTTAAAAATAAAATTGGTACTTAAGTTTAATATCTTTCAAGGATGCGACACGAAGATTTTGAAGAAAATTGCTCCACCCTAAACTACCCTGGAACATTTTTCCAACAATTTGATTTTCTTGAAAATGACTAACGATTTTGTTTAAAATATATGTTTCAGATATCTTTATGACAAATGAAAGTATACTTTGAATTTTCTGGCTATAGCCTTTGATGTTCTATTTACTGTGCATGACTTCTGCATAACTGGTGAACCGTCAGAGATAGACTAAATTTTACTATACAAAAACTGTAGATCTTTCTAAAACACATAATTTATGTATAATTTTTTTTTAAATAGTGAACCATTTCAGAGATATGCCTTGTTATTTTTGTGTTTTGGAGAACTTATACTTCTGTCAAATGGAACATCGTTATTGATTTTTATATGCTAACCGTGCAAAGAGACCAGAATGTGAAAGCTTTAAAAGATTTGATTATCGCTCTAAGTCTACTGTATTCCCATATTTCCCTTGCACCTACAAGGAATAAGCAATAAGATAATTTCTGTAACTGTTTATCTCAACTAACAAGAAGATATAGGGATAAGGGTTTGCGAGAATGGGTAGTACAAGAGTAGAGAAAGTCATGTGAGTGCAACACATCAGAACTTATTTTATGTTTTCCTGGGTCTCCTACTTCTTCTTCTACCACGGTTCCTTTTCTACCACGGCTTTCCTGTCCCTCGTGTCCTTCATTGCCATCTGTTTGAGGGTTGTAGGACCAGGTGACGGTGTTCGGCGTGTTGCGGCCGAACGGTTGATGTAAAGGTTCTTTCCTTGGCGTCAATTAGGACTACTGAATCAATGGTGACCGCAGAGGGTTTGTGGCTTGTAGGCATAGGATACATTTGAACAGGAAACATTCAACGGAACTGATTGCCCTTCGGGTCTTTCCACTCTTTCATCACTCCGGTTCCACGGTATGTGTGAGGCTCGCATTCGAGAGGTCATGGTTTCGATTCCTGCGGCCGCTCTCCCTTACTCATGGGCTTTCTCCGGTGTTTTCCCCTGTCAATAGGCAAATGGGAAGGGATAATTACAGCCCTTAAATTTTCCGTCCCTCCATTTCATTGCACCTTCAAGTCAATCCGGTTTTTCAGGGTTGGAAGTCTTGGTAATGATGGAGTGTGGCGTTTGCAGCCTGTCACTACTGTTCTCGATGGATGGGTGGCGTTTTAGTTGTCTGATCTGCTGGAGTGGACTATTGTTGGAAGTCATGAGGCTGGTGGCAGCTAGACGAACCCTGGTGTGGAGATAAGGAATCTTCAGCACAAATTAGGGACCCTTACGCTGGCTTGCTCTACTTACCCTGGTTACAACACGCCCCAACATTTCATCCTTTCCTCCCGGGGTACTAATCAATACCCTAAACAGCTGGCTCAGGGTGGAATCCCGTTCGTCTATACCAGACATAGTCAAAATCAACTCAATTGGGCCACTCGCGTTCTCGCGTTCTTGCCCCACTCTACCGGCCATCCCTCCCCTACACTGCTGTTCAGGTTCCAACACGCCTCAGTCAGTGACGAGTATACCTGTTCATGAGGAGTGGCAGAGAAAATTTGTTGTAATGTACGAGAACAGAAAAGTTTCCTGTTTAGTATACGTATTTCAGTTACGTTACAATATCCAGGGCCACTATGATCAGAAGCATAAATCAAACATTGATCTTACAGGTATTTATTTACAATTTCAAAATGTACTTTCTGAGTACTTGTGTTTGTAAACATATAGAGGGACGATATGATTGCACTTTTAGAGGTTTAGTTTCTGATTAGTTTATTTAATAGGAACTATTTTATTTCGTGTTTCAAATTTTGAGCACAATATTAAGTTTAAAACCAAAAAATTCTAGTTGGCCAAACAGTTTTAAAATATTATTTATGTCAACAATCTCCATGCAGGTGTTTAAATACACAAGCCGTGTGTGGGCAATGTTTCAGAAGTGGAATCAGAACTGAAAAGTCAATGCCATAGCCGGGATCGGTGGTTCAAATCCCGGCTATGGCATTGAATTTTTCAGTCCTTATTCCACCTCTTAAGTTTTAAAATATATCAGGCTCGATAGCAATCAAACTTTCCTCCTTTATTGTGTAAGAGAAACAATGTAATACCTTATTCATAAAGCAGCATAATAATATTGAATTCAGAAGATAAAGGTAGGGTATAAACTTGAAGATTATGTAATTTGGCTAACCACAGTAGGTGGCTGTAATGTATGCAAAATATGTTTAATATAAACAAAATAGTTAATAGCACTGTAGAAATTACTACCGGGCAGGTGGAACCAAGCGACCACTGCAAATGTTGTATCAAAGAGCCTTCGTCACTCAGCAAGAGAATGTGGGGTGAGCAAGGCAAGTTCAATCGCTACCTCTCATTTCGTGCCCATGCCTACTTCATACTCTACGAGAATTCTGCTTCTAGCTCCCAGGTAAAGACACAAATGCCAAGATGATCTTCATGCTTTGTTCTGCCCATTTACTAGGGCCACTCCTATATCTTTACATGTAAAATTATTATTTTATAGAATAATGTAAATGAACTGTGTTCATATTTCGTGTCCCTTACACTATTAAAGTGCAGATACTTAACTGGGGAGTTATCGGACCTAGGATATGGATGAAACCAAGACCAATAGAGAAGATAGAGAAGATTTTGAATAAAATAGTTCCACCCTAAACTAACCATTACATGGAAAATTTTTTCAAAAATTTCCATTTTTTTCAAAACGGCTCTAATGATTTTGATTAAAATTCCGGATGTGTAAGATATTTATATGACAAATCAAATGTATGTTTTGAATTTTCTAGCTATAGCCGTAAGAGACCATGTAGCCTATGATAGCGGCAGTTGACGCCGAGCGCAGAGGACCCGTACAGAACAAAACACAGCGCAGCCGGTTCACAGCCTTTTGGATCACCCGTTATAAGGAAATCAGTGTGCAAATGTTTATCTTGACTAACATGAAGAAGATACATGAATAGGAGTTTGTAAGAATACTTAGTACAAGAGCAGGGAAAGAAACATAAGATTTGTTGAAGATATGTTCACAAATTGATATGTTTAATACATATGCACGTCGTAACCAAAGTGCAAACATCTGGTTTAGCGCCCTAGGCACGAGTAAGTATGGGAAAAGGGAGGAAGGATTGCGCAGGTTGATATTCCCAAAAGGATAATCCCACCGGCTCTGGCAAGCATTTTTCCGCTCCAACCTCACTTCGTTCTTTCTACACCAGAGATTGTATTGCGTTACCTGGTAGAAAATTCTACACATACTGCAAAAATAGCTGAAAAATGAACACCCTCCGTCTGCCCATATAGTAATATTTCAGAAAGAATTTCTAGTAGCTGTGTAACACAATAAACTCGCATGTTATGAGTGCACGTGCTTCCTAGACGTTATTAACAATTCCTGTGCGCCGAGTGCTCCTCTGTGTAATGTTTATTGCTTGTTTATGTGTGTTAACATTTTGCAGCTACTGCAAGTGGCCCTCCCTTCCTGTATAAGAGTGTGAACTATAAACTACAGTAATTGTATCCTTCTCTCCTAAGTTCGCCTGTTGTACCTCCCCGCATGCAGTGCTCCGTGCAGGAGAACCCATCAGACAGTCTTTCATAAGCATAGAACAAGTCAACGTATACCAAAATTAATTAAATTGTAATATACTTGCACACGTCATATTTAATACTTCTAAACTAAGCAAATTTGAATTATGACGTCATCGACAAACATTTTAAATAACCAAATAATGTTGTTTCTACTGAGCATAGTAAATTGTCCAAATATTGCAAAAAATGTATGCAGAGAATTCATCCAAAATACACGTTTTGAGGCCAGAGAGTCTAAAAAATCAATTTCTGTTATATAATAACAATAACAATATCAATAGTAATAAACATAGGTAATAATGATAAACATACCATTAAGAATAAAATAATAAATGTAATATTAATGTTAATAAGATAAATAAAATAAGTAATATAATAATTTAATATAAAACAATAAGAAACAAAAATAATAACAATAACTAAAAGTAATAATAAAATACAACAATAACATTAATAAGAAACAAAGAAATGCCAATCAAACATTACGCGCCCTCATGTTTTCATGGATTTTGTTGCGGAAATTTATAATCTGTAATCCGACAATAGCAGCATACACCTGAATGAGTTTATTCCCTGGAAAATGAAGTCCTGTAAGTGAAGTAGAAAATATTCTAAGACTGTTCCTCTCTATTATCACGCTCTGCATACGCCAGTTGAAGCCTGGGCATCTCCTCTCCACTCGCTCTGTTACAAGCAGAACAGACTTCACGCACACCACTGACTGGATTTACCCCTGTGATTTCTGCAACTCTTTTAACGCACGAAGGCGTTTACCCGAGGCTTGGCAGGAATGGGCCACCTGGTATTTCCGCTGAAGTCTCGACACCGAATTTTTGGGTTTAATACAATACTTCCTCTACTTCCTATAGGTAGTAGAGAAAGTAAAATGTGATACAACGATTCCGCAACAAATCCCCCTCCCCAAACTACCTTTCAATTAGAATATGGCTGCAATGATTTTTATTAAGGGACACTGGGAGTGAAATTTGAAAGTTACACATTTCTTGATAGATTTTTCTGAAAGTTTGACTGTGTTGGTATTTATATGAGAATAGGAGGTCCACCAAATTTAATTAAAATTGGATAATTCGTTTATGACATATAAATTATTTTATGAATTTTATAGGCATATTTACAAAATGTAGCTCGCGTCTATTGACTTTTCAAAATTAATTTATATTGGCAGAACATGGGTAACAGTTGTATGAAGAGATATTTCAAATACGTTTGCTGATTATGCTGTAAGAATTTTTTAATGGCAAAGAAAATTTAATCTTAAAAATTATTTTTTTTTTTCATACAGAAAGTGTTTTTGGAATTCATGTTAATGATAACATCAATATTGAATCATAGTTTTGTTTAGCTGCTATTTGTGAATACTTTTGGAAATGTTCATTTAATTTGAAGCGACCTTCTTTTGGAATATGCAGAAATGTAGTTTTGAGAAAAACAGGCTTTTATATAGGAGCATGCTGTGTACGTTAAGGGAAGAGCATTGGGCCTTAATGACCACATGGAGTGGGGGATATGAACAATGTTAGCTGATCCAAATGCAGTGGTGTTCCAGGAACATTTTAGGGTAAAAAAGCAATTTTCGACTTTTTGACAATTTTGACCAAAATTTCACTCCCAGTGTCCCTTAAAATACCGCATGTTTAAGGTATTTCCATGAGAAATAAAAGATATAGTAATCACGAACTTTCTGGGAATAACCTCAGCTGAATGAATGTTTCATTTGTATAGTCTTCTGTAAGTTCTTTGGTCACATCGGGTGCTTTGACTTCATGGTGTCATTTCTCGGGAAACTTAGGGATATTTTAACGTTGGTCTGTATCATTTTTAACTTTAAACACATTCGCATTGGCTGCCTCATTGATGCTTGTAGATTTTGTGGGAGACAGTATTCTGGTTAAGGACAGTCGGGAGTGTAAGCCGGGACCTCTGGTTGATAATCCAGAACGCTGACCACTTCACCGCAGAGACAGTCCCCAAATAATTGATTCAACATCATCATCAACTGACAGACAAATGTACCAGAGACCGTAGGATGTAATAGTTTATATATAAGAGACTATAATAGACCTCTTTGTAAGCTACAAGTATGCCACACATATTTGCTTGCAGTACTCGTGGATGTTATTCTGCAGCACAAAAGGAGCGCTGTAAGACCGATCGCAGAGTATCAGCAGGACTTTTCTTTCCCTCTGTGACTCGGGACATAGGTTATATCGTCGTTAAATCTGCCTCTTACAGAAAGCTCTACAATAAATCCACGTGCAGTTTGGTGGGCAAGTAAACCCTCCTTGATACCACGCCCTCGTGGCGCTTCTACAAACCAGATAGCTAAGGACAGAATGTTGCTTCTCCAACTTGCCGTTTTCTTCCGCAACCGTGCGTTGCATGAAAACCAATTGCCAAGCTCACATACTAAGTAACTTCCTGATGTCAAGCTAATGCTCGCTAGCATTTGTTCTGTCATGGAGAAACCAGCAACCTAGAAGTTCCGTAATTTAAACAATAGATGGCAGATGTGTATTACTTTAGCTTAACCACTCCTTTGTGCTCTGGCCTTGCTGTTGTGGCTGAAATTTGCCTTATACCTTATTACAGTTCGGGTAGAGATGGTTTTGGTTGTGATGTAAAGACTTTGTAATTTCAATTTGTTCTGCGGATATTAATTATTTGAAGACACCCTGCATCCAATAACAGGTGATCCAAAAGACTGTAAACCGGCTGCGCTGTGTTTTGTTTGTACGGGTCCTACTACTCGTTTCACTGTAGATATTTACAGTGCTGCGCTGCGTCTCAAAGCCGCTCAGTCTACTTCCCCCATCCTCTGAAGCCACCTGCTGTTTTGCGGAACAGTATTCCTAATAAAGTCACAGAGTTGCTATTTTACGGACCTCTGTCATTAACCCTTATTCTCTGGCCCCACTTGTGATAGCTGCGAATCGCTGCCCCAGTCGTAAGAATCGAGCGCCCTCTCTGAAAGCGGTGAGCAGCTTTAAGTGCTATGCCCGGTGACTCTCTGTCAACTGTTAGGGACTTCCGCGCGTCACTGTGGCGCTGCCTTCGCTGTCCTGCGACAGGCTTGCCACCTTCTTTCACCCTACCTCTCTCTCCAAGGCGGGTGGTACACTGCAATAAATGCTTGCCGGGTCGCAGTGGCACTGCAATGTTTCATCCCTCCTGGGGTTGGGAGAATTTCGGATAATCTTTGCTTCGAATCCTTGGAAATTACTAAGCCTGGGTTTAATGGATTTCGTTTTTTAGTGAACTTTGCTCTTTACACACACGCACGCGCACTCATACACAGATACACCTAAACCTTTTTTTAACTAAACGCTTTTTGACTCAGGAAAACTTAAAATGTAAGCTTCTAGTAAAACCTCGATTACAAAATTGTATATAAAATGCAACATCGCGTCCCTATTATGTGTCGCACGTTAGTGACAGGAAAGTAAAAATCACAAATTATTGAAAAGTTCCAACTTTGATCTGTTTTAGAAATGCCTAATGTCACACAAATATTATTTGAATAAATTGTGTATTTCATGGAGATTGCGTTTTTGTGTGCCTATAGAGGAAAGAGCTAAATCTCTTTTATTAGTTTTTCTGGGGTTTAACGTAGCGTGTGACCTGTATAAAACGCTTTTCTTCAACGATTAGTGCCTTTTTTTTTATCCATTTGCCGTTCATGCTGTTATGGTAAAAAATAGAATTTCCTGCAGTCAGTGCTGGTAACCTAACCTATATCTGCCTGTTTTGCATTTTACTGCACGTATGTGCATGAACCGCTTCTTATCGCAAACATGGAATATAATCATATTTGATAGGTGAATTTTTCTATTTAAATGTTATCAGGTTTTAATATACTTTTATTTGTTAATGGTTACTAATGATTTATTGCTGCAGTAGTATCAAGAACATGTTACTCATGTTTTTAACAAGCAGGCGTAGATTCTCGATCATCATTTCGCCCCTGAAACGAACATAATCACAAGCTATTAGTAAATAAATTTGGCATATTTCTGTCATTCACAAACGCGGAAAAAATACTGTCAAATAATATGTCATATGGTGAATTCCGGATGTAGAAAATGCTCTATCTACACTTTTTCTCCCATATATAAACTCTTCCTTCCTTCTCAATGATACACGCTTGTATCACAGTATATTATTCCATGAATTGAAGTGTTACTCTATAAAATGAGTGGAAAAGATAGATTTAAGTATGCTGGACACTTGTTAAGCTAAAAATAAGACAGATGTTTTGATTTTGTACTTATAAAATAGCTCTTTCTTCTTGTTTATCTGATTATCCTCCCAATATGCAAGACTGACACCTCCTAGGACGTACACACCTGTGCCTAGAGTCAGATGCCTGCAGAAGAATGAACAAACTTATGGACCAGAGAGGGTGAAGACCTGGAAGCGGGTGGTCAGCCCAGCACCAGGTATGACAGTGAGGAAGAGGATGAAATGAAATGCAGGCGAAGTGGTTGAATGAAAAATATGATGGAGCATTTGGTGGAATGAGTGGCTGGAGAAACCGGAGAACTCGTAGAAAGTCCGCCCAGAGGCCACTTCGTCCACCATTTATAGGATATAATGAAAAAAAGAGTAGCAGCACATTTAGCAGAAATAACAAAAGATATATATATATATATATATATATATATATATATATATATATATATATATATATATACAGAGTGTCCCAAAAGCACCAACAACGCTTATGTTGTGGGTGATGGCAAAGTGATCGGTTTCCAAGAAGAAACCCCTGTCCGGGAATGCACGGTTTGGACGCTGTAGCACATTGAAGTGTGAGATAGGTGAACCTTCAGATTTCGTCAATAAACCCAACATCGAGCTGTTTACATTACAAACGAGCTTCGAACTCTGTACCACCTACGTCATTACAGACCCTATATTGGCGGTGGTGATCTTTATGTACAATACCCAATACGTGCGGTTGACTTTAAAGATTCTCAATCACTCCGTGTACTCGAACCACTGGTCCTCTGCTGGCGTTACAGGAGTAGCATACAACTCAAGAGAAAATAATCAAGGGGTGTCAGACCTGGCGGCCATGTTGCCATGGAAGTGGCACACCATGAACATGCGACTTCGAGGTGATTCTGCACATTTACATCAAAGTGTGCTGGAGCTCATGTCGCCCATTTCTGCAGCTGTGTAGTGGTATGTCTCGCGTTGCTGTTAAACATGTTACTATACTGTAAAGTACACAAGTAACGCAGTAGGATGCACTCTAAGAACTCTGGGAGCAATTCAGCACATCACAGGAATGTTTTTACACTCACGTCATATATCCCAGTACACAGATGGCTAAACGGTTGCATACTTTCCGTATTAAGGTATCAAAACGAATCTTAACAAATTGTCATCCCCATTCGTTCTCAAAATTCTACGCTCTCCAACATTCAAACCGTTCATTTCTGGACAGGTTCCTATTTGAAGACCAATCCGTTTATCATCCTGTACAACATATGTTTTAGCATTTAAAGGAAATGAGTAAACTAGAAGCAAGATTGTAATAAACATGACAATTATATCAGGTGGCCCTGCCAAAAGTAGATAACCCTTCGAGCGTTAAACAAGTTGCCGAACTCCACGGCGCAAGACAGGGCAGTGGCGTTTCTGCCTTTCAGCAGACGTGCAGCGAGAGGCAGTTGGACTAGCGTGTGCTAATATACAGAATATCAGTATAAACAACCGAAAAGGTATCACTTTACTTACAGGATCTTTATTTTCCAGGGAATAAACTCACTCCTGTATATGGTGCCATTGTCTAACATCTGAATTGCAGATTGTAAAGTGCAAGCATGAGGGCTTGCTGGAAAATAAAGATCCTGGAAGTAAAGTGAGACCTTGTACTGTTGTTCTGTATGTTACTAAACGCTAGTCCAACTGCCTCTCACTGCACGTCGGCTGAAAGGCAGAAACGCCACTGCCCTGTCTTGCACCGTGGAGTTCGGCAACTTGTTTAACGCACGAAGGGTTGTCTACTGTCGGCGGGGCCGGCTCTAGTGGGCCACCTGATATAAAAAGTGACTACGTTTAGCTACCTGGGCTCAGAATTAACTGTGTATTTGGAGGGAAAGTTGTTGACAGGAAACTAAATATATTTAGTCTCATCTACGGTACAGTAAAGAAGGAAAACTAGAAGAAAAACGCAAATTAAATGTCATAAGACAATTACGGCAGTCTCTGTACTACTGATTCAAGTGAAACATGAGTATTAAACGGAAAACGGAAAAGTGAGGTTGAATCAGCAGAAATGAGATTTTTAAGATGAGTAACTGGATACTGTCTGCTACATTACAAAAGAAATAAAGAAATAAGAGGCAGAATTGAACACATATAACCTAAGAGAAAGCATTAACAGAATAAAGGAAACCGGAGACGACATGTACAGAATGATCAATAAGCGATTCCCAAGAATAGTACCGACTACGTACCAATCGGTAAAAGAGACAAAGGAAGACCGAGGAAGAGATGGAGAGATGATATTTATTGATGGGAACGGAACGGATCCATGGTTCCAAACTTTGGATGATAACGATGTTATTGTGTTGAGGATATGTGTGGTGTTTAATGGTGTGATCCTTACCGTCCCATTGTAGTCGTATGATAAATATAGAACACTGCTTAATTTTGCTGAGAAATCTGTTCATTAGTTCTTAGTGCCGTAAATTTAACCACGAGACCATCGGCTTCCCTTCGCTTCCGAAGGAAATCATGCTAAGGATTTTTATGCTCTTCCCCGGTTTTGAACCCGCGACGTTGGTAACCAGAGGCTACCATGTTACCCCTAGACCACGGAGGATAGCCCTTATTGCATAAAGAACCTCCTATTCCTGCATGGAGAGCTCTATTAGGAACACTATATGCCATCTGATTAGCAAGCGAGGTGATAGGGTTAGTTCCATTTAACAATAGTCGCTGTTTTAAACACCCCTTACTTCAGGAAACTCTCATCATGGAAATATGTTCACCGTTTTGTTATAATACTATCAGGACACTATGGCGTCGAGGTATACTTTATTACAAGCTTGAAAAAGGTGAAAATAGTATTGTTTCAGACAAAAATTAGCATTAGAGAAACCACTAAATCCTTTGCAGATAAGAGCCTTCTAGGATTGGCTCAGTTTTATACCTGGGGTGAGCTGTTCCCTGCGTGCTTAGCCTTTTTACTTTACATTAGTTATTGTGCAGTTATTGTACTCCATTCTAAATCTACAGTAGTGTCTTTCTATTTTCCACAATTTTCTTCTCTCACAACACTTTTAATATTTAAGTTCTGTTAGTGTTTTGTTCTAAACTTCCAATTGTGATTTTCGAGGTTTTCCTGTTCCTCCTGTTTCTTGTTGGTCTCCCCCTTCTTTTCCCTATTGTTGGGCTTGGGATCTACATCATAGGCCCATCTGTCTATAGGTAGTATGGTCACATGTCCCACCCAGTTCCATTTGAGTCCTCTAGTCGTTTAGTGTGCGCCTTTGATACCACCTCATAATCTCAGTTCCTCATTCCTTACTTTGTCTTGTAGGATAATGTCCAAGATCTTAGTCTCCATTTAGCACTTGTCAGACTAAAATGCAAGCTGCAGGCTACCTACCACCTACCAGGGATAGAATGTAAATGGATATGGAGCTAAAGTCCAACCATAGACGTGACGGCACAAAAGGTGGCAGTATAATTTGAGCATCTTTTTACTGCAGGCTAATTTGAAATCCCTTGTCTGGAAAGGCTATTAGTCGCTGCATATCAAGTACCTGGGTGACCGAGCTTTGCTCGGCGATTTTCGTCTCTGCTTTTTTTTAATCTTGTCTTCTTTTGTGGAAGAAGATATTTATTTAGATAAACTTGAATGGTAACTATATAAAACTTTTTGTCAGAATTGATAAGAGTCATTTCCGAGATAAAAGAGATATAGAAATTCATATAAATATTTCATAAACACCATCATTTCAGCTGTAAAACGTCTACTGCTGAACGCAGGCCTACCCCATATATCCACCTAGTTTGAGGTTTTCGTCAAACATTGTAGAGAAAGCGATGTGAATGTGTTACCTAAAAGTAAGTAGAGAAACCACTGTGAATGTAATATGCAGCATCTCTATTTTAAACATACAGACAATTGTATGACTTCTTTTCAGAAGAGTGAGTAGAGAAAGAGATGTGAATGTGTTACCTAAAAGTAAGTAGAGAAACCACTGTGAATGTAATATGCAGCATCTCTATTTTAAACATACAGACAATTGTATGACTTCTTTTCAGAAGACTGAGTAGAGAAAGAGATGTGAATGTGTTACCTTAACGTAAGTAGAGAAAACACTGTGAATGTAATATGCAGCATCTCTATTTTAAACATACACACAATTGTATGACTTCTTTTCAGAAGATTGAGTAGAGAAAGAGATGTGAATGTGTTACCTAAAAGTGAGTAGAGAAACCACTGTGAATGTAATATACAGCATCTCTATTTTAAACATACAGACAATTGTATGACTTCTTTTCAGAAGATTGAGTAGAGAAAGAGATGTGAATGTGTTACCTAAAAGTAAGTAGAGAAACCACTGTGAATGTAATATGCAGCATCTCTATTTTAAACATACAGACAATTGTATGACTTCTTTTCAGAAGAGTGAGTGGAGAAAGCGATGTGAATGTGTTACCTAAAAGTAAGTAGAGAAACCACCGTGAATGTAATATGCAGCATCTCTATTTTAAACATACACACAATTGTATGACTTCTTTTCAGAAGATTGAGTAGGGAAAGAGATGTGAATGTGTTACCTAAAAGTAAGTAGAGAAAGCACTGTGAATGTAATATGCAGCATCTCTAGTTTAAACATACAGACAATTGTATGACTTCTTTTCAGAAGATTGAGTAGAGAAAGAGATGTGAATGTGTTACCTAAAAGTAAGTGGAGAAAGCACTGTGAATGTAATATGCAGCATCTCTATTTTAAACATACACACAATTGTATGACTTCTTTTCAGAAGATTGAGTAGAGAAAGAGATGTGAATGTGTTACCTAAAAGTGAGTAGAGAAACCACTGTGAATGTAATATACAGCATCTCTATTTTAAACATACAGACAATTGTATGACTTCTTTTCAGAAGATTGAGTAGAGAAAGAGATGTGAATGTGTTACCTAAAAGTAAGTAGAGAAACCACTGTGAATGTAATATGCAGCATCTCTATTTTAAACATACAGACAATTGTATGACTTCTTTTCAGAAGAGTGAGTAGAGAAAGCGATGTGAATGTGTTACCTAAAAGTAAGTAGAGAAACCACCGTGAATGTAATATGCAGCATCTCTATTTTAAACATACACACAATTGTATGACTTCTTTTCAGAAGATTGAGTAGGGAAAGAGATGTGAATGTGTTACCTAAAAGTAAGTAGAGAAAGCACTGTGAATGTAATATGCAGCATCTCTAGTTTAAACATACAGACAATTGTATGACTTCTTTTCAGAAGATTGAGTAGAGAAAGAGATGTGAATGTGTTACCTAAAAGTAAGTAGAGAAAGCACTGTGAATGTAATATGCAGCATCTCTATTTTAAACATACAGACAATTGTATGACTTCTGTTCAGAAGATTGAGTAGAGAAAGAGATGTGAATGTGTTGCCTAAAATTAAGTAGAGAAAGCACTGTGAATGTAATATGCAGCATCTCTATTTTAAACATACACTCAATTGTATGACTCCTTTTCAGAAGAGTGAGTAGAGAAAGAGATGTGAATGTGTTACCTAAAAGTAAGTAGAGAAAGCACTGTGAATGTAGTATGTAGCATCTCTATTTTAAACATACAGACAATTGTATGACTTCTTTTCAGAAGAGTGAGTAGAGAAAGAGATGTGAATGTGTTACCTAAAACTAAGTAGAGAAACCACTGTGAATGTAATATGCAGCATCTCTATTTTAAACATACAGACAATTGTATGACTTCTTTTCAGAAGAGTGAGTAGAGAATGAGATGTGAATGTGTTACCTAAAAGTAAGTAGAGAAACCACTGTGAATGTAATATGCAGCATCTCTAATTCAAACACAGAGAGTTGTAGGATTTCTTTGTAGAAGAGTGAGTAGAGAAACCACTTTGAATTGTGTTAGTTAAAAGTGAGAGGAGAAAACGTGTGAATGTAACAGTATTTCTATTTCAAACACACAGAACATGGTCTGACATGAAAGCGGAGATAAAAATGTTTTTTTGGTGCAAATCACGTTTTTTATGGAAAATTGTTTATAGAGGAGTGAGTACAGAAAGAAATGTGAACGTGTTACCTAAAAGTGAGTAGAGAAAACACTGTGAATGTAATATGCATGTATACAAAAATTCAACCAAACTTCCAATTATTTAGTGCAGTTTCTGAAATACCGGGAACGTATATACAAGAATTGCCCTGTAGAAGCGGGAATAAAAAAGCTATTTTTTATGTAAAATCGCGTCTTTCTCGGGAATTATACCTATATCAATGAACTTAAAAAGCAAAACCCTGTGTGAATACAAGATTTGATCGAAATCGTTAGAGCCGTTTTCAAGTTGCGCGGAATATATATACAAGAATTGCTCGTTTAAATATATAAGATAGGTCATGTCGCATGAAATATATCCATAGCGTTACTGGGTAAATTATTTACTTACCACGTACTGACGCCTTCCTTTTCTCACCATATCTCTCTACGTAGTATATATCTGCCATTTCTCAGGTCACCGAAAAGATGGAAAATGTATATGTGCTTGGAACGTTTAATTAAAGAGAAAGCAGAAGATTTGTTCTTTGTCAGCGAATCTAGTTGCAGTGAAGTAGAAATCCTTCGGATTGTATTAGGTCAGGCATCGGCAAACATGTACTCTATGAGGTATCAGCATGACGTCTCAACATGCAACCCGCAATACACATGACGTAATGTAGAACTGGGGATGGCATTGACCTTCGTTCGGTGTCAGTGCTGGACTCACTCGCTACAGAGTACAATAAGGAATAGTACACATACTTGAATCCATCTACGAGTGGTGTACGATACTTTAGGTAGCATAGATATTTGAGCAATATATTTCAATTCACTTCTATTTGCAATGTACCATGAAAATCTAGCGATATATCACAAGTAGCCACTCTCAGTATAGCACGCAAATTATCATCTGTTAATCGAGATACAAGATTTTTTTTGATTCAGTTTTTTTCCTTTTACATATTTCTTAAATCCTTGAAATAATTCTGTCCCTGTTGTATGTTCCCTAAGTGGAATGACTTCAAGCATATATTCTTGTATCGAGAGGTTGTTAGTGACTCCACGAGTGAAAATTACCAATTGTGCTGTGTCAACGTTGTCAGTGCTTTCACCCAACGCGAGAGAAACGGCTATAAAGTCATGGACCTCAGTCTGTAGCCTTTTTTCGGTTATTTCTGCTATTTTATGTATCCTTCTCAGTATGGTTCGTGGTGATAATGCAATATTACTAAAAATATTATATTGTTCAGGGAAAATTATGTTGGCAACTTTACTCTCACATTTTTTATGAAATCTCCATCGCTAAAACACCTCAGTGACTGAGCAATCCCCAAAGCAACAGCATAGCTGGCGTGAAGTTATCAGTTGTAATATTTGAATTAATATTAGGTGTATTATCTGAATATTGCTCTTTGAGTTGTTGCATTTGGTTCTTCCGATCTAGATTTGAAAAAAATAAAATGAATAAAAGACATTACGTCAGTGTTATGCTACTTTAAATCGTGGTGTAAATTTATGAATACTTGCTTGTCTATAATTGTATGGTGATCTTATGACATGTATCATAATGCCGCTTGATGAGTGCCTTTTTGAACTTTAGAGCACAACAAACACCTTACGTTCCTTACATGATGAGAGAAGAAATAATCAAAGTGGTATTCTAGATATCAAATTTAATAGACCAGGAATAATTACATGCGCTCTAAAGCATGTCTTAGTATTAAATTACACTTTGACAGACATGTTTAGACGTGCAGGTAAATACGAGAGGACAGTTCGCCCGTGATCGGTGTGTATGCAGTGCCAGTTAAGGCTGCGAGGGAGGGAGGGGGAGGGAGATAGAGTAAGCGCTGCCCCTGACACGTCATAGTTGCGAGGCCTCATTGGGTACATGTTTGCCGATGCCTGTATTAGGATACTGCTCCAGGGAGACCTCTATAAATAAAGCAAGCAGGTTCAGTGCACAGGCTTTGAAGTCTTCCGTGGGAGGTATATGAAGTGTATTAACAAGAAGGGCGCGTATTCTCATCCTGGAACCTGCTATCTGTTCTGAAGAGAACAAAGGCCCAGCAATCGAAATAATCAAAGGACCTCAATCTACAGCATACCAATTGCTAATTTAGATGAGAGATATAATACTGAAAATTAGGCATGGGTAATAAAGGCCTTCTAAAGGCGCAAGATATACCACATCCATATGTACCAAATCCACTCTTCTGGGTCTAGAATGTAAAAAGAGAGATAGCAATAAAGTATAAAATGTTCGAAAGTTTCTTTTCCAAACGATCTTGTTATGTATAACTATTGTTTCAATTTACAGTCAAAATAACGTTTTAAAAAGCAAGAATGAGTTGGGACTAATTTACTCTTAGCCCCAATTTTAGTATGAAGTGCAACACACTGTAATCAAGTAAACGTAACCAGGGGTTTTCCCAAATACGACATGGCTGATATATCTCTGTTTAGTTATTACCCAAAATTACGTAAATATAAATAAGTTTTGGAGGTACTGTTCTCGACGTTTCTTGCTAATGGAATATTTTAGTTATTAGTAGTGTAACACCAGCATGCTTTGGGTAAGTTGCAAGAAAATATAATTCTGTCCCTAAATTGACTTTCAAAATAAAATATTAAATCTAGCCTCTCTCAATTTCACTGGCCAGACAACTTGACTGACAGATTAGCATTTATAGTTAGTCAATTTTAAAACTACGTAGCTTGGTCCAAATATTCAAAACTTGCACTATACCAATCCAAGTGAGTGAGTGAGTGTGTTGGGTTTAAGGGCCCGTCGACAACTTGGTCATTAGGGCCCTATACCAATCCAAGAAACTATGCACGTTAATGAATAAGCGGGAACATTTTAAAGAACATAGCCCAATAAATAGTGCCCAGGAAATTTACATTAAAGACCTGAGAATAAGTACAAAGGTGTCAATTTTTCAATCTCAGCCTACCCTTTCCAATTACAGATACTATTAAAGACACCCCGTAATCAATCACACCAATAACTCTTTCTATTATTGTGTTTCTGCTTGATTGCTTTAAAAGTATTTATTTACATCGATTTCGTGAGCATAAGATTCTAATATGAATTAAAATAATAGACTTATTAGAAAACAATATTGAGAAATCAAAACATTAAAGCCGCAAAAAAGAACAGTATTTGTATAACTTTTAACCATACATTCAAAAGGAATCAGACTTGTTCCGGTAACATAACCTAAAAATAACTCCACATTAAGACCTCTACTTACGGTCACACTTTGAATATACGTAATTACGTATTTATTATGCCCATTTTGTGCTTTCCCATCAACATCTTAATATATGGGGAAACATTAACTGCATAGGAAAGTCTCAAAGCAGACATAAGGTTATCATCAGACAATTTTGCTCATTAAAGGGGAAAAATGTTCGCAAATGTGCGTACTACAGATGTTACTGTTACGGGCAGCGTGGGCCTTCTAAGCTCCGAAAAATAGGTCCCAAAGGAGGACCACTTCATAATTTTATTAGCAATAATGAACCTCTGTGCCAATGAATCTAAACTCACGTTAAACCTAGAAAATACTATTTCTGGCAAAGTGAGTGCACTATTTTATCAATAATATAATTTTATAGTAGAACTCACAGTTTATACATAACATAAAAAATTTAGATGCACTTTTGTAACGCATATTAATAGTTTTTAAATTATTTGAGAATGTAAAGAAAATTATTCCAGTCATTTCTAAGTTGATATGCTGTTCTAACCTTTTACACCATTTCAGTTTCCTGAACGCAGTAATTTTGAAAATACTGGTATATAAATCTATAACATATTGAGTTCCGGAAAATATGAATTTAGGAGAGCTTTATAAGCGCCATAACACTACAAACATATTAATCGTGATTTTGAAAAGTATTAAATATCCAGCAACCGACGAATTGTATCAATGGATTCAGAAAAGAATGGAGATTACATTAGTGAAAAGAATAAAAATTGCCTGAATCCAAAGAAAAGTATTTTTAGGAAGGGTCTATTAGTGTTCGAACTAGTGTTTTAACTAGTGTTAAAAAACCGGAAAGTCGAAACTTGGTGTTTATATTCAGCATCTTCCAAGGACGTAACATGAAAATTTTCATATAATTTTGTAGTGTGAACTATTTTGGAGATATTTATTGTTATTTGTGCGAGTTTTGGAAAACTTATGCTTCTGTCAAATGGAACATCGTTATTCATTTTTATATGTTAACCGTGCAAAGAGAGCAGAATTTGACATTTTTAGAAAATATGTCTATTACTGTATTCTCATATTCTCCTTGTATTTACAAGAGGATAAACAATAAGATAATTTCTGCAAATGTGTATCTCAACTAACGCAAATAAGATATAGGAATAAGAGCTTGTAAGAATGCTCAGTACAAGAGTAGAGAAAGTCATGTGAGTGCAACACATGTACCCTTAATGCTACAAATTGCTGTATACGAACCAGAGCAGATAGACACTGATGATGCATGAATCAAAAGTATTAAACGGAAAGGCAATCTGGGAAGAAGGCGCTCCCAGTGTGCATGTTTAACGTATATTTTCATTATTACACACACACACGCGCGCGCGCGCACACACACACACGCACACGCACACGCACAGACACGTAGATATATATATATATATATATATATATATATATATATATATATACAGACAGCTAGACAGAGAGATATCTAAAAATGCCTTTTTTTTTCTTAAAACATGTGAAATCTTGATATCGGATTTTTGGGTAGAATATTATCAAGTAAGATGGCTCCAGAGTAACGTGTACTTACATTCGGGGGATCGTGGGAACGTTCTGAAATCTAACTACTGTTCTTGGCGAATAGGTGGCGTTGAAGTCACCTGACCGGTGCCTGCTTGGTGTACCCTGGTATCGAGATGAATTTCCCGCTACTCGACTGGGTTCCAACACGCGCCTAGAGCGCTCTCACTCCATCCCTTCCTTTCAGGGTCTGACATACTCAATTAGCTGATTGAGGAATCCTTTCCATCCCTATTTACTCGTTACTACTTTACCCTGATTAGCCTACGTAGCAGAAAATGTAAAAATTCTTTCTTTTTTATTCAGGAAACTTAAAATGGACTATTTCCAATTAAAATACACATAATTTTTTTTGTCTGCAATACAATGTAAGTAGG